>ML776630.1:313476-481501 GCA_009831015.1 Picea engelmannii | reverse complement strand
TCATACATTTCTATGCATTATCATCATGTAATTGCATACTATCATCATTTCAATTTGGTATCCTTGTACCAACAACTTAACATCAAGTTTTCAAGTTAGAAATAGATCTCATAATACCCCATAATTCAATTTCAACACCCATTCATAAGATTATCATTTAGCAAAATAAATTGCATCATATCCAACATCATTCTAATAGCATTTAAACATTCATTAAATTCACATTCACCTAGTATATCACATTATATAAATCATCATCCATAACATTTAAACATTAGTAAAATTTACATTCACCTAGTAGATCGCATTATATACATCATCATCAATAACATTTAAACATTCATAAAAGTTCATACATTTTAAAGTTTAAGTGTATCACTTAATAGTTTCATTGTGACTAGAAAATAAAGTATATAGGCCTCAGGTAATCTTGTCTGTCTAAGTCAAAAGGTGGTGTTACATACACCCAACCTTCGAGAAACATATTCTCGAGGTGGTAAAAAAAGTGAGGGATAGTCTCGCCGTAGTGTCTCGACATCTTCCCAAGTAGTAGATCCTGGACTATACTTGTCCCACTGGACCTTAACTTGGTCTACCAGATCATTCCTAAGCTGTCGGACTCTACGGTCCAATATGCGTAATGGTTCTACTGTGAGGGTTCCCACGTCCGATACCTACAATTCCTTCCATTTTAGTTTATGTGATTCATCAACAACATAATGACATAAAACAGATACATGAAAAACATTGTGAGTTTTATGAAAGTGGGGTGGCAGTACGAGACGATAGGCAATGGGTCCAATTTTCTCTTGGATTTTGAATGGTCCTATAAATCGAGGTCACAACTTTTTCCCCTTCCCAAACTGTATGGTACTCTTATTAGGTCTGATACAAATGAAAACTTGGTCTCCCACTTCATAACTTCGGTCGGTCCTGTGTGCATCCGCATAACTTTTCTGCCTATCCTGTGCTTCCTTTAGTCTCTACCTAATCTAAATCACTTGTTCCTCCATCTCTTGAATCAATTCTGGCCCAACTGTTACTCGGTCTTCTAGTCTATCCCAACTCAATGGCGTTCTGCATGGCCTTCCATACAAAGCTTCATAGGGTGTCATTCTGATGGAGCTATGAAAACTGTTATTGTAGGAAAACTCTACCAAAGGTAGGTACTTCTCCCACTAGGTTTGATTATCCATTACATACATCCTAAGAATGTCTTCCATGACTTGATTTACTCTCTCATTTTTCCCATCTGTTTTAGGATGATAAGTTGTGCTTAAGTTCAAGTGAGTCCCCAAAGTTGACTGCAAACTTGTCCAAAACCTAGAAGTGAACCTGGAGTCCCTATCTGAAATGATCTTCTTAGGTATCCCATGCAAACGGATAACCTCTCTTACAAACACATGTGCCACATCAGTGACATCGTAAGTGTCTCTAACCAGAATAAAAGGAGCACTCTTCATTAACTTATCCACTACCATAAGAATGGCATTCTGTCTATGATATGTGAGAGGAAACCCCACAACAAAATCCATAGAGATGACTTCCCACTTGGACATAGGAACATCATGTGGTTGTAGGAGGCCTGTCGGGTGATGGTGGTCGGCTTTCACTTGTTGACATTCTAGGAACTTGGCAACGAAGTGGACTACATCGCACTTCATGCCTACCCAAAAGAAGAGTTTCCTCATGTCTGCGTACATCTTCTTCACACCCGGATGCACACAATAAAGTGATCTATGGGATTCCTTCAGTATGATGCTTCGAATATCCCCGTTCTTAGGTATATACATCCTTCCTCGATATCTTAATAGTCCATCTATTTTTAGACTATATCCTTCATACTTTGGATCTAATTGCCTCCCGATCTGGAGGTTTGAAGTAACCTTTAAATACTAAGTGTCTCCTTGGAGTTTTGTCAACACATGTTCCCTCAGATTGACCTTTAAGGGTACCAAGGAGAAGATACGTGGTCTCCTACTCAAGGCATCTTCGACCACATTTTCCTTTCCTTTGATGTACGAAATACCAAAATCGTACTCACTCATAAACTCACTCCATCGCATTTGCTTGGCATTCAGATATCTTTGAGTGAAGAGATGTTTTAAACTTTGATGGTCCATTTTAAGCTCAAAGTTTCACCCCACAAGATAGTGCCTCCAAAGTTTCAGAACTAGCATTACAACTACCAACTCTAAATCATGAGTCACGTATAACTCTTCGTGTTTCTTCAACTTCCTTGATGCATAGGCTATCACTCCTCCATCCTGCATTAGAATGACCCCCAACCCTTTCTTCGAGGCATCCATTAATACTTTGAATTCCTTTTCCATATCCGACACTCGTAAAATTGGCGCACTAGTTAGTAACCTCTTAAGCTCAATGAATACACTATCACATTCTTCTATCCATTCATACCTGACCCCCTTGCGTTGCAAAGTGGTGATGGGTTTTGCTATTTTTGAGAATCCTTCCACAAATCTTTGGTAATAACCTGCTAGCCCCGTGAAGCTTCTCACCTCATGGGAATTTTTCGGCACTGGCCACTCCATAATGGCCTTTACCTTTCCAGGGTCCACAAAGATTCCTTCGCCGAAAATGATATGACCTAAATAGTGAATCTCTTTCTAGAAGAAGGAACACTTCGACAGCTTCCCATACAATTTGTTCTCTCTAAGGTAGGACAACACTACTCATAAGTGTTCCTCATGTTCTCTTTCCTTCTTGGAATAGATAAGGATGTCATCTAGAAAGACTTGTACAAAATGATCTAAGTACTTCCGGAATACGTCATTCACAAGGCTCATGAATATTGCTGGCGCATTGGTCAATATGAAAGGTACTATGACAAACTCATAATGTCCAAACCGAGTTCGAAAGGCAGTTTTTGGGATATCGCCTTCCTTAATCCTTAATTGATGATACCCTGATCGCAAATCAATATTTGAGAATACCATTGCTCCTTTCATTTGATCAAAGAGGTCATCTATTTGTGGCATTGGGTACCTATTTTTCACTGTAGCACGGTTCAAGACCCTGTAGTCTATACACAATCGTATGGATCCATCCTTCTTCTTTACAAAAATTACTGGTGTGCCCCAAGGTGAGACACTGGGCCTTATTAGCCCTAAGTCTAACAACTCCTTCAACTGCATTTGCAATTCACGAAGTTCTGGCACTGTCATACGATACAGAGTCTTGGAGATTGGTTCTACACTAGGTTTTAACTCAATAGTAAAATCAAGCTCCCTCTCAGGAGGTAATCCTAGTAACTCGTTCGAGAAAACATCCTTAAATTCTGACAATACCGGGTACTGATCCAATGAGTGTCCCTTCCTTCCATTCACTACTTCCACTACATAAAGTCGACAACCTTGCCTCAAGCATTGCTTAACCTTCATAGTTGATATAAAGAATAATGACACTTTTCTCCGTATACCCTGGATCTCTACTGACCTTCCTTTGTCGTTGACACAAAGCACCCTCTTTGTGAAACAATCTACCAAGGCTCGGTAAGTTGCTAACCAATCCATTCCAATGATTAGGTCATACGCCCCGAGAGCAGTAACATATACCTTCAATCTAGTAGTACACACTCCTAGGTCTACTATACAATTATCAACACTAGGTCCTATCACTTTTTTTTCCCCCGAAGCCATCTTGACTTGGTTAAAGTCATCGTGCTCGTAGGCTGCCAACCCACACTTTTATAATAAATATGGTGAAATGAAACTATCTGTAGCACCAAAATCAAATAAAATCTTAACATTGATATGATTTAGCGTACCTGATGACTCCACCACCATGGATTGATGTTCGGCCTGGCGATTATTAACCACTGCATAAATCTGGTGGCTGCTACTTTCTCTCCCCATCGTTTCCTTTCCTTATCTATGCACGAACCCTGATTGTAACTCTAGGAAATCACGTTGGTAATGGGTTCCTCCGCACCCCCAACAGGTAACACGAGATTGAACCTGTACACTATTATGTGAGTGTCTTTGAAATGAGTTCCTTCCCCTGGAACCCCTACCCCTACTAGTTGTTCCCTGAGATGGTCATGGACCTATCTGCGTCGTTGGCGATGAACAAGATGTTGCACTCGCTGACATTAATATACCTACAACTATTTTCCTTGGTGCAACTCTGTTACCATATGGCGATGGCCTTGAGCCCCCTCCCTTGGGAAATGTCCTCAAGGCCTTCCCTACTAATCCAAGACAATGCAGAAATGTCGGTCTTGTACCCCTGGTTAATTTCATATGTTCCTCTGCATAACGCACATTTTCTACCGCTTCCGCTACTGAAGACGGTTTCCACATCCACACCATAGCTCTTATCTTAGGGTTCAATCCATAGACGAAGCGCTCTGCCTATCGTTGGTCATTATCCATATATGAAACATATTTGACCAGTTCCATAAATATGATCTCATATTCTTCTACAATTATGTTTCCCTGTACTAAGGCATAAAATTCCCCTACCTGTTGTTCCTCATAATAAGCTGGCAGATATTTCCTTCGGAATCTCTCCTCGAAAAGTTCCCAAGATACTGTTGTTATCACTAAAATTTTGTCCACACATGGTTACAAGAACTCAGCATCGTCAAATAGTAATGAAGTCATTCATGGCCCTGAATTAATCCCACAACATTCAAGAAAAGGACAAAAACTATACAAAGTAGTGAAAAATTGAAGAGCGCTTTGCAGACATTGGACGCGCACGCACATGTGTGGAACAGAAATGTAGAAAGCGCGCATATGTGCACGATGCGCGACTGTTAGCGCAAAAATCCCCACACCTTCTAAACGGTGCATTTATGAATGTGGTCGGCCTCCCAACCACTTATGGTTCAGCTCCCAAGCTGATTTGACCTCCAAATTCAGGCTGGATCTGAATGGTGGGCTGGTCAAAGACCTAATAATGCCCTAAATAACCTCTTTTCACACTACAAAGCAGTTACACAATAACCCAATGCAATGCTATAAAAAGCCATGAATGCACCTCATTTTCTCAAGGAATTCAAAGTAATGTTATGCTGCCTATAGTGTTTTAAGGACTCCATCCTTGACAAGAACACATTGGCACCATTTCATTGAGCAATCCATCTCACCATTGAGTGGATTTGTAAAGAGTTCTTTCATCACCATTTTCATTTTATTTGTTGTAAGAAGAGCTACTAGTGAGGGTCCAAGAGCCTTCCCTTGGAGGAAGAAGGGACTCATAGTCCCCTTTATTCTTGGTGCTTTGTTTTCATCAATAGATCAAGCCTCAAACATTGGTGACATGGGTATTTTTGTTCTTGTTATCTCTATGTCCCTATGCTTAGGATTTTAGTTTTTATTAGATTAATTCTTAATTATAGTTTTTTTTTTCTTTCTCTAACTTTTTTCTCTACGGTTGTCATGCTCACCAGACCCAACTGAGCTTGCAAGAACCTCTTATTTGCTCACTAAGGTGACGAAAGAGGCGCAACAGATTGGCGACTCCACTGGGGAAAGGTATCAAATTCCTACCTCATTTGGGTTTATTTTTCTCTTCTTTTAGTTTGTTTAACTTGTAGGTGCACTAACCGTCCTAAGATGACCTGCCAACCATCCAATTCAAAGGAGAATTGAGAGAAATCCATCCATATTTTTCTTTCTCGACCACTTGTCACCAGTGCGTGGGTAATCTACCCCACATACATGCATCGTGTGCACATGTTCTTAATTGACATCCTTTCTCTGCGTGCATGCGCTTTCAGACTCATCTCTGTTTGCGCGCCTGCGCTCTGTGCGCCTCTGTCTTCACTAGGGACCGCGCATCTGAGCAAAATTTCACATTGTAAGTTGTTGGGATGTGGGGAAGGCCATTTTCCTTCTTAAAAATGATGTCAAGCATGTTTTAAAGCTACACCACTTAGTCCCCTCATCATATAAAGGGGTTAGTCAAACACACATAGGCACTTAGGAGGATAAAATCAATTTCCCTTCTTTGCTTTTGGCCACATGGATGGCTTGTTTTGACTTACAATATAAGTTGAAAATCATTTTTAATCACATTTAACTTACATTGGGACTAGAAGTTGAATTACAATCGCTTAGTATGCTCTTCTCTCGCGCCTTCAAGCRACCTTGAGAATCAGAAAAAGATTGTGAAACAATTTCATCTCCCTTAACAAAGTTTAAAACCTTTAGGAGAGGACAATGACCCTTCTCGGGACCCCTCTTAGTTTTCTTTCAAACACATCTTAATATTGTAATGGGCCCATACATGCCCACATGCTACAAAGATAGGATAGTGTTTGAATTTTTTCTTTCTTAGATCAAAACACTAGGGAAGTTTAAAGGTTTGTAACAGGCCCATACATGCCCACATGTTCAATCTAGAATAGTTTCAAGCTTTTCTTAGATTACATCAAAATAGGGAGTTAAAAGATAGTAACGGACCCACATGTCCACATGCTAGCTTCCTAGGGATTTTGAATTATGCAAGGTTGTACCAAAGACACTTAGTTAATTAGGTAATCAAACTCTTGTAAGGACCAAGCGAAGTCCACATGCAGCAAGGTGACATATAATTCACTAAAAATTGGCATACTTTCACTCACACACAAAATTCACTTATCACTCACATAGCTTCTTCTTGAAACATGGAGGTCAAAGTAAGTTTCCTCCAAAGGGATTCCGAAAATACCCCATCTTTTCTTGACAAGACTATCCACTCCCATTTTTAATCAACGAGGTTGGTTTCCACCCCCAACCTCCCAAAACAACTACATCTAAAATCTTTCTAAAAACTCACTAAATTTTCCTCCACAGGAGGTGCCAAAAGAAATTTTTTAGTCTAGGTAGGATTTCGGGGATAGGCATCCAAACAACTCCCCGTTATCTAGTTCTCACATTGTCAAAACATAGAGGTTGTCAAATAGGGAACTGAAAATCCTCCAAGTCAAGTGTTCCAATCACCATAAGGCAGGGAGATACCCGTGAAGGGTTGAAGGCCGAGATCCAATTTTTCTATGCGTCCCCCCTTGAGGCACCTACCTCTTGGATGGGATCTATCCCGTGACCCATTTCTTAGGTCGAAAATCTAAATGCCGCACTTTGAACGAGGTACCTAGTGGCCAAATTTAGGACATCTACCCAGGTGGCAATTGTGGGCTGAAATTGCACCTTGATTGGATTTTGTGTGGCTATTGGGAAATATCGCCAGCTCTTTAGGGATATGCCCCCTTTACCCCTCATTATAACTAATTATTTCATCCTTCACTAGTTTCTCTTCCGGTCACTTCAGACCCCATTGTTGAGTACTATTGGAAGGTCCAGTGCTATTTGAGAGGAAGGACGTTACGTCTTCTAAGACACGAGCATTTGATTTCTTTTGATTCCCCTACGTGGAAAAAACCCACTTACCCATATATATGCTTCTTTCTCATGTTATGTATGATGCACATCTGATTACAGTTTTATTTGGATATATATATTGTGTAAACATTCATTCAAAGACTCTTGTTTCTATATTACTCTCACCACTTTTTTGCACACATTCACATAGCTAGTATGACATCATAGGGGAACCACAGAACCCCCATCGTTCACAATGCTTGCTCAACCTCCCTCCTATCTTAGGGGGAGTATCTGGTCATGCCCACTCATCAGCACCTCCTCCACACACTCCTATGAGTGATACTATCTTAGGATCAACTTTGCTTGGTTCAACATTACTTGGGTCAACTTCCCAAGGTCATCTGTTCACTCGCTCTCCTTTACATGGAAGTGGGGGACCCACTTCCTCTCAAGGAGGGAGCACCAACCCACCTAGCCCCCATCAAGGGTTAGGTTCACAACACACTATGGCCAGAGGTAATCCTCCCCCCCCACTTTAGATGCCATATTTGGCCTCTCTCAACATACCGGATCTCACCAAACTCACCAATGATTCTATATTACATGACCCCACATGGCCTGCAATGCCAACCAAACTACCTTCAGACATACCAAAGTTTGAAGGAAAGGCAGGCGATGACCCTGCCAACCATGTCATGACCTTTCACCTATGGTGCTCCTCCAACAGCACTATGGATGATTCCATCAGACTATGATTATTTCAACGCACACTCACTGGCCCATCAGCTAAATGGTATGTCAAAGAAAAATCAGGGTCCCACGCGACCTTTGAGTCATTGGCCAAAGCATTCTTAACCTTCTTCCAATTACCCATCCTCCATGACAATGGTCTAGAACTATTGTCTAACTTCAAACAAACCTTATCCACACACATCACTGACCACATTCACGAGTGGCATAGGCGACGTGGTTTGTGCAAAGCAGAAACCACCAAGCAACAATGTCTCGATTGGTTTCTTAGATCACTTGTCTCTCTCCTCGGTAAGGATGTAGCTTCCACCTTCCCTCAATTGGAAGAGGAAGCCATCAACAAGGCCCAATAGTATGACCTCATCTATGCACAGTCAGGGTACTTATACATGGTACTTCCTGATTTTCCAAAACCTGTGCCATTTGGCCAAGACAAACCTGGGATGTCTCACTCAGTAGACGGACTAATAGGTTCCACCACACACCATGGTCCACAACCCCAACCGCCACTGATGTATGGAACACCTCAATACCCACCAGCATATGGGGGCACTCCTTATTACCCCCCACCTCCTTATAAACAGCCATACCTTGTTGCTATACCTCCACCCATCAGTGGACCACTGTCGGCACCTCCCATACATCCACCTATTCCCACAAACAATGGTACTCCCTCAACATCATCTTATAGTACTAGTGAAAGAACTATGCCTTCCTATGTACCTTATGGATCGATACCACCACAAAATCCGTACTTCCCATTTCCTGGCCCTCCACAACCCATGGCTCCCCCACATCCTCATGCGGGGGTAAATTTTGTTCAACCTTTTGCTGCTCAACAATACCAAAGTTTTGAACAGTTGAATACAGCCAACCCAACTCATCCATCGGACAATGCCAAGAAGAAAGGATGGAATAGGAATAACAACAACCCATGTCAAGGCAGGAATCAACCCCCACAACACCAACCCACTAGGGGCAACCAGAACCAAGGGAACCAAAACCCCCAAGGGGGCAATAATAACAAATGGCAAGGGCGAAATAATGTTAAAACCATCTTCCCTTGTGCCCTTTTTGGTGATTTCGGTCATTACACTCACCATTGCCCCCAGATCATTGATTTCAAAAGGTTGAAAGACTCTGGTAGTCTTCCCCATTCTCCTGCACAACTTGCCCCTCAACAGGCACCACAACAATACGTGCAACAACCCCCTCCCGCCGTGATGAAAAATCCTATTCCACATCAAGGTGTGATAAACACCCAATAGGACACACAACATCCCCCACCTCAAGGGTGACAATACCTCAACCCTAACAACCCAGCAGAGCGTACAATTCTCCTCACCAGTGAGGAAGAAATCCTTCTACAAATGCGTAGTCGTCAGTATCATTCACCCACTGAGTCTCCTTCCATATCTCCAGAGACAAACCCTACACCAATGGGACCTCCATTGGTGATCCCTCGCCCTTCCGTCGAACCACCACTACGCATCCCTCGCATCCCCTTGCACAGGAATGTCCACAACCCACAGGCTAAGGCAGCTCATAACTATAGCTTGGTAGATGACTTAGCGCAATCCCCGGCTGCCATGTCAGTCTTGGAAGTCCTCCAGACTTGTCCTACGCAGCGGAAATCACTACTTTCTGCCTTGGGGTATTTGACCCTGCCGATACTCGACTCATCACCTTTGATCTTGACAGCAGAGAACCTCATCTTCCCGCCTTGATCACTTTTCAAATACCAGTAAAAATATGAAACATCACAGTTCATCAATGTATCATCGATGAAGGTGCATCTACATGCATTATGTCCAAAACAGTATAGCAGAAACTTAGTTCCCCTAAACTCATACCCTCTTCCATCACATTACAAGCTTATGATGAATGACCATCCTCTCCTGAAGGGCTCTTCCAAAACGTCCCCATTGAACTAGGGGGAAAGACTATTCTCATCGACATCGAAGTTATCGACGCCCCGCTCGATTATAATATCCTTTTCGGTCGTAGCTACATGTATGCTATGAAGGCAGTGGCATCTTCCGTCTTTCAGACAATGATGTTCCCCCACAATGGGAAGATCATGACTATTGACCAAGTCTCACATTATGAGCCTAACCCATCTACCAACCTCGATAACATTCTTCCCCTCATCCACACAAAACAAGATGCATATCCACTCGTCGAGATGGGTCCTGGGATTTTTAAAGATCCATCCTTGTTAGGGACATACCATGGAGCACCACCACTCCTTCATCCTGCTAATCAAGTATGCGTCATCTCATCTAACAGAACTCACACAAAGGATGCTCGTCCTCCTCAGGAGGCTTCAGTCATTCCTGATGTCCCAACAGTCGCAGAACCACTCCCGTCGGAACCTCCTACGCACTCCTAGACCTCAACAGTCCAAGAATCCACATCCCCTCAGGGGCATAGTCCCGTTTTGGAGACAGTCCCCCAACCCCTCACTCAAATTCCCTTCTTTTACCCTCCACCAGGTAAAGAAGATTTTTAGGTAGCCACAATGCTCACACTACCTAATATGGTGTTAGCAATCCTAGTGTGGTATTTACACCCACCTGAGATGGTCCCTCAACCATCCCTTCCCCCACAGGAAGGAATCCCCATCATGATTCCCGTCCTTACCCCCACCACCCCCCCACTCACTAACCTCCCTGCTACAGCTGGGGCCAGGAGAAAGAAGAAAGAGCCCACCGCTCCACTTCCTCCATGCATCCCACCACCTTTCGCACTATGTGAGAAAGAGGGCCACCAAACCAACAATTGTCCATCACTACCTGAATTACGAAATTTTATCCCCCTCAATCAAACTCCTACAACACCCACCACTACTGCTAATCCCACCACTACCACCCACCCTTCCAGTAGTAAAGGGTTGAGGACCAAATACGCTTGTGATATATGTTCAGAGTATGGCCATTATACCCATCATTGCCCAGCACTGCCATGCTTTCGGAAAACATTGGCCGTCGTGTGCCAAAAATTCCAGAATAACCCCATCCCTGCTACGTCCTCCTCAACAAATATCACTGACATTCATTATGTCACCACTTCAGTCAATGAACGTATGATACGCCCTTTCTCTCTCTGCGATTCATTAGCTCATTTTACATACCAGTGTCCTATGATCCTTGAATACAAGTAACGTCAATTGGCCCTGCTTCACCGACCTGCAGAGGCGATAATATACATTACCCCATCCCTAGGGGCTCTTCATGTCATTTCTCCAGAGCCCGAGGCACTCCCAACACCTCCATGGTTCTTCGATGATGTATCTGAGGATTTACCCCGCAACCCCCCCAACTATCCTGCTCATTCCCCTACGTACATTCTCCACCCAACCACCACTGGTACCCCTCAGTACTTCAATATATGGTTTATGTCAAGTGAACCCTCACCATCTCCTAGCATAGTTCCCCCTGCTTCTTCATCAGGGGGCAACCACACTATCACCGAGATCGCTCCTCATGACCCCTTGTATTCCTGACGATTCCAATATGATGAAGAAATAATTGAAGAGTTAAATCACCTGGACTCTCCCTGGGATACGCTACACCACTACGCACTCTTCTCTCCACAGGTGGTCTCCATGCCTCCTAACCAAAACCCCACTTACGCGGTCGGAACCAAGGATTTTATCCCATCAGGTCCTATCAATTGGTTAAATAATCCCATTCCTGCTCCTAATGCATTTGAAGAAGGCAACATGGCCAACATTTCCCCCACCATCAAAATTGACATGTTTATTAAACATGGCATCGTTGAAGAAATCACCATTGGAGCTGCTTGCACTCCTCAGGAAATCGCCGCATATAAAGCCCTCTTCCAGGAATATAGGGATATTTTCACCTGGTCATACACAAAAATTTCTAGCCTCGATCCCTCTATTGTCGAACATCACATCAATACCTAGCCCGACATCACACTAGTTCACCAGAAACAATGACCGCTACACCCATCCAAATCCGCGGCTATCAAAGCCGAAATTGACAAATTACACGCTGTTGGGTTTATTTACCCCATCGCTTATACTTCATGGGTTTCCAACCCTGTACCCATCGACAAAAAACAAGGCACTATCCACGTTTGCACAGACTTTCACGATCTCAATAAAGCAAGTCCCAAAGACAACTTTCCAACACCTTTCATCGATCAAATTATCGACGACTGCACGGGCCATGAGGCTCTCTTCTTTATGGACGAATTCTCTGGCTATAACCAAATTCAAATCCACCCAGCCGATCAGTATAAAACTGCATTCACTACCCCGTGGGGTAATTTTGCATATCGTGTCATGCCTTTTGGCTTAAAAAATGTTGGCCCAACTTTCCAATGGGCGATGACATACATCTTCCACAATATGGCTAAAATCATCCTCGCCTACCTGGACGACCTCACAGCTCGATCCAAGAAACGCACCCAGCATCTCGATGATTTACGAATCATCTTTCAGCGATGTCGACAGTACAACATCCACTTGAATCCTCTCATGTGTGTGTTCTGTGTCACCACAGGGCGCCTCCTCAGCTTTATTGTTTCCCAAAGAGGTATTATCGTGGACCCCCTCAAAGTCCAAGCTATCACCGAAATTCCACCTCCCCAGAATTTACGGCAACTTCAGAGTCTTCAGGGTAAATCTAACTTTCTTCGACGCTTTGTCCCAGATTACGCCATACACACACATGGTTTCCTTCACTTACTACGTCACGACATCCCATTTCACTGGGACGACCACGCCCAACAGTCATTTGACGATCTTAAAACAACACTTTTAAATGCACCTTTAATCAGTGCACCTGATTACAATCGCGACTATATCCTCTACGTATCAACATCAGCTGTATCAGTAGCCGGCATCCTCATCCAACTCAGAGATGAAAATCGTGAACATGTCATTTATTATGTTAGTAAAAACCTCTCAGGGCCACCCTTGAAGTATAAACACGAAGATAAACTTTCTCTTGCATTTTTCCTCATAGTCCAGAAACTGCGCCATTACATTCTGCTTCGCACCACAAAGGTCGTCGCAGATTCCAACCCGATGAAGTACTTGCTCAGCCATCAACAAGTTAACAGAAAATTCGCTCGATGGATCGTTATCCTTCAGGAGTAGGACCTCAAGTTCTCAACACCTAAGAGTAAGAAGGCCCTCGTTCTCACTGAACTTGTCATGGCCCTCCCCTCTGACACCACCAATACCCCCGTTAACACCAACTTTCCTGACGAACATCTCTTTTACATCACTATGGATGATCCTTGGTATGGCGATCTCCTCATCTATCTCCGAACTCAAAATTTTGGTACCCACCTCTCGCGTGATGATCATCGCCATATCCACCATCAAGTCCCCCGCTACCTCCTCATCAGACACATCCTATATCGGCGGGGCATTGACACCATTCTTCATCGGTGCCTGACTATTGATGAGGTCGATAGGGTATTAAACAACTGCCACAGTGGCGCATGTGGGGGCCATCTTTCGGGCATATCCACTGCTTAAAATATTATCCGAGCCGATTACTTTTGGCCTACCTTGTTTCATGATTGCATTCATGCCATGAAATGATGTGAGCAATGTCATCTCTATGCAACAAAGCCCAAGCTCCCCCTGCTCTTCTCCACCCTGTCATTACTGCCGACCCTTTTTGTAAATGGGGCATCAACTTCATGACTTGTAATCCCCCCTCCAGCGATGGTCACAAGTACATCATTATCGCCGTTGATTACTTCACCAAATGGGCAAAAGCTATGCCCACTTTTAACAACACCGCTGACACTGCATCGCATTTTTTCTTTAACCACGTCATATCCTGCTTTGGAGTACCCCTCCAACTCATTTTCGACCATGGGAAACATTTCAAGAATGAGATCTTCGTCAAACTCTCATCTTGGTTAGGCTTCTCTCACGAGTTTGCCTCACCCTATTACCCTCAGTCAAATGGACAGGTCGAGGCAGTTAACAAAGTCCTCAAGACCATGTTACAGCGCACGGTTAATAAACATAAAACCAATTAGCATCATATGTTATTTTCTGCGCTATGGGCTTATCGAATGGTTGTGAAAACTAATACTGGTTTCACACCATTTCATTTAGTCCATGGGGTCGAGGCAACTCTTCCCATCGAGTGCAAAATTCCCACCTTACGCACCGCAATTGAGCTATTACCTGACACTGCTCTAATGGAGCAGCGCTTTCTAAACTTGGAGTCTCTGGATGAAGATCGTCGATCTTCCTTACAGAACAACGAGGCAGCTAAAAAACGATCCAAAGGTACCTTTGATCGCCATGTCAACCTTCGATCATTCCGCGAAGGCAACCTCGTCCTGGCTTACGATATCGCTCATGATACCTTCGGCCATGGAAAATTTGAATCACTCTGGCATGACCCATACATCATTCAACATTACCTCACCAAAGGCGCATATATCCTGGCCTCTCCCGAAGGCCTCTCTCTCAAAGAACCCGTCAACAGGTTGTATCTCAAGAAATTTTATGCTTAAAAGTAGTCATTCTACTTTAGGTTATTTCTTTTCTAGTGTTTTTTAATCTTTTTGCTCCTTCCCTCACGTCTAAACTATCCTTTGTGCTATTGACATATGCTTCCTCCACCAACCTACCACATCGGTTACGTTGACGGCGCTAGCCGTTGGACACAAAATATCGCTTCGGCTGCTTGGGCTCTCTACACACCCTCACATGACATGCTCCATTCAAGCGGCATATGTTTGGGGCCAGCAACCAACAACCAAGATGAATACACTGCTGTCATTGGCCTCCTGGCCGACGGCCAACATCATCGTATTCGTCACCTTAACGTCTTCCTCGACTCTCAACTAGTCGTTCTCCAACTCAACAATGTGTACCACGTATGCGATCCATGCCTCTTTCACAAATACCTGCAGGTTAGGCTGTTATCTCGACATTTTGATTCCATTACATTTACACATATCCCAAGACAATTAAATCAATTAACAGATCACATAGCTAACATGGTGTTAGATTTTCATATATCACATCAAGCTACACATACATAAACATCTCACAAATCCTGTCACAACATATATATAGAATAGACATCATCAAATCATCAGCAAAAAAAAAACATGTAGACACCATATGAATCTCAAAATATGTATACTCATGTATATATAAAATCCCATCAGGCCATCCGAATGTTTACATACAAAAATACATGTATCCGCCGGCCAATGGAGCACCTCGGTACAAAAAAGGAGCTCACCAGCCTATATACAACAAAAAATATATACATCATGCACCACTCATGGTGCCTCTATCACGCCACAACCTGCTCCTCCCTCAGGCGGTGGCGGCCCACCACCACTTGCCCCAGGCAGTGGTGGTCCACCCATAGGACCCTCCTGCCCTGGTGGTAGACGTCCACTCCTCATAGTAGAAACCACTGCTGCTCATCGCACTATGGACCGCCATGGTGGCGGTACCCCCACACACTACTCTAGGAAACTCTCATCCTGGATACGCGACCACATGCCCTCCAACACATCCTGCAAAACCATCTCCAGACGACGATGTATATCATCAAAATCCACTCCAGCCGCCGCCGGAGGAGCGTGTGATGGCCCCGCACCAGGGTCATCGAACCGACGCCTCCTCACTACCCTCTTTGGCTCATCTAGTCACCCCACAGCATCCTCCCGCCGACGTCTCTCTCCATGCGGTAGTCTCTCCGAATCTTGACGAGCCGACACTCTCTGCATCTCCACCTCGTGCCTGCGAGGTGCCACATCTGCACATGAAAAAAACAACAACAGATAGTATCAACATCTATATCATATACATATGGAATTCTATCTCAAAAAACAAAATACACCAAAACATGCACACCAATACTAAACATACCTCGATGGTCAAACACCTCCCCTGGAGGTAGCACCATGTCTGAGTCACCCCGGAAGTCCACCCTAGCATAGGGGTACCGAAGTATCACCTGTGGCATCTGCCGCCATACCTGTGCCACCTCTGCCGAAAAGAAGTGGCCACCTTCGCCACCACCATGACGAAGCAAAACTGTCAACCACCGCCTCAACTGCGGCTCTCGCGCCCCTGACACCTCCAATAGGATCCTCGGGCGCAACATCGACACCCTCTCTAGAAACTAGGCCACTAGGATGGATCCGAGTGCAAACTCCCCTGCACTAGTGGACCGACAGTGGTCCAACTACGCCACCATCCACGCATGCAACGTCAACTCCCATGTGAAACACTCGTCGGCCAACACTCTCTCCAGCACCAGCATCTGGCCACCACTAATCCGTTGGGTCACTAGTGACCCATATACCCGCACAATCATCGCTGCTATACAACGATGTGCCAGGGAATCTATAGCCGATATACTCACCATCGTCCCAGACATAAAGTTCTGACCTGAACAATATCTCTGGCCAATATCGGCGAGCAAAGTAGTCCTAGGCAGCACCGGCTCCATCGGTAGGGTCGTTCCCCGAAAGGGGAGCCCAGTCAAAAAATATACATCCTCCACCGCAGTGAAGGGGATCTGCTCTCCTCGCATGAGGAAGCAGTGCAACTCCAGACTCCACATCTGGATCAGGAACTGTAATAGATACTCCTGTGCCCATATCAATGGGCACTCAAAGAACTTTAGCAACCCACAGGTTGCCAAAGTCACATGAACATCGAACTCCTCAATGGTCATGGCATATCATAACTAGGCCTAGTCTCGCTCTCGTCACTTCACTGTTATCATCACCACCGTCCACCTACAAACAACATAGATCCCTATGTCAGCTCAAGCAACCATCCAAACATCAAAAGACTCATTTGTTTTTTACACCCCAACCTTGCCTCCTAGGCGCGGTTTTGTTACCCACAGGCACGCACACATGCGCGCTTGTTCACTACACAGGTGCTCACGCATGTGCACCTGTTCACTACACAGGTGTGCATCAGTGCGCACCTGTTTGTTTCACAAGCACGCCCCTATGCGCACCCGTTTACCATACAGGCACGCCGAGGTGCGCGCCTGTAGAACCCACAGGTGCGCAGGGGTGCGCGCCTGTTCAATTCACAGGTGCGCCCTTCGAGCGTGCCTTAAAACCCCTCTACCACACTCCCATGTGCATATATCTAGTGGGAAGGCACGCACGTATGTGCGCCTATCACCAAATCGCCCATGCATGTGGGGCCCACACCCCCTAAATACCTTTGTATGGCCCTCCGTACAGCCCCTGCCCAAAAATTGAAATCCTATTTCTATGCATGAGGATTAGACCACTAACCTGAAGCTCGCTAAACACCAATCGAATGCCTCGCCCTCTCCAAATCTCCAAATCTCCTCTGAAAATTGCTCGTCCAGTCACTATCGCAGCAGGTACAAATGAGGTGGCAATGTGGTCCCTACAGCTATATATAGGCCTTTTGTCAAAATTCCACTCACCATTCCGGGAGCTCACGGTGTCCATTTTTCAATCCATCTTCAGCCATGGGATTAGCATCCCGTTACCTACATCACAGACGTCCCTGGGTCGCTTTTCATCCTAAGCCCTCAGGGTGCCTTATTTTTCATACCATGGTCAGGTACGCATGCGCATAATCACACTTATCAAATACATTCTCATATCTTCGATTCTCTTCAGATATTGTTCACTTTGGGTATTTGGTTTTCATGTGTGCAGGTACTTGCTCATCCTACATCGGCACAACCCCTTCAGGTATATACTCAGCACTGGCATGTAGTCTTTCCCGTTGTATCGCATTTACATTTCCAGTCACACTCTCTGATATTGGCCTCTAGGATCCCCATTCCCGGCTCTGCAGTACCCATGCCTCCATTTACATCTTCGGTATTGTTACCCGGTAGCATTCTTACCCACATGATTTGTCCCATTCATAGCACCTTTTGCCACTTTTTTTACACTCATGCTATTTTTTCATTACCCTTTAGGGATGGGAGTTCCAATAGTCTTTCATCATGTTGTGACTCAGCCACATACTCCTTCTCCTCATTTTGCTAGCTTTCCCACACGGACTCCCAGATTATCTCTTTATGGTTCTATTTTTTTACCTACACCTCCACAGTATCATGAACCCTCCATTTCATCCACAATCAGTTTGCCTATCTGTGAACCTACCTTCATTTCACTGCACATGGTTACAAGAAATTAGCATCATCAAACAGTAATGAAGTCATTCATGGCCCTGAATTAATCCCACAACATTCAAGAAAAGGGAAAAAACTATACAAAGTAGTGAAAATTTGAAGAGCGCTTTGACGACATTGGACGCGTGCGCACATGCGCGAAACATAAACGTAGAAAGCACGCATATGTGCATGATGTGCGGCTGTTAGAGCAAAAATCCGCGCACCTTCTAAATGACGCATTTATGAATGTGGTCGGCCTCCCAACCACTTATGGTTCATCTCCCAAGCTGATTTGACCTCCAAATCCAGGCTGGATCCAAATGGTGGGCTGGTCAAAGACCTAATAATGCCCTAATTGGCCTCTTTTCACACTACAAAGCAGTTACACAATAACCCAATGCAATGCTATAAAAAGCCATGAATGCACCTCATTTTCTCAAGGAATTCAAAGTAATGTTATGCTACCTATATTGTTTTAAGGACTCCATCCTTGACAAGAACACATTGGCACCATTTCATTGAGAAATCCATCTCACCATTGAGTGGATTTGCAAAGAGTTCTTTCATCACCATTTTCATTTTCTTTGTTGTAAGAAGAGCTACTAGTGAGGGTCCAAGAGCCTTCCCTTGGAGGAAGAAGGGACTCCTAGTCCCCTTTCTTCTTGGTGCTTTGCTTTCATCAATAGATCAAGCCTCAAACATTGGTGACATGGGTCTTTTTGTTCTTGTTATCTCTATGTCCCTATGCTTATGATTTTAGTTTTTATTAGATTAATTCTTAATTATAGTTTTGTTTTTATTTCTCTAACTTTTTTCTCTACAGTTGTCCTGCTCAGCAGACCCAATTGAGCTTGCAAGCACCTCTTATTTTCTCACCAAGGTGATGAAAGAGGCACAAGAACTGTGTTTGGGGTAAGATGTAGTTGTCTTTCCAGGTTGCCCCACCAGTTCAAGGCGTTGTCTCTTAACTGAAAATTTGTGATCTTTGCCTTTGAGTTGGACACATAGTCCCTTAAGGCAAAACACCTTGTCATGCCATCCAACCATGCTTCCGTGCGTTCACTTGCAGGACCCCTAGAAAACTCTGGAAGTTTGATCTTCTATAATTCTCGTGTGATGTCTTCGGGTGGAGGTCCTCCCCCTGAATCCCTTGACGCTTCTGGATTACCCATTCCATATGGTGGGGGTTCCACTTCGGTCCCTGCTGGTTGTCGCCCCTTTAAAGTCTCATTAATGGCCTCCAACGAGCGTAGTATGAGAGCTAGTTCGGGTGATGGTGGTGCTGGTGTTGGTGGTGTTGGCGGTGCTTGCAATGATGCTCCCCTGCCTCGATTCCCTCGAGTCCTACCATCATGCATGCTTTAACTTGCATCAACCAAAGTTGTCAAGGTGATTTCAAGGACGTTTCAAATTGGTGCTACACAAACTAGAAACAGGGTTAGGCGTAAGTTTTCTTTACTTGTCTGTAAACAGACATTACTCTCTTTAGGGGATTGGCTAGGTTAGGATTAGGATTAAGCGTCTAAGCTTGATTTCTTCACCCAAAAAAAAAACTATTAGTTCCCTTTCCCTATAGCTACACTAGCCTTGCGCCATACTCGCCAATTCCTCTTGCTTACTCTCCTAGTGCGTATGTCGCCTCCTTCTCGCTTGTCCTAGTTTAATTCCTTTTAACTTTTCGCTTACAACTAAATATCCTCTGATGCTTGACTCATGAGGTTTTCCTTGGCGCCTAGTGTTGGCGTTGTCGAATGTTGCATTGAGATTTAGTGTTGACTTTGACTGGTGAAATGGAGTGGAGGGACTTGGCACTTGTCTCGATGAGTTGTGTGTACGGTCTCATGAGCCTGATGCTTAGACAATCAGAGTTTATACTTTAGGATACAAAAATCAGCAGTGCTAAATAAGCCTTTACCTTGATTTCTGGTGCATTCACTAATTATGATTCTACTCAGTTAGTTGGCTCCGGATCAATAGGTCAGGTAATAAGCCAATTAGTCTTAATCTTCATACTGTATCTTCCTAATAATGATACCACTCTAGTCCTACAGTGTTACCATTAATCTATTGAAGTATAAGAATTTATTTGTAAAGACTTATGAGGGTGCGTTGGCGTTAGTTCTCTTGTTAAAGCGCTTCACTTGGTGGGTGGTCTTGGGTTCAAAACCCATTGACCCTCTAACATTTTAGTTAAATTTAATGTAGTTTACTTTACACTAAATATACAATTAATTTAATTATATATATATATATATATATATATATATATATATATATATTTGTTACACTAATAATTTTAAAGTTACTTAATTATTTTATTTTTTTTTAAATTTACTTTATACTAAATTATCATAAATTAACTTTAGATTAATTTACCCTAAATTAACCTAAATTATAATTTAGTGTAACCACTTAATTAACTTTAATTTAATTTAATTAAATTAACCTAAATTATCTTTAAATTAATTTAAAGTTGATTATCTTTACACTAAAATAATAATAAAAAATTAAACGAACACACACACAATTTATAATAAGAAAATTGAAATAATTTTAAAAACAAGTGCGGGCACGCATGGATTCCACGTGCCCGCCTTTCTTCCTCCAACACCCCCCCTATATTAACCCTAACCTTTTTTTCCCAGCAAGGTGGAAGTGATTAAACTCGTTCAAAACATAACAACAACGATTGCAGATGGCTTTCAACAGAGATTTTTGTTAGAGAAGGCTTGTCCTGCAAATATTAGTGCTATGTTTGGTTTTCTCAAGGTATCCTCCTATGACTGTCAAGTCATGGTCAGGGAACAATACTTACAATTGGTGGACTGGGATTACATTTGGGGTAGAAGGAAATGACTCCACACTCATTTTGGCTAAGCATGGGCTGATTACATGGAGGATCTTTGTTGTTGGGAATTCTAGTTTCTTGATTACATTGAAGTTGAATGACAAGGGGCTAACGGGACAATTTCAAAGAGATTGACTGATTGTAAAGGAAGAAGCAATTGGATGCAAGGAACAATAATTTGAATGGACCAGTTCCAAACTTCACTACGCAAGTAGAGGTTAATACTCAGGGGAATCAGTTTACCAATACCGTTCTTGTCCTTGGTTATACCCCTTCTGGTAGTGACAAAAATAGTGAATTTGGATCTACATATGGACCTCCTGGTACTGCATGGAATTCTTAAAATAAGAAGCTATCATTTCTCTTCTACAAATCTTGAATAACCACACTGGCGAAGGGAAAATCAAGTCATTTTTTTTTCATTTCTAGTGTTTTCGCCGGAAAACCCTCAGGGTTTCAGCTGCAAAGAACCCTGAATTAAAGTTTAGGGTAATCGAAGCAACAATAACCTGCAAATACAAGGATGATGTAACTCACTGTCCTTGCACAAGGTTGTACTATGGCTATGGAAAGCATAGGCATCTGCAAAGCAGGAATGGGCATTCCTGCCTCACTTCCAAAGGTGACAATCAAAGAGGCACGCTGCACCCATGATTTCTTTTTGTATCCTGTCATCTATGTCTTGTCATAAACATTATCATTAGCATACCTTTTATCTTTCTTGTGTCTAGAAAAATTGCTTCAAATAAATGGACATTATGTTCTGCACGAAATGGTGTCATGGCTGAAGTTTTGATGGAAGTCTAGCCGCCCCTTGAACTCATCGATGCACATAATCTACATTTCAAGGCTGAGGTCGCACACGAGGGACGCCATGTAAAGGGCGAAGGTTCCCAGGTAAGTCTCCAGTTCCTGTTTCCATAGGATCAATATTTTTAACCATGAATAGTAATAAGAATTCCAAAATCCTTCATCCAACCATGGCCACAAATTCAAAACCTCTGAAAATACTAGAAAATGTTAAAACCCTAGATGATTATTCCAACCATTAAAGATATTGTTACATACCATTTTTTGACGATATTCCAGCATGGATCTAAAACCTATGAGCAGACTGATTTGTATATCTTCTAGAGTCATTTCGAAATGGAAATTCCACACAACGTGCTCTGTAGATCTACTAAAGTCACTACAAATGAAAATCACTGAACAGATTTTTCCTTTTCAGATCTCTGATTTTTTTTAAAGTAAATGATGGTCTTAGTCCTCTTATATTTTTATTTGTTTGTCTTGTAGTATCCTAATATCCCTCTAAAGCACCATATTGTAGTGTGTTCATTTGTGGGTGAGGAAAAAAAATCATTCACTTATGCAGATCCTAATCTTCGAGGCTTGTGAATCTGTCAAGTTTTGCATTGACCTCTTCGATCACTTGAAATCTTCACGAGAGCTTAATTAAAGCTGTAGGGGTAAAATCTAATTACGAGTCCTCCTTTCTTTGGCATGTGCCCATTAAGTTTTCTATCTCTAAAGTTGGTGCACTATCCTCTCATGGAATGAGAGAGATAAAATTGACTTTAATGGCAGACTGGAGAATAATAGTGACTCAAATAGTGCAGTCCATCTTGCAGTGCATCTTGGAAAAGGTGGGTGTTGATGTTCCTAGTGAAGATAAACTGGGACCTGTTCCACAATCCTCACAATCTTCTCTTGGCTCATGCATACTAATGTAGATAGAGCTTACTCCATTTTTTTTTTAACTCCATTTATATGCATATATTTTTTTTACATTTTAATTAAATGTCTTTTACATACGCTGATTATTTTTTATTTGTTTTCTTTTAGTAATGTGGTTTATACTCTTTATATATATATATATATATATATATATATATATATATATATATATATATATATATATATAGTTTGTTTAATTGAGCCAAGTGCCAAAATTTATTTAACACTTTAAATACGTATAATATTAAACCAATTTCGTTTTCCAAGCATATTGTTTATATATTATATATAGATTTGTGTATATACTAAAATCAAAATGTATACTTGGCTTGCAGGTTAGGTGGAGGTGGCGTTGGAACTTGGAGTTGGAACTTGGCCCTCAGGCCCAGATTTATCTAATTTTATCTAATTTCTGGGTGGGTACAATTCCATTTCTAAATTGGATAGGCGGGTAGGTAGGTAGGCCCTTGGTTCCAGATTTTGAGCCAGGGCTCTGATACCATTGTGTAGTGACCGTATTAATTTAAGTCTATTAATTTCATAAAGTGAAATAGTAACTTCTACTTGATTGCAGAAAACTCAGTAATTTATTTTAATTCAGCATATACACATGTTAAATTAATCAATGAACAACAATTTCATAACAGAATAAAAATTACTTAACAGAATAATACAAATTTACCTCTTCTTGATGCTAATTTCTTCATTGACCCGATTGTCTAGCCCGCTGCTTTGCTGTTGCCTGATGCGCTAAACAACTCTGCCCAAACAGTGTTTCCTCCCTGCCAGCTAGGAGCAGTCTGCCTGACTTCCTAGCTACAGGATATCGTAAGGCTATCCTGCCCCCCATNAATGATCCTCCCAGACTGTAGAACTCCAACTCAGAACCAGAAAATCCAAAAAAACCCTGAAACCAGAACTCCCCCCTCTCCAAAATGCTTCCTCCCCAATAATGCCTTCCCCCTCCTCATAAGACTCCTCCTGTCATATCCCCTCCATTGACTCTCTTCCTGCTCATTAATATCTTATCCCTTCATTATTATCTTATCTCTTTTTTTAATGTCTTATCCCCTCCCACATACGTAAATCACTTAATTAAACAAATTAAAATCGTTAACCCTTTTAAATTTATTACCCTGGTCATTCAATGTGATAGGTAATTAATTTAATTAATTAATTAATTAATTAATCATAAGTTATAACAATTAACTAATTAATAAATATTTAATTAATATTATTATGCCAATCTTTGTTTAAGTAAAACCATGTTAGGACAATTAATTACCTAATTAATTTTGCTTAATAATCCATAAGCATATATTCAACTAGGGTTGTTACATCATCTTTCCATCAAACAATCTTGGGTCCATTACCCAAACCTTTGTGCTGTGGGGTTTTATTCAAGGGTTGACATCAATGACAACCAAACTTAATCAACACCACCCACAATTCATTTACTCATCAGTACATGCCAACCAAATCTTAATTAACACCATTAATTTAACTCTTTGTTGGAATATGCACATGTTACTTGCCAAATGCGCTTTCCACATCATAAATCCAATTCCTTATTATATAAATCAAACAAAATTACATAACCATTAACGCCCATTACCTTTTCAAATGCGCCACCGATGTTCAATCTATCCAAATATACCATCTGTATATCGACCACATAATTCAATTAATCATTGCATAACCATTATCACTATCACCTTGCCAAACGCGCCACCAACATTTCATACCATGTGTATTAAACATATAATTCATTAACAATTGCATAACCATTTACTTGTTAGCTAGGAATTAACAATAATTGTTAAGTCTTTCATGCATATAGTATAGTGAATAGGATAGCTTTAAATTCTTCCCCTTTGCATTTGTCTCTCATGTGTTTCCAATTGTTCGCATGTAGTATAGTAAAATTGTAGAATTAGATCCCTTTTCCTTGCATTTGTTATAGTACTTTTTCCTTTCTCAAAACTATCCTTCATGTAATTTTGCTAACATGTTTGTTGTGCAGGTGTGATAAGAACATATAGCAACGATGTTAATGAATAGCATAGGCTGTAGTCACATAAGGAATCAACATTTCATAAGCTCAAATCATAACCAATAAAAACAATATCTCATCAACAATGTAAGTCGTGTCACACATCATCACAACATAAAAATTGAACAGATCTGATATTCAATAGTTCAAGGGGGTCCCACCTACTAGTATTATTAGTTTTTATAATAATAGGCTTTAGAAACACTTTGCGGGAAAAAATTTGTTGACAATTTTAATCGTCAATAAACTGGCGACTCCACATGAAAATTTGTTTCCAATAGATTTAGAACTTAGAACTCGTGGTTTCATAGACCAAGAACAATAACTTTAGAAGACATAACCATAATAATTATGCAACAGGGGGAAGTGAGTGGAATTAATGGAAAGATGACCGGGAATGCGGGAATAATTGATGAAAAGTGTTAATTATGAAGGGTTTTTACCATTGTATGCATAATCATTCAACTGGAATATTCTCTTAACTTTCAAGGAGGAAAACTTATAGAATTTCTCTCAAGATCTCAATGGGTGAAGAAATGGCAAGAAGAAGCGGGAAATAACCAATTCCTTATAAGACAATAGTGAAAATATGTAACAATTTCAAGGGCCCTTCATAGGAGACATCATAACAGCTGTGTAAGATTGATTGTTATCGACTAACAATGCTTTGCAGGAGTGTCACTATGGAAGAATTGATCCAACATTCTATATTGACCAAACACTAAAATATGATAAAGACAAAAGTCGCGACATAAGTAATAATGCAGAAATTAAAACAACAGTAGTAAAAGACTCAATTGAAAACAACAAGGAAAGAAAACTTAACTTAGAAGGAAGAAATAAAGGTATTGTAAGTGTAGAAAATAAACATAGAAACAATGAAATCACCGCTAGGCTACTAGTATATAGAAAATCCAGACAACATTAGAACTTTTCATGTTCGTTCCTCGCAATATTTCAAGTGAGGGTTGTTAGTGTTGTAGGGAAACAATTTCTCATGTAAATTGATGCAGCCCTCCTTCCCTCCTGGGGTTCTGCGACCTCCCGGTCTAGGATATTTTTCTCTTATGAGTAGAATTGACCCTCTAGGCTCCTGATTGAACCCAAAACAATTATACACAGGCCCCCTTTTCTTCTGTGTGCAGGTCTTATCGGACTAGCAAGCTCTTCCTGCGTGCTTGTTAAAAATTGAATTTTAGGCACTAGCTCCTTTCTACACTATCCCCTTCTTTCATATGGCCTTGGGTCAAGACCTTTTAGAAATATGCGATTACAGGCACGAGCAAGAGTGGATTTAGACCAAACAACTTTTCTCCCCACAATTCACTACAAAGCGCCATGTATACCCTTGGCAATACCGTGGTTCCAGTTGCGGCCTGCTCTAGGAAAATTAATGTCTGAGCATGTCCTAGCCCCACAATCCCTCTTTTCCATTGATATCTTGCCTCTTGGCACTAACTCTCGATCAATGAATGCTATCAAATCTCCTTTCCTTCCTCCTATGCACGATCTCATATCTGCGTGATCTATCGACACATAGCTCCCCTCTAAATCAACGACTATGGTTGATTCCAGATATTTGGCCTTCAGTAGTTTGAACTCTCAATATCTGATTTCCTCTGTATGGAAATATTCTGGAGTGGAAGATCTACTGCCACCTGTCTCCTTGAATCTATGGCCTAGATCCCCTCCACGAATCCATTTTTGGAAGTTTCAATTCTCAATTTCCCAATTCTTCAGGAGAGATTTCTCTGAAATGGAAGATCGCCTGCCACACATCCTTCTAGATCGATGGTTCATCTCCCACTTCGGGACTTTGTCCTCCTCAACCGAATCAATGGTGCTTCAACCTCCTCCTCGATCAATGATCAATATCTCCTTCAGGACTTCATCACTTTCACTCTCTGCCTTTCCTTAGGAGTGCTCCGTACCTAGAGTTCTATATATGGTGTCGCGTGTACACCTTCACATCAACGTCGCTCATCGTTTGCGGGACTCCTGCCTTCGAGATTCTCAAACTTCAATAAATGTAAATATCCAGAGTGAATCCTTTTGGAGTGTCATATATTCTGACATCCATCCTCCTTGATCCAATGACTATCCAACAGAGTGAATCTTCATCCTCCATGCATCCCTTCGCAGATCCACGATCCACATTCCTTCCTTTGGGATCTACGGCCCTGGATGCTTTGAACTTCAGGAATTCAGGGTATTACCTATCATGACTTCACAAAAACCCTAGAGTATGATCCTCCAAAGTTCATGATCTGGCGACACCTATCCAACCAGATCAACGACTATCATCCGCTTTGAGACTTCTGGCTTCGACAATCTCAAATTTCAATTTCCCTTCGCTTGGTTTTCCTCTGAATGTTTTACCCGAAGTCCATGATCCAATGACACCGATCCTCTTATGGATTGATGACTCCCATCTATTTCGATTGTTCAGGCTTCTACGATTTCAAACTTTCATCCTTCACATTCTCTCAGAGTGATTTCACCTAAAGTTCATGATCTTCAGTCACGTGTCCTTTCTAGATCTGACGGTCCAAATTATCTTCGGTACTTCGGTGCTTCAGCTCTTCGGCTCTCCGATTCTTTGTCTCTTCGATGCTTTGGCTCTTTGGACTTCAGGAGTTTCAAATTCCTATACACGATTTCTCTTGTAGTGCATCTATTCGAAATCTCAAATCCACTGACAACTGTCTCCTCACAGATCGACGACCCTCGACTCTTTAGCTATTTAGGGTTCGGATGTTTCAACATTCCATCCTTGTCTCTCTTGATATTACAACTTACTGATACATGTCCCTCCGAATTTGACGGTTTAGATTCCCTCCGACTCTTCGTGTCTTCGGCTCTTCGGGCTTCGAAAGTTTCAAACTTTTGTGCGCTTGTTCCTCTTGGAGTATCTTCACCCGAATTTGATGGGTTTTTTCCACGCGTCCTCCCAGATGATGGACAGTCCCAAATCAATTTGGGACTTTAACAAGTTTACCCTCCTGTGTGTACATATTGTTAATATTCATGAACCTCTGTCTGGATCCAATGATTGTTTATCCTCTGTGCTCAGATCCAACGAATGAGATTTGTTTTTGTCTTTTGCGCTTCCTCTATTCACTGGATGTAGATCTAACGATTCAAGTTCCTCTCTACAACTGATTTTCCAGTTACTATCATTCCTCCTTCTGATATTTTCAATTCTTCCGACTTGTTAGACTTTTGTCATTGTTCAAAGGTTTCGGCCTTTGAACTTTCTTTTGTGAACCCGACTATCTAGATCTCTCTTGCGCTTCTGAAAGCGTTATCTCTTTTGAGCTTTAGGACTTAGAATAATTCTGTCACCCATGCACTCCTTGTATTATCCCTTTTGATCTTGATATCCTCAAGGATTTCAATCTCCCATGCACTCCTTGCATTGCTGGGATTTCTTCAAACTCAGATCCGAAGGATTTCTTGAAAAGAGATTATTCTCACCCTCCTAGCATTCTCCTTGCTTGATGCACACCTTGCAAAGATTCTCTTTACAGAGTGTTCAATAACTCTGCCTCTTTACGAAATCAACACATAGTTCTTTCTTTGCACTCCTTGCACTTATGCTGATGAAGGTTCAACAATATCTCTTCCGCGATTTTCTAAGGTTAACTCACCTCTTTCAATGCACTCCTTGTAGACAAATGTGCACTCTTTGCACTCGAAAACTCAAAGAAGAGAAACAATTGAAACTTATTCAATAATTCACCAGTTTATGCATTCAAACCATGAAATACATAAAAAAAAAATAATGAACGTAAATACATAAACACATTGTATGCAAGAAAAACTGCTTTTATATTATTTGTGTATCTATATAGATGTTTACAAAAACTGGACTCCAACAGAGTCCCAGTTCTCTCAAGATCCCCTAATATAACTATATACTAAGTTTTTCTTCTAAGACCTTTCTACAAAGATCTCTCCCCTTTAGAAAAGAGGGCTCTATGAGATTATCCTCTTCACCGCCTTAGTGCCATCACTTTCTCAGTTAAGACACCATACTTCTATGACTCATTACATAAATGATTATCCAGACCTGAATATGATCTAGACCTTCTTACACTCAACCATTTAATGTGACCCTATCCACCACCTATACAAAGGCATGGCTTGACTCTTATGACCTTACAATACAAAATCTATATTGGATAAAATTTTGAATTTAAAAATGGGAGGGCCAATGCCTCTCCTTCTCTGAAATGCGCGTTGATGTGTTGGAGTACTAGTGCATTGCTGAGGTGGAGAGATGCTCCTCAATCATACTCCACTGTTGGGAAAATCATGAGCTCCTACTCATGAGATCCTCTTCTCCAGTGTTGAAATCCTCCTGGATCCCAAATTTTCCCTTGGAGCTATCCTCTTGCTCCTCTCCAGCTATGTTGTTGCTGCTTCTTCTTTTTTTTTTTCCCTGCTGCTATGGCAGGTTATCCTCCATTCAAATTTCCTTTGTTGAATGCTTCTTTCACTGACCTCAACATCAACCTCCTTATCTCTTCTATAACCCTGTCCAACTGCTCTAGTGGCTGGCTCTTCTTATGCAATCTTCTCGCCTTCAAGTCTTCCTTATCAATGGGTAGATCATCTTGATCCCCCATATCATTTTCTTCTTGTTTTGTGGAATTATCTTTCCACCCTTTTGCAGGCTCCAGTTTTGTAGTCTCATCACCGAGATGATGCTTAGTTTCTCCCTCTTACATATTGGTTTCTATCATGTCCTCTGTCGGTACATCTCCAGCTTCCTCTAATTTCTCTCCTGGTTGGTATGCTCCTCTATATTCTTCCATCTTGACCTATCGGATGTGAAATATTTGCACCATTACCCTTATATCTAGGGCTTCCACTTCCTCATACAACTCAGAAAAATCCATGTTGTCTATTTTCTCCTCTATTGTAGAATCCAGTGCTACAGTCATCTCCTGTTCAACTTCCTGGCTGAAAAGTTTGAGACATTCTAATGAATTCTCTTCTCCTTCTATTGAGGTAGACATCAGTTTCTACTCCATTTCTTTCTCTTTGACAATTTCTGTTGGCCATCCTTCCTCTTCTGTTGCACTTTCATCATGTGCACTGGCCTCAGCCTAGCTGTTTGGTAGGAATGTCTTGATCCCTCCAATAATTAGAATACTCCTCTGATCTTCCTTCTGGATCATGAAAGTATTTAAATTCTCATCATATTCATTCACATGGTATTCAAACCCATATGAATCTTCACCTATCAACACTCCTTGCTGATATGAACTCTCAACAGAGTCCATGAGACTCTTAAACAGTCTCATCTCTTTCTCCCTTCTCACCTGGCAATTTGGGACTTCTCTTCTACCCACCTGGAAGTCTATGAGATCAATTGATCCCATATCATTGCCCACATGTAAATTTGAACTTTCAACACTGATCCTATGGTAGTATATGAGGCCTTCCACTAATCTCTTTCCATTTCCCACCTGGAAACTTGAAAGACCATTTCTTCCCACCTGGCAGTTTATGAGATCTTTATTTGATCTCACCTCCTCCTCATCACTGAGGTGTCTCCCAATTTTTGGTTCACAGATGTGAATCAGTTCCTCCTCTATGTCAATGAATTTTTTATGATTCCCTCAGCCACCTTCTCAACTCTTGTTGCTTCTTTCTGGACAACAACTTTTGAATAGGTCATTTTGTCTTCTTGTTCAAAGGACATTCGTACCTCCAACGTACCTTTGCCTCCTGCTACATATTCAATGCTAGTTGTTCCATCCTTTCTCTTATCTCATTGAGCTCCAAATCCATCTTTGGATTGAATTTCTACTTACGAACTTCTCTTTGACCACACTCATGGCCTTCAGTATCCATTTCCACCTTCTACCTACCCTCCTGGAAAGCCTATGGATCACTCTACATCCAAGAGAATCTCCATCTTGTTTTACAACTCACCTAGTTGTTTAAATTTTTGTTGCTAGGCATGTGCAACAACTTTCTCATAGAGCATCATTACCCTGCTTCCTTCACCTTCTATCTACAGGAAAAATTTAACTTCTGATACCACCTGTTGTTATCGAATTATCTCCCTCTTGTCTGTTGTCTGCAAAAAAAAATCAGCCTTTTCCTCTTTCTCTTTCACCTGAAATCTACAAACACAAATTAGCTCTAATACCACCTGGTGTCAGAGTATATCCTTTCATCATATCTCCTTTTCCTACATCTACAAACAAAATTCATCTTTGTCCTCTATCTCCCTTATCTACTATCTTCAAACAAAACTAGGTTCTAATAACACCTGATGCAACCCCCCTTCCCTCTTGGGGTTTTACGACCTCCCGATCTAGGATATTTCTCTCTTCTGAGTCAAATTGACCCTTTAGGCTCCTAATTAAATCCAAAACAATTTTACACATGCCCCCTTTTCTTCTGTGTGAATGTCTTATCGGACCCGCGACCTCTTCCTATGCGCTTGTGAAAAATTGAATTTTAGGCACTAGCTCCTTTTTACATTAGCCCCTTCCTTCATATGGCCCTGGGCTAAGACCTTTCAGAAATATGCGATTGTGGGCATGGGAAAGAGTGATTTTAGGCCAACCCACTTTTCACTCCGTAATTCACTACAAAGCGCCATGTATACCTTTGGAAATACCATGGTTCCAATTGCACCCTTCTCAAGGAAAATTAATGTCCGAGCATGTCCTGGCCCCACAATCCTTCTCTTCCATCGATCTCTTGCCTCTCAGCACTGCCTCTCGATCAATGAATACTATAGAATCTCCTTTCCTTCCTCCTACACACGACTTCAGATATGCGCGATCTGTCGACATGTAGCTCCCCTGTAAATCAATGGCTCCGACTGATTCCAACCTTCAGGAGTTTCAACTCTCAATATATTATTTCCTCAGTATGGAAATATTCTAGAGTGGAAGATTTGCTACCACCTGTCTCCCTGAATCTACGGCCTGGATCCCCTCCATGAATCCAGCTTTCAAAAGTTTCAATTCTCAATTTCCCAATTCTTCTGGAGAGAGTTATCCAAAATGGTAGATCGCCTGCCACGCGTCCTTCTAGATCGATGGTTCAAATATCGCTTTGGGACTTTGGCCTCTTCAACCAAATGAATGGTCCTTCAACCTCCTCCTCGATCAATGATCGAGATCTCCTTCAGGACTTCAACACATTCACCCTCTTCCTTTCCTCCGAAGTTTTCTGTACCTAGAGTTCTAGATATGGCACCATGTGTCCACCTTCACATCGACGACTCTCGTCATTTTTGGGACTCTTTCCTTCAGGATTTTCAAACTTCAAAAAACAAAAATCTCTAGAGTGAATCTTTCTAGAGTGTTGGATATTTTGAAATATTTTCTCCCTGATCCACCGTCTATCCAACAGAGTGAATCTACATCCTCCACGTGTCCCTTCACAGATCAATGATCCATGTTCCTTCCTTTGGGATCTATGACCCTAGATGCTTTGGGCTTTGGGACTTCAGGGTATTCCCTAGCACAACTTTAAAAAAAACCTGGAGTACAATCCTCCAAATTTCATGATATCGTGACACTTGTCCAACCCAATCAATGACTATCATCCACTTCAGGACTTCGGGCTTCGAAAATATCAAATTTCAATTTTCCTTCACTGGGTTTTCCTCCAAACGTTTTACCTAGAGTCCACGATCCAATGACACATGTCATCCCATGGATCGACAAATCCCAGGTATTTTGGATGTTCGGGCTTCGACAATTTCAAACTTTCATCCTTCACATTCTCCTAGAGTGATTTCACCTAGAGTTCATGATCTTCAGCCATGTGTCCCTTTTGGATCTAATGGTCTAGATTCTCTTCAGTTCTTCGACTCTTCGACTCTCCAATGCTTTGGGTCTTCGGGTCTCTGGTGCTTTGGCTCTTTGGACTTCAGGAGTTTCAAACTCCTATACACAGTTTTCTCTCGGAGTGCATCTATCCAAAATCTCAGATCCATTGACAACTATCTCCTCCTATATCGAAGACCCTGGACTCTTTGGATATTGAGGGTTTGGATGTTTCAATATTCCATCCTCATATTTCTCTTGATCTCATGAATTTCTGACTCATGTCCCTCCAAATCTGACGGTCTAGATTCCCTCTGGCTCTTCGACTCTTCAGGCTTCAGAAGTTTTTAATTTCTGTGCACTCGTTCCTCTCAAAGAATCTTCACACAAATTTGATGGGTTTCCACCACACGTCCTCCCAGATGATGGATAGTCCCAAATCACTTCAGGACTTTAAAAATTCTACCCTCCTGTGTGTACACAACGTTAAGACTCATGCACCTCCATTTGGATCTAACGATTGTTGATCCTCTGTGCTCATATCCAATAGATGATATATGTTTGTCTTTTTCACTTCCTCTATTCACTGGACGTAGATAAAAAAGTCTAGGTTCCTCTCTAAAACCAATCTATCAGTTACTGTCTCTCCTCCTCCTGATCTTTTGATTTCTTTCGACTTGGAATAGTTTTGTTAGTGTTCAAAGGTTTTAGCCTTTGAACTTTCTTCTGCGAACGCGACTATCTGGATCTCACTTGCACTTCTGAAAGCATTATCTCTTCTAATATTTAGGAATTAGAATAATTCCGTCACCCACACACTCCTTGTGTTATTCCTTCTAAGCTTGATATCCTCAAAGATTTTGATCTCCCACACAATCCTTGCATTTCTGATATTTTGTCAAACTTAGATCCGAAGGATTTCTTGAAAAGAGATTCTTCTTGCCCTCCTGGAATTCTCCTTGCTCGATGCACACCTTGCAGAGGTTCTCCTTATAGAGTGTTTAGTAACTCTGTCTCTTTACGAAGTCAACACAAAGTTATTTCTATGCACTCCTTTCACTTCTACTGTTGAAGGTTCAACAATATCTCCTCTGAGCTTTTCTGAGGTCAACTCACCTCTGTTAATGCACTCCTTGTGGACAAATGTATAGTATTTGCACTCGAAAACTCAAAGATGAGAAACAATTGAAACTTATTCAATACTTCACCAGTTTATGCATTCAAACCATGAAATACATAAAAACATAATAATGAAAACAAATACATAAACACACTGTATGCAAGAAAAACCATTTTTCTATTATATTTGTGTATCTATATAGATGTTTACAAAAAATAGACTTCAAGAGAGTCCAAGTTCTCTCAAGTTCCCCTAATCTACCTCTATCCTAGGTTTTTCTTCTAAGACCTCTCTACAAAGATCTCCCCCCTTTAAAAAAGATGGCTCTACAAGCTTATCCTCTTCACCACCTTAGTGCCATCATTGTCCCAGTTAAGACACCATACTCCTATGATTCATTACATAAATGATTATCCAGACCTAACTATGATCTATACATACTTACACTCAACCATCTAAGGTGACCCTATATACTACCTGTACAAAGGCATGGATCGGTTCTTACGACCTTACAACACAAAATCCGTATTGGATAATATTTCAAATTTAAAAATGGGAGGGTCAATGCCTCTCCTTCTCTGAAATGCGCGCTGATGTGCTGGAGTGTTGGCACGTTGATGAGGTGGAGGAATGCTCCTGCATCATAAATATTTTAATATATAAGAGTTATTATCCAATACAAAAGAAATTTGGAAAGGACCGATCACTTGGAAATATGATTTAATCATCATTCCCTTGACGCACACAATTAGATCATCAAGATAGAGATGGAGACTAACCAATTCATCGAGAGTCATGTCCATATGTTTTTAAAAAGCAATACCTGTATCAAGTAAGATAAAAATCCATCATTTGTAAGGCATGGTATCAAAATTAGTAATGAAAGTGGTTTTGTGAACATTTGCCCCTTTTACTTTGATTCTCTTGTAACCAAACAGACTATCAAGTAAGGGTCTTAATTGTGACTCTACAACTCGTTCCAAAAACATTTCCATATTGAGAGGGGGAAAGGGATTTCTCATAATCTCTTTTGAAGAATAATACCAGTTCTGATATTATCATTGGACCCCAAGGTAGATTTCCAAATTGAGACCCATTCAGGGTGGGTTGAAAAAACATTCCATCCCTTAAGAAATATCTCAATTCCCTACAAAAGGGTGCTTCCAATGTAGAGTTAACAAGTTCTTGTTTTTTCCTATATAGTTTCATAATATGTTGAACAAGACCAGGATCAAAACCACGAAGATCCTCATAATACCAAGAAAAAACCTTTTGAGATTCACCAAGTAGTCTGGTGGACCCCATCTCTTTTCTAACAGAACATTGGACATTTATATTACCATCCATTGAAGATTCAAGTGTCCTAATGTTCAGGAGGGTGGTTTCAACCACTTTCTTTTGTAACTCCTCTTCTTTCTATTTTTCTGTATTGCCTACAACACTCAATGAAAATGAACTCTCAAGAGGATTCAAGCCCTCATGAATCTCATTATTTTCTATGGATATAATCTCCTCGAGATTAAGAGGTTCATTTTGGATGATATCACAATTTCTCTCATTGCTAAGAATGGCCTTCCAAGATCCTTCATTTTCAGGAATGTATGGACGATGTAGATATTGAAAAGCACAATCAGACCTATGAGGCAAGAGTTGTTGGGTAGGAGAGGCTACAAAGACAGCTAACCGATTAGCCATTGAATTCAACTCCTTCTTAACATGAGTGATGTTGAAATATAGAAGGTTCGAGACAAGTGCCCAAACATTTTGGGAGTATTGTTCCATCAGCTTGTTTCTAGGAGAGAATATATTTCATATCAGGTTCACAACAAGCTCAGAATTCCTGAAAACTGAAAGGTGACCACAACCAATATTAAGGGTGTTCTCAATGCCTAGTAATAGATCTTTGAATTCAGTGGCATTTTTGGTACAAGAAAACTCCAACCTGTATGACAGATTATGAATTTTTCCTGCAGGGGAAACCAAGATAATACCGGCCATGTTACCTTCATTAGAGTGTGACCCATCAAAGTGCATATGCCATAAATCATCATCTGAATCAATTCTTTCCAAGGGAATATTATCCTCTTCAACAAATATGGAATACACCCCTAAATCTTCTTTGATATAGTTTATGCTAGATTGTGGAACATTCTCTATGTAGGATGAAATTATTCCTTATATAAGTACTATAATGTTATTACCATTCCAAGGAACAAATAAATGTGTCCCATCAAGTGAGAGGTATCCACCTATTAGGGCTTGCCAATATATCCCCAAGATAATTGAGTAATTCCTTATAGGCATATCAATCACCTGAATGTTGAGGGTTGTCCTTATCTCAGGATGAGCACATAAAACCAAGGTTGCATCTTTAATCTCTCCTATGGTTGTTTGTTGTAGACTATTATAGGAGAGCATGCTTTTGGAATTTTTATTTGTACAAGAAAATCCTAGCTCTTCCATAATAATCTTCAACATGACGCTTGGGCTTGAACCACGATCAATGAGGCAACATTGGGCAATCTGATCCATGATATTTACATAAATATAAAAAGGGGGATTTTTTACAGGGTATCTAAAGTTATGTAAACCTACTTTATTTATAGAATAATCCTCTTTGTCTACCTCTTCAGAAAGATTGGCTACAACGAAAGCTTTTCCTTCCATGAATTGTTTCAAATTCATTTGTTGTTGAGGGATGACAACCATGTTTAGGAGGGTTGCATCTACTTTGATGCTGGCCAATTGATTCAGGATATTGTATTTAGAAGAGGGAAGAGGGAGAGTGATTCTTTGAACCTCGGGAATTTTAGGAACTTGGTGCGTAACAATGGTTGAGGATGAGCTCAGGCTAGAATAACTATGAGGAGGGTCAAATTTACCCTTGAGAGCATAAGATTTGTTCCTAGTATTAATAACCATGACATCCTCTGGCTCTGCAAAGTCTAGGACAACGATAATAGATTTTGGTCTCTTACCAAGGATCTTATCTCTGGCACTCTTATTTACCTCACATGTGGTTTCTTCATGGTGCTCCTCACAAAAGTTACACCAACTCCGAGGAAGGATAGCCTTAGGATGAAAATTGTTTTCAACTGGATTTCTAAAGGGGTGTGAAAAAGAGGATGAAGCTCCAGGGGTGAGAGGGGAGATAGTACCCTTCTGCTCAAATGATAGCATACGATTGTTCATATATTATACTAGTTGTAAGAGAGTGGGCATGTCTGTCTGTCTAACTGATTCTCCCTGGGGAAGACTAGTTCTTTTAAGCTATTCTTCATACTCTAAGCAAGTATGCAGAGCGGAACCGAGATTATCAATGGATTTTTCCTCAAGCCTATGATGGTAGGGAGAAGGAAATGCATTATAGTAATGCATGAAAACAACTTGGTTCTGAGGGTGGATAAGTTTGGGGATTTGAGTGTACAATTTGGTGAAACACAAGTTGAAATACTTGATGGTCTCACCATCTTTATAAGTGACATTATTGTATTCCCTTAACTTCTCGGCAGGGCTTTTAGATTGCCCATAAGTGGATCAGAACCAATATATTAAATCCTCCCAAGTAGACAAGATCTTAGGATGAATGTCAAAGAATTCAACCGCAACCTTTCCTTCCAAGGAATTAATGAACAAGCACATGTAGGTGTCATTGTCGTTGGCCCCTATGTTATGAAAAACATTAGAAAATTCCACTAGGTGTTCATTGGTAATGATAGTGTTATTCCTCAAAAACTCAGGCAAGTTCTCTTTAAAATTTGGAAGTGGAAGAGTAGAAGGTGCTAGGTTAAGAGGAGAGGACACATGCCATGGTGTGGTTGTGGCATCTTCTTCGAACTAAAAAAGTCCATACCTTTTGATGACTTTGGTGGGATTTGTGGTAGATTGGACAAGGATATGGTGGCTATATTAGCTACCAAACACCAATGACTATGAAGATTGAGAAGATGAAGCACTTCCAATGCCACTAGAGCCTCCACTAGATGTCATCCCATGGGTGATAGGTGAGGGAAAGAAAGACGAGGTGGATGAATTGGATAAATTCCTCCTTAGAGAACTTTGTTGGACATATAACACTATGTTTCTTCTTCCTATTTTAGCAATAGGATTTATTTCAAGTGACAAGCCTCTTCTTTTGCTAGAAGCACGAGAATCTAAGGACATGAAAGAAAAGCCAAAAATGATGAAACAAAAGGTTATTGTTGATTTCTAGGCTATCTATGTCTAGCCTCCAATTGTTCTTGACCACTAATATCTTGTTCAATTTCCTCCCAAGAACGGTTAAGTTCGGCACGGGTATTCGAAGTGTCTAGAATGGTGTTAAATAGGTTCAAAGAAATGTTGGTTTGGTCTTGAAGACTGTGCTCGATATTGGGCTGCCTTGCAATAGGAACATTCATTAATAGCAAAATAGTCAAAGAATCAATTTTAGAAAAGAAAGATGTATCGATGAAAATCAAGTATAAAAGTTTAACCAGAGAGATACCAAAGATCTCCCCAGTATGGTCATCAAATAAATGTCGAGGAAAAGATATGAAATGATCTTACTCAAGCATTTTCATATTTTACTTGGCTAAAGAAAAGTAGACGAGAATATCACCCTATGTTTATAGCCAATAAAAATAACATCCTAACTCACAAGTATTAATTACGAGTGCTTAGGCTAGTCTTTTATCAACAAAAAGCTTGCTAGCAATTCACTTTTTATTTAATTTTCTGAATATAACAGTTGCTAAAATAAATGTAAGAACATAAGTAAGGACACCAAGATGATAATAAATACAGATGAGACATAAATAAATCCTTTATTTTATTCCAATTCACCAAAGAGTCATTTCTTTACAAAATCTCATACATAAATCTTGGACTAAAGTCAAACTTAGACATCCCTAATGGAACATAAAAAAGGACCTCTGACAGAAAACCAAAACTGAACTCTAAAAGTTGGATCAACTTGCCACAGATTGCTTCCCACTTGACTCTGCACAATAGCCTTTATCAATCATGAAAACTAGTTCACAAACAGACAAGTCTACACAAACTATCAAAGATAGATCAACACCTCTGAAAAACAAGTGTCTGAATGATTTGATTCAGCCCTGAATATTGTTGTCTAAAATAAGATCTTTATATCATAAAAGAGAATTAGGCTTGTGATGGATATATGAATGAATGAAAATTGAACTATATCAACATAAACTCAAAGAGAAAACCTTAGCATGCTTCTACTTATATCCTCCCCTTGTTCCTCCCTTTCCTTTTTCTTTTAACAAATTAGAATTAGTTGAATAAGTTGAACCAATTCATTAGTTAAGTTAATTAAAAGACTCAAATATATTTAGTTAGGGGGAAGAGTAATAATTATAATAAGGGTCATAAATAAATAATAACTAGTAGGTGGGACCCCTTGTGACTCCCTTTAGTTCATAATAATCATAACATAACCATTAGTTAAGTAAAACACACCTCCTTATGTCTCCCACCAACATATTCACTTTTGGAAATTTTAGCTCATGAAATTTGAAATTATTTCAAAACTAATACTCATATATCCAAAATAAAATATGTTGTCCAAAGGTCCCTGAAGTCAACTGTCATAAAACAATAGATAAAATAAAAAACTCAAAAACCATATTTCTAGTCTGTGATGCAACCCTTCCTTGATTGTTGCTGTCGCCTCTTGATTTTCCTGAATTTTCCTTTGGATGTGAAGAGCCTTTAGGCCTAATCTCGTTGATCACATGGGAACAATCATCCCTCAAATGCATCCGGGAAGACACGGATTTGTTAGATCCATTGGAGGGTGAGGAAGGGGAAGCAATGGCTTTTCCTTTATCAAGGGAATGGTGAGCCTCAGTTTTCAATCTCTTGCTAGCATGGGAGGAATGCACTGGCGAGTGGTCAGGGGAATCTTGGCGAATGGGGTTAATATGCGGAGGAGCATGCAAGGACAAGTTGGGCCATCCAGGATGTTGGGATATTTTTGGGTGGACAATCTCATGCCATCCATCATTTTCAAGGAACTCAGGTTGTAACAAGACATGAGGAGGTACAGGGATATCGGGGGATTGTGGGGCTTGGAAAGGATGCCTTTCAGGCCTTGGACTATTCCCTACCCAATCCAATTGAATAATATGGCATGAAACAATTGGCCAAGCTCTTGTGAATCAACGTCAAAATGTATGGAGAAACCAGGCCTTTTTGGGCCTTGTTTCCAATTACCTCTACCTCTGTTTCGTCGACCATGGCTACCTCAACTGAAAAAAACTCATCATGCATGTGTGATCGATTAGAAAATAGTATTTTAAATAACCATACATGACAACTCTTAAAAATATGAAATAGATTTGGCTCAACAATGTATTAGACTCATGCAATCCAATCCATACAAATTGTTTTACTGTTTATCAATGAGAAGGGGGTGAAAAGGGTTCTGGGAGATGCGAGGGGTTTGTATTGAGAGAAACATGATATCATGAGGGGAAAAGAACATGGTTACTACTCAATGAAAACAACAATAAACTGTAAACAAAACCAATAAAACCTCACTGCAATCCACACAAGACACTACCACTTTCCTCTACTTTAACACAAAAATTCTCTTGACTATAATAAATCTCAGAATAGGAAGTGAAAAAATGAATATGGGAGGTGACGGGGTTTGTAATTAGCATAAAGTGAAATAATGGAAGGGAAGAAAAATGATTACTATTCATCAAATTAATTAAGCGATCCATAAAACAATCTGCGAAAGGATATGCATCAACCATCAATCATTTGACTAAATAATAATTTATGTGCACTTAACTAGTTCATTTTTCATAATCAAATATCCAATACAGTGCCATCACAAGATAGTATGTGTCTCACACAATCTGTAAAAAGGTTTTTTTTCCCTTATTTGCATCTTATAACAATTTCCAAATAGTAGCCATTCCACTTTGTTAACCATCAAAATCAACCACTGCCCATGTGTTTCAATCCACAATAATTCTCAAAAGTCATGTTTTCTATTAACAATGAAGTCACTATTACTGCAATTAGGCCCATTATTTAAATGCAATGATATTCATTAAAAATATGTAGGCAGTAACCAAAATAATCAAGACCAAATTGAAACACCCAAATTGACAATTAAACATAGAACCCACAGTCACCATTTAGACACAAGCTATGCATGGGGTAATTCGATCATGCAAGTGTAACTCCATCACTGTGCAAGCCCAATCTAATGTCACTATAAAAATCTAGGCCACCTATCCAACTGACGAGGTATCAACAACAAGCATGTCTCAACAAATGATTGGTCTACAAAAAAACATTCTTAGAATCCTGTGAGTATCCCTAAGTGTGAAAACCCAAACCATCTATGTTATACATAGTGCCCAGCCAACAAAACACCATGATGAAACATTTCCACTTAACACAACAAACACACACTCACGATAATAACTCAACCCATCTTGTTGAGCCATCGATTTAACACAATGTTGTTTAGATTTAGTCACACCGTAATCAACTAAGATGTGCAAAAGCGGGCTTATACAATCAAACAAACATAGGGATGCAATGATATATTATCTACACTCATCTGATTCAATAGTCATTCATCCCCAAAGAAAACCACAATTACCATGCCCATTATTTTGTGTTGTAAAACACACCATACACACAACGCGACATGCATGAGAAACATCAAGCATTTGTACCAATGCCAGACAATCATCCAAATAATCATTAGTGCAAATACTAGTGACTGTGCATCAACCATCAATTCTACACTATTGTAAAAAATCAATCAACCTAACAAGATGTGGCAACTACGCATACCTCCACATCCAATCGAATCGGGGAAGAGTAATTCTCCATTAACAATAATGAGTTATTAACATAAGGAGAGTGACTGTGCATTTTGAAAGTGTAATTAGCAATTTAGGGTTTATCATTATTATCACAGAGGTAGTAACTAAATTCCAAACCAACACGACTGCCAATACGATCAAATGGGTGAGTCTGTATTCAAACTAATCGACCATACATTTAATCCACAATAACCTGTAGCAACTTGACAGGCACAACAATCTCCTCTAGAAAACTCCAGACTAGAGGGTTAAGGGTCTACTCTGTAGCCAACACTAGGGGAATGGATCCAACTCCTCATAATGGTGGAACCTTCGAGGCCAAGGCTATGTAAATAGAGAGAGCCATGATTGATTCATGGATAGGTAACAATCCATGGCAGGGCGCCATAAAAAAAGGTGAGGCTCCCATTCGGCCTGAAAATTTTATTTAATGCAAGTAGGGCATAACCTTTGTGTTCTTCATTTAAAATACCATAGTACTGAGGTGAATACAGGGTCGATTTAAGAACATAACACTCACTTTGTGGCCCTTAGTGTTGGAAATAACCAATTCCCAAGTGAACAAGACACGGTGCCACAAGAGACCTCCAACTACTAAACCCACAAAATCCAAAGACTAGGTTTAGTGACAAATGCGTGAAGATAGCCATCCACTCAAGAAAAAACAAAAACCCTCTAACAAAACCAACAAGGATAACAGAGAGATACCAGCCAGGATGACCAATAACTTCCATGAATTCAATATTATTACAGGAAGAACCATCCACTCTTCATTCAAGAACAAACTTTCACATAGTTGCAACACTTAGGAAAACACAAACCCATACACCTGAGCCAGTAATCATTTCATTACCAGAGAAGGATCATGAATGGCAAAAAAAAGACATACCTGTAATTGAATTCCTTAAAACGAGAGTTGGCCAAGCGGTTCCTCCCTGCTAAAATTTCAGAGCATAACCACATCAACAAGGTTGAACAATAGTTTGATTAGGGTGGCAGATAACAGGAGGGGTAAAGGTGACATGTAGTAACTGGACGTCGCCTTCACCCACAATTCATTTACTCATCATTACATGCCAACCAACTCTTAATTAACACCATTAATTTAACGCTGTGTTGGAATATGCACATGTTACTTGCCAAATGCACTTTCCACATCATATATCCAATTCCTTATTATATAACTCAAACCAAATCGCATAACCATTAATGTCCATTACCTCGTCAAATGCGCCACCGACGTTCAATCTATCCAAATATACCATATGTATATCGACCACATAATTCAATTAATCATTGCATAACCATTAACACTATCACCTTGCCAAATGCACGACCAACATTTCATACCATATGCATATTAAACATATAATTCATTAACAATTCCATAACCATTTACTTGTTACCTAGGAATTAACAATAATTGTTAGGTCTTTCATGCATATAGTATAGTGAATATGATAGCTTTAAATTCTTCCCCTCTGCAATTGTCTCTCATTTCCTTCCAATTGTTCACATGTAGTATAGTAAAATTGCAGAATTATATCCCTTTTCCTTACATTTGTTATATTATTTTTTCCTTTCTCAAAACTATCCTTCATGTCATTTCGCTAACATGTTTGTTGTGCAGATGTGATAAAAACAAATAGCAACGATATTAATGAATATCATAGGTTGTAGTCAGATAAGGAATCAACATTTCATAAGATAAAATCATAACCAATAACAATAGTATATCATCAACCATGTAAGTCATGTCGCACATCATCACAACATAAAAAATGAACAGATATGATCTTCAAAAGTTCAAGGGGGTCCCACCTACTAGTATTATTAGTTTTTATAATAATAGGCTTTAGTAACACTTTGCGGGCAAAATTTCCTTGACAATTTAATCGTCAACAACTCTCAAAGTCTAATTATTTTTCTTCTTTTCCATAGCTCATAATTGGCCCATTTATAGCCTTCAAATGGAACTGTAGGGCCGACGTAGAACATTTCTAGTATATGGAAGACCAACGATCATAGATGTCCTGTCGTGACATGGAAACCCAACACCATTTTTCATTTTTGGGAAGAAATCTTGATGTATACGGGCTATAGAGGTGCAACCTACGTATATGCATGCTTTATAGTAAGCAAGGTGCATACATTTCGAAAAAATGTATTTTTTAGCTATGGACTTTTACAAAAAAGGATGGAAAGTCTGCATAGGGAAATGGAAAAAGGACCTCTATGCAAGATTGCATAGGGTGAGGAAAATCTTGCTATAACAATTTATAAAGTGCATTCACTTTATAAAGGAACTTTATTTAAAAAGTCACTTTACAATTAAAACATGTCTAGGAAACATGACTTTATGTCCCCCCCATGACAAAACACAAAAACATGAATGAGGACATCCCTTGTTAAATTTAAACACTCCCTCTTAGCGAGGGAGGTTCTCCTAACATTTCCACTTCTAGGACCATTCCTGGACTCCAATCTATATGCAACAATTTCTCCCTATGAACATGAATGTTTCCTCTAAACTGGTCTGGAGGAATTGTGCCTTCTACTGATGCTTCAAGAAATGATGTCTCGTCTCTGAGCATTTTCTGACTGGATTAACTCATACCAGTTTATCTTTCTTCTAGTACTATATCCTTGAACCAAGGACTTCCATTCAAGTGCACCTTCAGTCCTTTGAGCTTATTTATCCGCCTTTGATTTAGATATCCAACCTGCCTGATATCCCATAGGTTGGCCAAGCACTCTACCTCTCCATTCTCTAATCAGAACTGTCATTATGGGAACCTCATATATTGCATGGATATGAACATAAACATGTTTGAAAGTGATTATATATTCAACATCCTCCATATTTGAGACTAAGAGGATATTAACTCTCAACCCTGGTACAAAAAATACCCCTTCTACTTCTATAATCTCTCTGAAGTCCAATAGAAACCTGACACTGTTGACTCCTCTGATATGGTGAGTCCCATTCATGACATGATCAGGACCAATATCAGATATGAACATAAATGCGTCCAACATTCCTTTCATATGACTGGCGGCCCCACTGTCCACCATCCAAGTCCTGTCAAACTCAAATTTGTTGTTATTTCCACTAGAAAAAATGGAGACAAGAGAAAACTCTTTCTCAAACTTCTCACTAATCTCATTTACCTCTTTAGAGGATGCTACCTATTTCTCCTTCTCCTTCTCTTTTTTCCCCTTCTTGTTGAGACATTGAGCTGCATAGTGGCCATATTCTTTGCATGCAAAGCAACGAACTTTGTTGATGTCAATCCTGGAATGCTTATTACTTTTTCCCTTGCCCTTTAACAAAAGAGAAAATTTCTCCTCAACAAATCCCTCTCCTCCCTTCTCTCCATTCATATGGATCTCCTACTGAGTGAAATCATCCCAAAGTATGCTCTAATCTGGAATTTTTTCACATCCCACAATGCATTTCACAAATACTTCCCAATCCTTGGCAAAGCCTTTCAAGACTAACCTCACAAGATCTAAATCTAAGATGAATTTCCCCACAACTGCTAGTTCATCCTTAACTTGTTCCAACCAGGTAAGATATGGAACCACACTCTCACCCTTGGTAATATTGATTGAATGCAATTTATCTTTGAGTTCCATATTACATTTTTCATTCTTAGCCTTGTATAGATTTTTTAGTGCCTCCAACATTTCTTTGGTTGTCTTCGTTTTAGCCAGGTGTGGGATGAGTGGATCCTTTACTCCATCCAAAATGATTCTCTTGGATTTGGCCTCTTTGACTTCGTGTATATCCAAGGAAATAGAATTTTTCGAGGGAAGAACTACCACAGTAGTGACAAGAGCCCATAGCTTGTTTTCTCTAAAATAGTTGTCATTCTAACCTTCCATTGCAAATAGTTAGAAATGCCATCTAACTGGTCCTCAAGTCTTATGGAAGCAACCATATTCAAAAAAATATTCCCCTTTATCTTTTCCCAACTCTAAAATAAAATTCTACACAATGCATTTCTTACATAGTCCTAGCTCTGATACCATGAATATTTTTAATGAAAAAATCGGAATTATCTCATTCACACATTCTGTCAAACACTTGACTAACCTGAGATTTTAGTCTTTAATAAATGCCTTTAAAACATAAAGAAATTGAAAGATAAAATACTTAATTCAAGAAAATAACTAAACCATACTCTGATAATGAAACAAGTAGAAAAGTGATTTTGGTCCAATGACAAGGGAAAAAACCCCACTGTGGGGAAAAACCCTAGAGAGATTATTTCTATTATTCAAGAGAAAATATGAAATTTCTTTACAACCTAGAAATTTAATGATTCCAACTCAAAAAAATCAGAAATGAAAATCACTTATCTCAACCATGAAACAAGCTTCTAAACTTCCCACACGTGCCACGATCTGTAGACCGATTTCTTCCTAGGAAATCATGTCATTGTTCAGATGTCAAACAACATCAATAAATACACAATAATCTACCTCAGGAATCATGCCAGCAGGTATAGTATGACCTACATGGATTTATTCCTTTAAAATGGTGCCTCCCTCTTTTGTTGGCATGTTTAGAGGTAGAGTGTGCTTGTCATTGATTTAAAGATCAGAGTATGCAGCGATGGCAAACCAAGAACAATGTAAGCTCAGGAGGATTTGTGTAGAGTCGCACGCAGTGCGTAGGTGTGCACTAGGGATGAGTTTAACTAATTGCCAAAGCTCAAGAGAGATAGTGTACTCATGATATTAGACGGATCAAAGGTCAAGGCCTTTGAAACTTATAAATTACTCCAAGTTAGGAGCATGTGTAAGCTCAGGAGGAGAAGCAACAGTGATCATTGGATCCCATTGAGAATTCCTGATGACCGTCAGATCTGAATTAGATAGGTCGAGTGCGCAGATGGAGGATAGATCTCAGGCATTAGATACGAGCATAGGGTTTGACCATCGTTGGATCCAGGAGAACTTGCACATTCTGTAAATTGCCAGGAGAAGTGGGCTTACAAAATCTCTAAACAGGAACATTAAAATCTCCATTTCAGAGTTTTGGATACCGGAAGTTGGAGGAGTCAAGAGTCGAGACTCTTCATAACAGGAGTCCCGAAGTTGTGAAATGTGAAATGCTGAAATCCAGAAACAGGCACATCAACAAAGAATCCATTTCGGAGTTTCGCAAACAGGGAAATCAAAGGTTTCAGATACCCAGAGTTGGAGGATTCACAGACTGGGAAATTAAAGGTTTCGGATACCAGGAGTTGGAAGAGTCGCGGACTAGGAAATCAAGGGTTTCGGATAATGGGAGTTGGAGGAGTCGTAGACTAGGAAATCAAAGGTTTCGGATACCGAGAGTTGGAGGATTCAAGTGTCGAAACACTTCATCACAAAAATGCCAAAACGCCAAAATTCGAAATGACGAAATACCAGACTATTGATCTGACTCCATTTCAGAGTTCCAGATACCTAGAGTTGGAAGTGTCGAAACAATTCATCACAGAAACACAAAAATGTTGAAATGCTGAAACTCCAAAATGAAAAACGCCGAAATACCAGACCGTTGGTCTGACTCCATTTCGGAGTTCTGGATACTAGGAGTTGGAGTGTCGAAACACTTCACCACAGGAATGCTGAAATGCGAAATTGCGAAAGCGCTTTATGGATAAGCGCTTGGTCACTGCCGGTGGTCACATCGTTGAAGAGATGAAGAGAAGAGCTTGAAGAGACAAGCTCCATTTCAGTGTTTGGGACATGGAGAGTCGAGACGACTCTTCACAGAATCCGCAAAACACGAAATGCAAAATTGTTGTTGGGAAAAACACCCTACGGACTAGCAAACTAGGGTCAGACTTGCATGCAGATTTTGACCGAAAAGAAACTACTTTTTTACCTACAACCAAAGATTTAAACCCCTCTTTCACATTCAATGCATGGAAAAGGACCACCAACCTTATTACCGGTGTTTGATGTAGATCCTCCATTGCTCTTTGATCACTTGCTTGCGCTGCTCCTTCCACAGATGACCTGCACTCAAGACAAATAACAACTATGCATGCATGCTACTTCTATACTCAAGGGTTAGAAATCAAGCATAAATTAATCAAACCATAGACAATTCGTGCATTGGGATGAGAAAAGTATTCTTTTATTACTGAAAGTGAATCAACTTACAACAAAGATGAGACCGGCCATCGCTCCTTGAACCTGATCCTGGGCTCCTCTTCTTCTGTCCTTCAACTGCTTTGCGTTAAATATCCTTTGGCATGAGGAAAGGCTAAAGGGTTGGGACAATGGATTACGTAAATGGGAAGAGTTTCTTCGCTATATTTTTTCCTCCTCCAAATGGTACCCCTACCTCTTCTTTTATAGGCTAGAAGGAGCTAGGGTTTTGGATGAACCCTCGGCCATGCATGGTTGGGAGTTCTAGTTAACTGACCTATAGATTTTTGTTCCGTTGGAAACTTTACTTTGTTAGTGCTTTGTTAGGTACACACAAGTTGTAGTGAGTCAACCAGCGTGCACACGCGTGCAGCAATGGGTTAGGGCACATGGGCCTTGACACAAGAGGATTTTCAAAGAGTTGTTCAGCAGAGTTTTGGCAAAGAAGGGATATGAGTTGACCTGATGCCAGGTAAGCATGTGTGGTGCAATTTGGGGTTATAACAGATGCCCCCTAATGTGTGAGGTTAGAAGAGCATCTAATGGCCGAAATACATTACCAATATTTACTGATGTGTCGAATGATTGAGCCCAAGGATCAGAAACCAAGAGGTGTCATCTGCAAAATAACAAATGTCTCACTGAGGCGGGCATACCCATGCTCGGGATAAAATAGAACCATGGCTACCAATCAAATACACTGTAGATCCATGTCAAATAACTATAAAGAGTAGCTGCGAATAATACATAGCGGAGCTACATCTCGAAATCAGAAAGATATACATATAGAGTACCCATCTTCCAGAAGCTGATTCGGCCTGATGGTTGTACTTCAGAGCTCGAGCAACAAATTCAAAATCTTCTAAAACTTGGGTAGGAGTGTAATATGAGTGTACGACTGCACTACCCAGAGGTCTTCAATGGCTCGTTGGTTATGGACTTTATAATCTTGATGATCGGACTGAAGGCTTCAGTGATTTCGAACAAGGACTTGATTGGACATTCAGGATGGCCGGGTATGCGGACAAGAGACATATTGCAGAGGGGTCGACTCAGGCTTAGTAACAAACTTCCCTTGGACAATAGAATGACAAGTGATAAGACTCAGGCAACATATATGTTAATCATAAGTCTACAAAGCAAGAGGCAACACAAACTCTCCATATGTTTGGAAGAGTAACCAAACGGTGGAGGACACAACTCTATATAGTGAGAAAAGCTTCCTAAGGTCATACTACATCCCATAGTCTGATGATCAAACGAAAAGATGTGCTTTATCCAAGGGAAACTCATTATGTTGCCAATAGAGAAAATACTTTTCCCATCCTCTTTTTGGGGTATATTTGATTTTTTTGTTCTTTTTGATAATTTTTGAAAAAGAATAAAGGAATATTACGTTACAATGGAGGAACAAGTACTGCAAACATACAAGATCAAGACACAAGGACAAGAATGATGTTCTAGTAAAATGATACTTGGGGAAAATCCTCTGGCAACCAAAGGTGTTAAGACACAGAAGAAAACTGTCACAAGGTTGGTGGATAAGGTATGCAAATGCGGTTGATAGAACATGCAATGGTAACATCCTTCGATGTAAGTTTAACTAGCCCAAAGAAGGTAAGCTCAGTGGTTTTTCATATTTAGAGAGTCTGAAAAAGCATAAAAGGAGACTCCGTTGGGGTACCTTTTTCGACAATAGTCTAGTCGATTTGAAAAAGGGATAAACTAGCACCGATTAGACGTCAATTCAAAACCATTTTAACGAGTGTGACAATGAAAATACCACTCAGCTATTTTTTCACTTTTAAAGAGTCTGAAAAAAGCTTAACTATGGACTCCGTCCGGAATATTCTTCTGGACCAATTTAATGAGTGTGAAAGAATAAGGTCACTCGGTGATCTTTTCAATTTTAAGGAGTTTGAAAAGAGCTTAACTATGGACTCTGTGGGGGTTTCTTTTTCATAAATTTAGTCCCTCAAGCCCGAAAAAGGAATAAAATTATACCTGAGAGTACTCTTCTAAAGAATGGGAATTCAATAGAGTCTACCTTTGTTCGTATAGTTGACCATCCAGACTGAAAAATGGGTAAACTACCACCGGACAGACCTGACTTCAAATTTCAATTTAACGAGCGTGAAAGGCCACAAGATCGCTTGACAATATTTTCATTTTTAGAGGGTCTGAAAAGGGCTTAAAAGGAGACCTGCTATTTTTTGGGAGTCCTGAGGATAAGATAGAGAGTGAAAAAGACCCATGCGAATGAGGCTCAAACTCATATTCAGGAAATACTATACGGGCTCTCGAGCCTACAGTGGTTTTAGAAACGACATGGACACCATAATGCAACCAGGACCTACCTAGGGCATCCATGTTCTGGTAAGCTCTACCACCAAGTTGTGACACTTCTAGAGTAGATATGACGGTTCCGTGTCACAACCGGATGGGATCGATCCTATAGTCGAAGAAAAATACAACGAGATGCAAAAGTTGGGGTGATAACCTAACCTATATGCTCAAGTTGATTTTGTTTTTTTTTCTTTTTTTTCTTTTTTTCTTTTTTTTTATGGACTTTCAATATTTTCTCGAAACTCAAAAAAAATGTCCCAATACATGATCAAATCCCTCCCATATAACTCCTGGATCACTCTAAATAGTTTTTGGTATAAAGAAACTGATAAGAGAGGCCAAAAAAGTGACAAAAAGAGGCCAAAAAGTCTATAAATAGAAGCTGGTAGCTCATTATCACCATTGCTGATTTGGAAATTGACTCTGGAGCCAAAATACCCCCTTTGCCAAAGATAGTGATTCCGGGAGCTACAGTGGACAAAATGAACTTCTTCTTGAACCAAGTAAGTACAAAATCCCTTATCTAGCTATTCAATACTTCAATTTAGTTATTTAGTTGGTTTTTTGGGTGGGCGTTGACCTTAAAAAGGTCGACCCTGGGTACACGTGGGTTGTCTCTAGACAAGTCGTGTATACACGCGGGCAGAGTAAAGTCTTCCCGCATGTACATGCGACTGTCACCTCTATATCCCACGTGTACCCCCCTTGTATGATGAAAAAACAAACTAAAAGGAAGTACTGACCCTCCTTTACCTTGTTGTGTTGGCAGGATGTATGTCCAGTGGAGGGAGAGGGAGCATGAGGCAATTAGTGAGTTGGTTGCTACAGATCTGAATTTTGTGGTCGTGTTAATGCAATGCGGTTTACTCAAATTCTTTCTATGTCCGTTTATGCACGCATAACCAAGGCTACTGAACGCCTTGATTGACTACTGACATCCTGATGTAGAGGCATTTATGCTAGAGGGGCAATCACTTTTTCCCACCACCGAGGATATTTACTTTCTGACTGGCCTCTCAAGGAGAGGGGAACCAGTCAACTTCTAGACTTTTCCTGCGGGGCTGAGTAAGATCTCGGAATTGATAGCTGAGCACTGTGAGGTTGGGACCGAACATGCGGGCTCCCAGGTACCCATTAGAAATATTACCAACTTAGCACTGCAGACTACCTTGTTACTGATTGGGCGGATTACCAGCTCAGTAGCCATGCATCAGGCTTCGCGCACATAGATGAGTTGTGCCATCCAATGCATGAATGCACAAATTTTTGACTGGAGTACCACACTGCTTGAGTACATGAAGAAGCAATTGACAGATTTTCGACAATGGACACAGAGGAACTTCGTGTTTGGGACCATCTTGTGTTTATTCTTTTTTTAGAGAGTTCCAAGTTTTAGTCCTCGGGTTGTAGTACGAGGACATCAGGCCTCTTTCCCTGCAATGTGTAGATGGGCAGTGTTACTTTCATGATAGGGTGGTGGAAGGACCGTTGAGTCCTTCGATGATGATTTATTTGCTTGGCTGTCACAATAGATCCTTGTTATTGAGGACTACCCGTATGCAGGGATAGATTTCTCTAGAGATCCTGAGATACCCATGCCTCCTGGTGAGGAGTGAGGGGAGATGGGTAAGTCTCCACCTTTGTAGTTTTTTTGTTTGCATATGTAATTTTTATGTCTTTTTGTTATATATATCATTTTTTTTGTATGCCAGAGTATTTGACGGGTAAACGTTTGTTGCATGTAGATGTGGGACCTGTGCCACCTGCCGACTATGCATGGAACATGCATCGTCCATGGCCAGAAGCCGCGACTGCCGCCKCTAGGGGAGAAATAGTAGCAGGGAACCTCCCAGCTGGAGAGGCCAAGAGGGTCCTTAGACGAGTTGAGAGAAACTTCACTACGCTCACTCGCACAGTCCCGATGGTAGAGATAGAGGACCTGCCGCCATCCATGCAACCTCATGTTGTGGGGGAACCTCGGACATGGGTCCGATTATTTAGGCATTTATCCCGTGTTGTGGATGATTATAACAGGGCCCATAGGCCCTGAACAGACTTATACTTTTTATGTGCCACGAGCACCTACTTGTATATATATATATTTTGAGGGCATAATCCCGATGACTTGTTACCATTCCCATTTTTTAGGCGCTTGCGTCCATCTATGTACTCTGGTTATTTTATGATGTTTATATATGGTTTTTATCTTTTTTGTGTCTTGTGGATTCTGTGTGCAAAAATGTATTTACATGTTTATGTCCATGTTCTTTTTATATGTGGGCAAGATGCCAATCTAAAATTTGATTAGCTAGAGTATCTGTAATTTGGTTTAATATCCTAGGAACATGAAAATATGTAATATAATCAAAGTTTCATTCTAAGAGACGTACCCTAAGGAATCGTCAGTGTAAAGTTGGATCATGAACCTGGTATACTCTGTTTAGCTGTGACACAACCATTTGAGCATCGAGATAGACCCAGAGATGAGAGATACCCAATGACAAGACGTCACAAAGCAACTTAATAACTGTGCTATACTCAGCGACATTATTTGTGGTGTCACCTAAGCATATACCTCCGGAAGATAACAACTGACCCTGTGGTGTAAAGATTACCCAAGCTGCGGAGGCAAGCCTCCGCGTGTGTCGAATAGCATCATCTGCATACCCAACGAACACCTCGGACTCACTTGAAATCTGCCATATTTGATGAAAGATAACATCAATGACATGTCCATAACACTTTAAAAGAAACTTAAAATGTAATAGTGCAAAGACTATACATATGTTACAAAAAGTTACCCACAGTGACCTGCCTATGAGTAATACTTCTTGAGGTAGAGCCCATTTCTAGGCTCCGCCAAAGCATTCCCTTCAAAATCAACCAAACGATGAGCGCCCTTTTTTAATACCTCTTTTATAATGAAGGGTCCGAACCACATGGGTTTAAACTTTCCTGCCGCCAGGGGGTCCTTGTCTTGGTCGTAGACGAGGACAAGGTCGCCTTCAGAGAAAATCCGAGGATGAACGGACCTATCATATTGACACTTGACCTTATGTTTATGAGCCTCATTGGCCAAGGCCACATCACGACACTTCTCATCAAGCTGCTCAAGGTGTACTAACTGTTCTTCAAGCGGAGAAGTGTCTGGCAATAATTGTACTGCCAATTTGAGAGATGGGATTTGACATTCGATGGGCAAGACTGCCTCCAACCCGTAAACGAGTTGAAAAGGTGAGAAACTAGTTGCAGTCTTAATAGATGTTTGGTAAGCCCATAATGCCGAGTATAACATCAAATGCCAATTTGATTTGGCTGAGTTGATAGTTCGTTGTAGAATAGTCTTAAGAGTTTTGTTTACGGCTTCTACCTGCCCATTGGCTTAGGGGTAGTAAGGTGATGAATGTTCCTGCCATAACCCAAGATTTGATGTTAATTCGGTCATCATTTGGTTTTGAAAGTGACTGCCATGGTCAGTGACAATCTCTCTCGGGATGTTGAACCTTGCTATGATCTGGTTGAATAAGAAGAGAGATGCAGTCTCTCCATTATCTTTAAACGTTGGCATAGCTTCGACCCACTTAGTGAAGTAGTCGACAACTATGATGATATAGCGATGCCCCCTTGCTGACGGGGGGTTGCATGTAGTGTAATCAATCCCCCACTTAGTGAAGGGACCAACTATGATGACAGGAAACATAGGAGCTGGATGTACCCTCATCTTCCGAGAGAATATTTGGCACGGATGGCACTTCTTGACCGATTCGATACAATCTTTGATAAGTGTCGGCTAGAAGTAATCGGCTCGAAGAATATTTTGGGTTTTTTCCAACCCAGATAAATGACCACCACAAGCTCCATTATGGCAATCATTCAGCACTATGATGGCCTCCTCATGAATGAGACATCAATGCAAGATGCAATCTACACCTCTCTGATACAATGTATCATCGAGTATGAGATAATTCTTAGCCTGATGGCGTATCCGTCGACGCTCATCATGAGAAGCATAGGTGGGGCACTTCAAAGTCTAGATATAGATAAGTATATCTCCATACCAGGGGTCTGAAGATGCAATCAAAAACATGTTCCCCCCGATAGGCGATTCCTCAGGCACAACGTCACCTTACTCAACTAGAAGTTCTGAAATAAGCTCTGCGAAGACCAATGACTTCTTGGACTTTGCTAAAACAAAGTCTAAGTCAAATTCTTGGAGGATGACTATCCACCTACTGATTTTTCCGCCTATAACTCGTCATGTCAACATGTACTGGAATGGATTCACGATATCAATGACGATGGTCTTGAGAAACAAAACATAGTGACGGAACCGTTGAATAGCATGAACTACTGCCAATGTAAGTTTTTTGATATGAGAATAATTGAGTTCCAGTCCTACGAGGCATCGACTCAGGTAATAGATCACGTATTCAGAAAATGAATCGTCTTCCTGAACTAAAACCATGCCTATGGTTGACTTTGCGGCAGCCAGATATAATAAGAAATCTTTGTTATAGTTAGGTGGCCGTAGTAGGGATGCGGTTGTGAGGGCATGTTTTAATGTGTCGAAAGATCGTTGAGTAGCTTCGTCCTAGAAAAAGGGAATGTATTTCTTTAATAAATGCATAAATCCCTTGGTGATTTTGGCATAGTTGGCGATGAAGCATCGTAAGAAGTTTGCCTTGCCTTGTAGACTCTGAAGTTGTAAGATTGTGCATGGGGGGGGAAACTGGATTACTTCCTCCACCTTAAGAGGATTGACCATGATCCCTATTGTTGATACGATAAAACTTAACAAACGTCCTGACATTACGCAAAAGCTTCACTTGTTTGGATTCAAGTGAATCCTGAAGTAGCAATAACATTCAAAGATTAGTCTAAGGTGTGTGGGATGATCCGTTCGCTTGTGAGAGCGTGATGCTAAATCATCTAGATAGGCCTCGACTATATGCTTGAGGTCATGAAACGCAAAAGACATGGCCCATTGGAATGTGGCTCCAACATTTTTAATCCCAAAAGGCATCTTACGATATGCAAATGTACCCCACGGACAAATGAATGTCGTTTTGTGTTGGTCTTCAGGTTTGATTTGGATTTGATTATATCTTGAAAAACCATCCATGAACGAAAAGGCTTCACAACCGGCACATTCATCAATGATCTGGTCAATGAATGGTATTGGAAAATTATCTTTGGGACATGCCTTGTTCAAATCACGGAAATCGGTACATACACAAATCGTGCCTTGTTTTTTATTGACCGGCACGAGGTTTGACACCCATTGAGTCAAATGAATAGGATAAATGAAACCTGCCTTTAGCAATTTCTCAACCTCAATCTTGATGGTTGTTTCTTTCTTAGGATTAACTCGACGATTTTTTTGTCGAACAGGCTTGGCATCAGGATACGTTGTGATTTCATGTTCAACTATTTTCGGATCGATACCTGGAATTTCCTCATAAGACCAGGCAAAAACATCGTGGAATTCTTTGAAAAGATCCATATAAATTTGAATCTCTTCGGGGGAGCAATCCGCTCCGACGAAGACATTCTCCACGATGCCAAGGTTTCGAGAGATGTTGATGGGTATGGTTTCAATGATAGTCGCCATATTTCCCTCAACATAAATTTCCTGTGTAGATAAGAGATTAATAGGACATGGTTGATCTCCCGTCATGGTAACAGTGAATTCTCCTACCTTGATTCAGCTTAACTCTGGGAGGAAATATGATCTGTGATGAATATCTTCCCAAGGTTTTTCCGGACTAGTCATTGCTTCGATTACTGCTTCGTCAGAAGGCAATACTAAGTCTAACGAATTGATGTTATCAAGAGAACCCTGAGCCCAAATAGGCTCTAGAAGAGGATCTAACTCTTGTGCGGGAGTCGGATTAGGGTTAGCTGAAGCTTGCTGGACTAAAGAGTACACTACTTCAGCGGCCAACAAGGGCATGGACATGCTTGAGTGCCCTGTCTCATCCATCGTGGTTGATGGGGAAGGAAGAATACAAGGATCCTCAAAGTAATTCATGCAGAACAACAAAACTTGAAAAATCTCAACCTTATGGTGATTAGATATAAATTTGACATCATCGTGAGGAGGTGGGTAATCGAAGGTACCCATCAAGGATGGGCACAAACTAACTCCTACATTAACAAAACCTGGTTTAGGATTATCTATCATTGGGACCGTGGATGCCCCCAAAGTTGGGTCAAGTCTGGAGAAAGACAATTGATCGATGGTCACTATCCAGCCTTCATGTGGACACAAAAAGACTCGAAAAACCATAGCAACCACAGCTTGCATAGCATAAGTCCAACTTCGACCTAACAAGAGGTTATAGTCGAGGGGAGCATCGACTACCTCTACTTTAACACACACGGTATTCCCTCCTAACTACACAGGGAAAGAAGGAACGATGCCATGTGGTCAGAAAGAACGATCGTCGAAAGCTGTGAGGAGAGTAGGTGATGGATACAAAGTGGGCTGGCCAATGGCCTTCCAGCATGCTAATGACATAATGCATGTCGAGGCGCCCTCGTTGACCATCGTGCGAAAGATATTTCGTGTAAAAGTTTTTGTGGGATGAGCCACTACTATCTGAAATGCTACATGGTAAGGCAGACGAGGTTTTAAGTTGGTTGTATCTAACATGATGGTACTCAGATTACAAGTCTCAGTAGAGCCCAAAGAGGTTAACAAGGCTTTCCTCTGAGTAGGGCAGCTTTGGAGGACCTCCAAAGCAGACATCGCACAAGGGGTTTCTGATAAATCCTCCACCATAGAGTAATTCTAGGCGGCCCTTGCATTTGGGTTGTGAGAAGATTTTTTAAATGCACCCTTTGGAATGCGTGTCATTGTTTCTCCCAACTTCTTCTTGATCTGTAGAGGAAGAGATGGGAGATCAGCTTCTTTACCCTTCTCAGAAGCACTTGGTTTACTATATTCGTGCACTCTAGTCGTTATGAAAGCATCACCCCTAACCATATATACCTTCATGGATGAGGGATTGTTTGGAGGAGGGCAGGTTTCTTGGCTGCCCCCTTCTGTAATTGTAGAGGCTTGAGTTAAATTTTTCCCATGTTGAAAAGGATTAGTCAACACTGTCTGTTGTTGCTGTGTGACAAACTTTTGGGCTTCTGCAAGTCGAGGACAAAGATGGGTCGGGTGGTCTTCTGCACACAAGTTGCACGGATACCTCGCCTTCCATTTTTTTGTAGTGTCCCCACCAGCATTACCAGTGGGTTTTTTATCCCCCTTACCCTTCTTTCATTGTTTTTTCTTCCCTTTAGGCTATTGGGTGGCCTTTGGGTTAGTCAACTGCATGGAGTGTACATCCGACGTTTGGGTAGGGGGAGCATCCAAAGAAGTAATTTGGCTGGCCACTGTGTGTTGTATGGATAATTGTTGCAACTATTTTATCAATTGCTTAGCGGGCTTGGTTTGTGTTGAACCAACATTACCATCGGCATGTGGTCCAACTCTCTATCTAGTTTTATCTAGTATCGAACGTGGCGCATCGGGCAAGATGTTGTATAATAAACTAGACTAAGAATAGATGAGCTCAAACTGTTGAGCCCTCATGATGGCATCTTCTTTGGAGAAAACTCTGGAAGTCATGACGTCTTTGGATAAATGTGGGATCAAAGACTTAAGGAACCACTCAAATAGGAATGCTGGTGGGACAGGTACTTTGATTAGACTCTTTCGGCGTCTCCATTCTCGGATATGATCAGAGATATGGTTTGTTGTTGTCTATTCAAAATTGGCGAGTAGCTCTATACCAGCGTTGTATCTCACAGGTAACTGGAAATGGTTAAGGAAGGCCATCGCCAGTTCACCAAAAGAAGAGTATCTTGAGCGATCGATCTCGATGTACCATTTCGCGGAACTCCCGATAAGAGTGCGTTGAAACAATCGCAACTGTATGGAGTCATCTTTCAATGAGTTAGATGAACACCAAAGATGGAAGGTAGTCACATGATCACCTAGATCTTCATTAGGCTTGGCCTTGAACTTTGGAATGTCCGAAGGCAACTTCGTTGGCATAGGAGGCCAACGTGGATCATGACAAATAGGATCATTTAACAACCTTGTCAAATTTGGCAAGTGTAAAGTTGCCAGGAATGGTAGTTTGGGTTGCTGCTGATAACCTGGGAAAAAGGGTCCTGGAGTTTGACTGGCACCAAGTTTCTAGGAAAAGTTTGGTTGCTGGCTCAGATTCTGGTAGAAACCATGGCCCTGACCAGCGTAAGGATTTTTCATCTGTGGAGACATCATCAACTAATTTCCATAAAGGACATAGGGTGTTGGGAATGCATCATGTTCGAAGGACTTTGTGAAGGATTACCCCATGCTGGTCCTGATGGGAGAGGCATAGTAGTCTGTCCAGGGTTCCATTGATTATGAAAAGAATTACGCTAGAACGACATTCCAGAGGAGGGAACAGATCCTTGTCCTGAGTTCCAAGGTCCTGCTATATGTGCCCCCTACGCAGGAATAGTACCCTGCGCAGGAGTAGACTGTCCAAAAATGGGATTGCTCCCAGACGGGAAAGCGGTGGATGAGAAAGTATTGTTACCAAACGTCCCATTCCAAACAAACGGTGTCGAACCTACCGGCGTACTGTGCCCAGGGGTTCCTTGAGTCCCTGCTCCAAATAAACTAGTGTGTGTAGGCTACCCGGTGGACTGTTGATGTAGACCACCAAGTGAAGGGGATGAAGGAGGGATATGACCTCCTGCATAAGGAAAAGAATTAAAAGGGATGGGAGTGCTCCCAAGTTGACCTTGCAGAGGAGTGTTAGAGCTCCTTTCCCCCAGACCCAAAGTCTATAAAGTGGAGTAGGTTAGTGCAGGACTTGTACCCAAACTAGGCATACCGTATGAGAATGGAGGGCTTGTCACACTAGGTGTGAAGGGGGTTGTGGCTTCCACCATAGATGGGTTTGGTCCACTGCGTGACGTAGTTGTGGCCGAGACCATGGTGGCTCGGACCGACGACAGTAATTTAGGAGATGACTCTTCTTTGGTAGCAACTGTGGTGGGAATGGAAGAATTCCCAGACGAAGTAACAACATTTGCTTCCATAGTTGTGTGAGGCACTGACTGGCGTTCATGAAATTAGATTGGTGCAATAAATGGTGGCGAGGTATCATTGGTTGGGGTTTCAACTGAGCCAAGAGTGGCAGTTGATTCCTCTGGGAGTTATTCGGGCACAAAGGTTTGTAACCCGGTTGCTTCGAAAGTGTTAAGTACCTATACCAGATCTTCAAATACCATAACATGAACACAAGAAATAGAGAAAATCCTTGAGTTAAGGTAACACCATATATTAATCCTTATGGAAGGATAAAACTCCTTAAGCAATCTTTTCTTGTACAATCACAATATTCTTCACTATTATCACTATGGGCCCTCTAGGCCCCTCCACTACCTCTCTAACTACCTTACATTCCATCCCCCTTATGAAAACGTTGTCCTCAACGCTTGATGTACAACCATATACCAAGGTCCCATGGATAATTGTGGACCATAATGTTGAAGAAGACTGGAGAACCAAGGTCCCATGTAGAAAGTAAAGCCACCATGCTGATGCAGTCCAACCACCATTGTAAGCCAAGGTCCCATGTCCAAGTGCTCATGTGAACTCCCCGAAGAAGATTTTGGAACCCAATAACCAACTCCAAATGACGGTCCAAAGACTGACACCTATCATGTGGATCCAAATAAGAAGATCCATCCACATAGTGGAAAATGGTCGTAGCAAAATCTGGAAGGAATGATACCGCTGTAGAATATGCAGACTGAACGCTGGTAACTAGCTCCTGATCTGGGACATTGATATTCTCTACAGAAGGTGGAGTAGAGTCATCAAATAAAATATGGAAGTGGTTGTCATCCTAGAAATGACAACTATCCATATACCAATCATCACAATCGTCCTCAAAATCATACCAAGCATATATTTCTTGATTATATTCATCCTTGATGATGTCTTCCATAAGAAATCTCTCATGGATGTTATCCAATGAACTACAAAGCCTATTATTGAGGTCATCTGCAAGGTCATGAAATTTGTCATGCAATGTGTCATACAATTGAGATTTGAATGCTTCAAGAAGTTCTTTGAGGTTTTGAGAAAAAACATTCATCTGAGAACCCTATGAACTCTTCAATCCCTCAACCGTCATGAAAAAAAACCAAAAATAGACCCAATAAGTTTCGGCAGAAAATCGCGGCTTTTTCTGGAAAAACCCTAAAAAACTGTTGAACTTAAAATGCTCATAACTTCACTTCCCGGACTCCGTTTCGGCTGATTTTTTATTTAAATTGGGTGAAATTGTGAGAAGAACTCAGATATGTAATTTATTTGGGCAAATTCGGCCTCCAAATGCTACAAAAACAAATCGTGCCACCATCCGCAGAAAAAACCCTGAAAAATTGTCGATTTTAAAACCTCAATATCTTGACCTTCCGGACTCCGTTTTGGATGATTTTTTTTTTAACTTGAGTGTTTTTATGAGAGGAACTTATATATACAACCATTTTCTACAAATTTTGCACAGAACTATACTGAAAACTTCAATAATGTCGCGGCCCCCTTTTTTCTCTCCGAAAAAAAAATCTGCAAAAATAAAAAATAGTTGCCCACAACTCTGTCTAAGGAAAGTGCTCTAATACCAATTGTTAAGTACCTATACCAGATCTTCAAATATACTTCAATAATACCAAGCATAAACCATAAACCATTCCCCATAACATGAACACAAGAAATAGAGAAAACCCTTGAGGTAGGGTAACACCATATATTAATCCTTATGGAAGGATAAAACTCCTCAAGCAATTTTTGCTTGTACAATCACAATATTATTCACTATGTTTTATTACATTGCTTAAACTTATTTATATAGATCTCCCTATCTCCTAGGAACCTTCTAGAGAGTCTTCTCACATTTATTACATCCAACTACCATAGTGGGCCTTTATTAATATAGTGGACCTAGTCCACCTTACATTGAATGACCACATTCCCATATATTAAATGAATTCCACTAATAACACATAACTACATTCCCATTGGGTACCTCCCTAGGTACCCCATATTACTTCCCTAGGTATACCACAGAAAGACCCTTGTTGGTCTAGCTTCCGCCTTAATGGTGGTGGAGTTGGCTCCAATGTAACCGGCGACAGGCCTAGAAGCCTTCATGATCAGCGGAGCTTGGGATCCTCCACTGTGTGAGAAGATCCAAGACACGCTAAGGTATTCTACACATTCAAAAGTAACACACACTAAAAAGAATCCCCTAAGAGATATGACAAGCAATCACTAAACTATTTGGAAGAACAGTTACAACAACCAACACTAGAACAACTTACTGGTGCAAGTGAAACTCGAACACGGAAGAACCCTCCAGGTATACTCTGCAAAGCGTGGCCTGATGTCTATCCTAAGTACTACGGTATACCCCCACAGTCACCTATGTATGTCCCTAAAAAGATTGCCAACTAGGTTGCCAGCACGCGAATAGTCACCAGGCGGGTACAGTCGAAAGTCAGGTAGACCACAATGAGCAGGGTATCAAGCCCGAAACCTATCAGGGGTATTGAGAGAAAATGGTCCAGAAGACAACTGAGGACCTCGAATGGATTCGAGACCCATGAAGCCCCATGGAAAATGCAAACGACGGAATCCCAAAATAAGCCCTCGATATGTGTTCTCCACTACGATTGGTCTGGCTTTGGAGGGGTTATCTCCGCTACCTTTCTGCACGCGACCTCGTGTTTATCCCCTGTGTTAGAGGGGGGTCCTAGATAAATTCCATGAAACTGGACTTAGACACTCCCTATCACAGACTCTAATGTTTGGTTTTGAATGGCCTTGGAGAGTTTCCTCTCCAACCTAATCCAAGGCCCTAGTCCTGAACTAGTTTGTGAACCCTACAAACAAAAAGTCTAGTAGATTTTAAAATTAGCGTTGCTTTTAAGGATTTTTCTTACGTCACGGGGTATGAAGGTGAAAATAATGATGTGTAAAGATGAAAGCAAAAGTGAATGAAAAAAGCTGGAAACAAAAGACTTTTACTAAATGAAAAATTTCAACAACTTTTCACAAAGAAAGATTTCTTTTTCTTTTCAATTTTTCTAAGATTTTATACAACAAACATAAAGGAATTTCACTCGACTACGAGCTACTTATGATCTAAATGCACTGCAAAAACTTACGAAATAAAATACATCTCCCTAGCTAATGATGTAGAAACACACTCTTCAACCAAAGAAGAAAATGAAAAGAATTTTTATTTATTTATTTAAGTGCTAGTAAAGCAACAAAGGGAAAATACCGACAAGCACAAAACCAAGAAAGACAAATTTTGGCTTAAAGTGCAGATCGCAAAGAATCAGAGTAAATAATCACACAATGGCAATAAAAACAAAAATAAAGAATCTCACGCTTGTATAAAAACCATAAATATATATATATATATATATATATTCTGTAAACTATCAACTGAGAAAAAGCAGGCTAAGGGTAAGATGACCTAACCTACTGACTGTTCAATCCTAGACTCAAACACCTGAGAGGAATACTTCTTATCAAAGGAGGGGATCACTGCCCCACCTTGAACAAAAAGTAGCATGTCAAGCACGCAACTGTCACTAAAACAAAACGCGTGCAAACGCGTGCTAAGCAGATACATGAAGCGTGTACACGCGGGCTGACCTTGTACAGGCCACGTGTATGTCTAAATTCTAAGAAAAAAATGAAAACAGGCAGTCCAGACTAGGAAGAGGCCTCTGGGATTGATAACCAAGGTCCCTTGAAGGCTTGGATTCTCTTTCTAACAGAAATACAAATAATGCAAGGAATAATAAGGCGAAAAAAGCAACTGAGACAGAACTGTGAACCAACAAGACTCGGACAGGATTCCAGAAAACCCCCTGAGAATGTATAATTCTGATAGGGAAGAGGAGGACTACCTCTCAAGTTCTCTGAACTCCTACATGCTACTGCTATCTCTACAACTAGCGTTCACATGCGGGCTGCAAGAGGATAGGGCGCGGGTACACGTGCGCAGGCCTTCTGCAGGCCGCGTGTACCTTTGTGTGTCCCGACAACTACCGTCAAGCAAAATTCAGAGAAAACTGGTATGGAAAACCAGACTCCCTTCTAGCTCAGACCTTACAGAAAAAGACAGGCAAAGAAAAACAAAAAACCTAATCTTTAAACTACCCAAAAAATCAAATAAATCCAGAAACCCTAAAGAGTACTCTCCCCAGTATGGTCGCCAATTCTGTTGTTGGGAAAAACACCCTATGGACTAGCAAACTAGGGTCAGACTTGCATGCGGATTTTGACCGAAAAGAAACTACTTTTTTACCTACAACCCAAGATTTAAACCCCTCTTTCACAGTAAATGCATGGAAAAGGACCACCAACCTTATTACCGACGTTCAATGTAGATCCTCCATTGTTCTTTGATCACTTGCTTGCGCTTCTGCTTCCACAGATGACCTGCACTCAAGACAAATAACAACTATCCATGCATGCTACTTCTATACTCAAGGGTTAGAAATCAAGCATAAATTAATCAAACCATAGACAATTCGTGCATTGGGACGGGAAAAGTATTCTTTTATTACTGAAAGTGAATCAACTTACAACAAAGCTGAGACCGGCCACCACTCCTTGAACCTGATCATGGGCTCCTCTTCTTCTCTCCTTCAACTGCTTTGTGTTAAATCTCCTTTGGCATGAGGAAAGGCCAAAGGGTTGGGACAATGGATTACGTAAATGGGTAGAGTTTCTTTGCTATATTTTTTCCTCTTCCAAATGGTACCCCTACCCCTTCTTTTATAGGCTAGAAGGAGCTAGGGTTTTGGGCGAACCCTCGGCCATGCATGGCCGGGAGTTTCAGTTAACTGACCCATAGCTTTTTGTTTCGTCAGCAACTTTCCTTTTTTCATGCTTTGTTAGGTACATGCGGGTTGTAGTGAGTCAGCCAGTGTGCACACACATGCAGTAATGGGTTAGGGCACGTGGGCCTTGACACAAGAGGATTTTCAAAGAGTTATTCAACAAAGTTTTGGAAAAGAAGGGATATGAGTTGGCCTGATGCCAGGTAAGAATGTGTGGTGCAATTTAGGGTTATAATAGAAATGTGTGTTTAGAATTGGCCCCTGGTCATAACCTATGGTCACATCGACAAAGGCTCAAGGGAGGAGATAGCACGAATCTAATCTCCATTTCAGAGATCGCGACTTGGGGAGTCGAGACTCTTAACCTCAAGAATGTCGAAATGCCGAAATGTCGAATTGCGAAATGAAAAAATCAACGCGAGACCCTGTGCTTGTAATCCAACAGTGTTGGATACCTGAAAATATGATCAAAGGGATATTGTTGCTCTTCACAGTTAATCAATCAGTTACGATTCAGTTAGAAGAACTAAATCACGACTCTTGGACGATTGACGATTCAGTTGCTGAGGCATTTTCTTGGAGGTTCACAGTGTAACTGTTAGAAACTACTGATGGTTTCTAGGAGAGGACTTGAAGAGACTTCAGGGTGATCGCTAGAGAAGAGTAAGAGTCTCGAGGCATCTTCTAGTGGCATGAATACTGTTCATAGAGGATATTGATAGATGGAAGACAGTTGGAGCCTGGAACTACAACAGAGGGAATGAGCTCGACTGTGATAGAGAAGACGAAGAGTCTCGACTGCTGGAGACACTAAGGAATCTTGGCATAACACCCAATGATGATGGACACATGGCTTGAACCACTAGGGTTGTTGAAGCATTTTTGTTCTAGGGGTTTGAGGGGTAACTGAAGTGGTAGAACTGTATAAAAGAAACACACAGTGACTGTGCATGGGTGGTTGTTCTGAATGAAAAATGAGTTGAACTGTAAAGAATGGAAATTTATAGTATGCGCAGTGTGAGACTAACAATATGCGCAGAGTGAGATGAAACTCAGAGATGAGTAACAGATGAGAAAGAGACAAAAGCGAGATGCAATTTTCTTTTTTAGGCTTGAGAGAGAGAAGCAGAGCAAAAGTGGAGTGGAAGTGAACAACCCGATGAGCAGAACTGTGGCACAGTGAAAAGCATGCAGAGGCAGTGTGCATGGAGGACGAAGAAGGTGCATAGATAGTATAAATACGTAGAACAAAGAAGAGATGGAGGCTATTGTTGAGAGTAATTTAGGCGTGTAGAAGGAGGTACTATGCAACAACTGAAATACACAGAAGAGGAATGGTGAATTGAATGGACATGGCGCATAGACCATAAAAGGTAGAAGAACAGAAAGCGCAAGGCATGTGTGCAGGAAGACAATGAGGCAGACAGAGTAGGATAGTGTAGCAGAATAGTGATGAGACTGGTAAGCCATTGATGAAAATTATATCACTGTAATAAGTTTCAGTCGCAAAGATTTATATTTTAGGGTGGTTGGGAGGTGCTAGGGAGGACTGTTGTCCTCAGAGGTTCAAGTGGGTGCTTGAACACAGGGAGTTGTATATTCCATCTGGTTGCAGCCAGAGAAACCAAGGTGGCAGGGTGGTGCAAGGGAGAACATTGGTTCTCTGATATACAGGTCAATGCCTGTGTAACTGGAAGTTGGTGCTTCCATCCAGTTGGTGCTAGAAATCTTAGGAAGTTGGTGCTTCCATCCAGTTGGTGCTAGAACTCTTAGGGAGTTGGTGCTTCCTTCTAGTGGGTGCTAGAGAAACCAAGGACTTAGTGCTTCATTCTAGTGGGTGCTAGAGAAACTAGGGAGTTGGTGCTTCCTTCTAGTAGGTGCTAGAGAAAACAGAGAGTTGGTGCTCTCAACAAGTTTCAGCTTACAAAACAGAGTTTGTAGCCTCACAATGATTTGGAGCTCATATGTATGATAATGTATAGAATGTAAAGATTACTTATCATACCAAGAAGAAGAGGTTTTTACCCTTTATGGGTTTCCTCAGGAAATATATGTCTCTGTATATTTCATATGTGTGACTGATGTCGAATGTTCTATTGCTTACCTCCCTTCATTATTGTGATTGTCATTAAGTGCTCTGCAAAGAGTTTAAAATAAGCACAATTGTTTAAGCATGGTAACAACTGATTCACCCCCCCTCTCACTTTTCCAACAATTGGTATCAGAGTGAGTTCCTTTTATTTAAAGGTAGATCTGTAAGCTTAAACATGACAAGTCATGAAGGGACTTCAACCAGTAAGCCTCCTCTGTTTGATGGAACAAATTTTTCCTTCTAGAAGGTTAGAATGAGAACATACTTAATGGCCTTAGGTTTTGATGTTTGGGATGTAGTAGAGACTGGATACATAAAGCCTGTTGTGCTAGATTCCAAGGATGATAAGTTAGAATTTAGCTTTAATGATAAGGGAATGAATGCTACCATGAATGGACTTGCAGAAGCCGAATTTGTAAAGGTGATGCATCTTCAAACAACGAAAGAAATGTGGGACAAAATCATTAGAAGTTATGAAGGTAATGAGAAGGTAAAATATGCCAAGCTTCAAACCAACAAAGTACAGATTGAAAAGATACAGATGAAAGAAGATGAAACCATTGGGATGTATTTTCTGAGAGTTGAAGAACTAGTAAATGCAATGAAATAACTTGGTGAAAAAATTGAGGAACCCTCTTTAGTTCAAAAAATTTTGAGATATCTGCCAGATAGATTCAACCCAAAGGTCTCAGCTATAGAAGAACTTAATGATATAAAGACTTTATCTTTTGATCAACTTTTAGGAACGTTGATTGCATATAAAATGAGGATAGTTACAGATAAACCCACCTCTAGAGAAGCGTCATTTAAAGAAAATAAGAATGAATATTCTGAGCCTAATGAAATTGAAGAAAAATTCGTGAGAAGACTAAAGAAAGGATCAGGAAAGTACCAAGTTAAGATACCCTTCAAATGTTTCAACTGTGGTAATATAGGTCATTTTTCAAATAAATTTCCACACAAGAAGAAGGACCGGAACTCTGAAGGTGAAGAGAAGTACAAATCCAAAATATTTGATAGAAAGAAAAGTTTATGTGTAAACAATGATGACTCCTCAGAAGACACCGATAGTGACTCTTCCTATGAAGATAAGGTAAATGACTTCACACTTATGGCCAAAGAGGATTATGATAATAAAATCACAGGCAGTGATGATAATGATGAAGAAGTTGTAGTTGACTTGGAAAGAGATCCTATCAACGCTTTGGAAGAGATTGACAGACTCATACTTAAGAAGAGAAAGAAAAAACAATTGTTGATACAGTTCAAGAAAGGCACTAAAAAACCTGATGAAGACTTTGCCCTGCTAAAAGTGGAATTAGAAGAGGCAAAGAAAATAGAGGACATTATGAAACAACAATTATCAGAAAAGAAGGCAAGATCTGAAGCCTTGGAAGAAGAAGTAGTGAAAACAAGGAAAGAGTTGGAGAATTTTCAAGCCTTGTATCATCATAATCTGTCAAGTATCAAAGACTCAGAAGGATTATCCACCATTATGAATCAACAAAGAAATCCAAAGCTGAAAACTGGTTTGGGTTATGAAGAGGGATCAAGTAGTGGTCAGCCAAGAAACAAAGAACCCATCGAGTTTGTCAAATCTACAACCAATGACAACAACAAACCTGCAGAAACAAAGGAAGACAATCAGCCACCCAGGAGGAGTAAAGAAAAAGGTGTCAGGATTGAATCTGTAGAACAAATAAATAATGCACTCCCTGCTCAAGGAAATCATCATCATGGAAGAAATCGATTTTCTCAAAGAAGACAACCATTTTCCAGGCACAAAGAATTTTTCTATGGATATTGTTTCTACTGTTCTAACTATGGTCACAAAGCTGTAAATTGTTCCTTAAGACTTAGACATGAGTAATTAAGATTTCCAAGGAATAAATATCTTCCATAACAAAGAATGATATAGCCAAGTAATAAATCATCACAGATTACAAATTGCCAAATTAAGTCTAGAGACATGCAACTGAGGAGGTCAAGAAATAATAATCAGTCAATGAGTAGACAACGCTGCAACAATAACTTTGACGTATTGAACAATGATATTGAATGCTATAATTGTCACAACTTTGGCCACAAAGATGCAAACTGCCATCTAAAGAATTACAAAGTAGATCTAAGGATAAAGTTCTTAGATAGAAAGGCCAGCACATGGAAAAGGAAAGATAGTGAAAAAGGTGGTCTAGCACTTTCAACTCAAAAACAAAAGGCCTCTGGGAATATAGATAGTGGATGTTTCGAGCACATGACTGGAGATAAGGATAAGCTTCTGTCAATAAGTAAAATCAAAATAGGAAATGTGATCCTTGAAAATGATGAACCAAGTAAAATCAAGGATAGAGGGATGGTGAGTTTGAGTAATGTCAAAGGAGATGCCCAGTACGTTCTGCTTGTGGATGGTCTGAAACATAATTTGCTCAATACAAGTCAAAAGTGTGACAGAGATAGTGAAGTGGTGTTCACATCCAAAGAGTGTAATGTAAATGTAAACTCAGGACTAGTGGTGAATAAAGGCATCAGGACAATTAAAGATGTTGATATTGAATCCTCCCTTACAAGTAACGAAGAAGACACAGATACAATAAAACAATATTCAGTTGGCATCACTCCCATGGAAGAAGTAGAAGAAGAATCATGTCATAAGATGGAAGCTGAAGTTTTGAAGATTGAGAAGTCAAACACCCAAAGCAAGTTCTTAAACATCTCCATGACCCTGGATAATCTCTTGGATAGTCAAAGATCACCAAATGACAAATCTGGTATTGGATACAACAAGGAAGAAATTAACACTCCTAAGAAACCTGATACAGGTCCTTCGTCTGTGAAAAAGAAAAGCAGGTATGAGAGTGGTTGTAGAGGTTTTTTTCTTGTGATTGAATATGGTCATAAAATCCTTGGATTGTATGCATCATGGAAGAAAAATGAAATTGCAGTAATAGAGATCAATGAGAATCAATGGGGAGATCCAAGGATTATTTAAAAAGTTCAAGCTACAATTGTGCAGTGTTCAAGTAGGACAACGACATTCGCAGCAACAACATTCTCATGTACAAAATTATATACATGACATTCTGTAGAGATAACAAGAGGAAAGACCTTGTCAAGGAAAGATAATCTTTTTAGAAACAAAGGAGGAGAACAATGAGAAGCAAAGAGAGAACAGTGACAGGGGGAGTCATCCAGTTATGAGAAGAAAAGGATGATGAAGGAGTCCCAGTAAGAGAGGTGAGAAATAATGAATTTTCTACATAGGACACAGTTGAAGATGAAGATAAACAGGTCCAAGAATCAGAAGAAGAAGACTCTGGTTTAGATACAAATATTCTGCAGGCTTGAGATAAGAGAGTCCATCTTGTCAGGGGAAGTTTGTGCTGGTTTAATATCTAATACCTCCTAAAAATACTGCAACAACTCAGGGGGAGCATGTTTTCTTTGACATTTATGTCAAAAGGGGAGAAAAGGAGTGGTCTGAACCAGATGCTATAGTTGGAGGTCCAAATAGATTAGTGCAGTTGTTCAGGGTTGCCATCAATGCCAAAGGGGGATATTGTTGACATGTTTACAGGAAGAGTGTGCTTGTCATTGATGGAAAGATCGGAGTATGCAGTGATGGAAAAATAGGAACAATGTAATCTCAGGAGGATTAGCGCAGAGTCACATGTAGTGTGTAGGTGTGCACCAGGGACAAGGTTAACTAATTGCCAAAGCTCAAGAGAGATAGCGTACTTAGGATCTTAGATGGATCAAAGGTCGAGGATTTTGACACTTAGAAATTACTCCAAGTTAGGAGGATGTGTAAGCTCAAGAGGAGAAGCGACAATGATCATTGGATCCCATTGAGAATTCTTGATGACCGTCAGATCTAAATTTAGATAGGTCGAGCACACAGATGGAGGACAGATCTCAGGTGTTATATCCAAGTGCAGGGTCCGACCATCGTTGGATCCAGGAGAACCTCCATGTTCTTTAAAGTTCCAGGAGAAGCGGGCTTACAAAATCCCGAAACAGGCACATCAAAATCTCCGTTTCAGAGTTTCAGATACCGGGAGTTTGAGGAGTCAAGAGTCGAGACTCTTCATCATAGGAGTCCTAAATTTTCGAAATGCGAAACGACAAAATCCTAAAATAGGCACATCAACAAAAACTCCATTTCGAAGTTTTGCAGACTGGGAAATCAAAGGTTTCAGATACCGGGAGTTGGAGGAGTCACAGACCAGGAAATCAAAGGTTTCAGATACTGGGAGTTGGAAGAGTTGCAAACTGGGAAATCAAAGGTCTCGGATACCGAGAGTTGGAGGAGTTGCAAACCAGGAAATCAAAGGTTTCAGATACCGGGAGTTGGAGGAGTCAAGTGTCGAAACACTTCATCACAGAAATGCCAAAATGCCAAAATGCAAAATGATGAAATACCAGACCATTGATCTGACTCCATTTCAGAGTTCCGGATACTAGGAGTTGGAAGCGTCTAAACACTTCAACAAAGAAGCACAGAAATGTTGAAATTCCAAAACACCGAAATGTCGAAACGCTGAAATGAGAAACGCCGAAATACCTGACCATTGATCTAACTCCACTTCGGAGTTCCAGATACCTGGAGTTGGAGTGTCAAAAAACTTCACCACAGGAATGCCGAAATGAGAAATTGTGAAAGCGCTTTATGGATAAGTGCTTGGTCACCTTCGGTGGTCACATTGTCGAATAGATGAAGAGAACAGCTCGAAGAGACAAGCTCCATTTCAGAGTTTGGGACGTGGAGAGTCGAGATGACTCTTCACAGAATCCTCAAAATGCGAAATGCGAAATGTGTGTTCGGAATTGGCCCCTGGTCATAACCTATGGTCACATCGACGAAGGCTTAAGGGAGGAGCTAGCATGAAGCTAATCTCCATTTCGGATATCGCAACTTGGGGAGTCGAGACTCTTCACCTCAGGAATGTCGAAATGTCGAAATGTCGAATTGTGAAATGGTGAAATCAACACGAGACCCTATGTCTGTAATTCAATGGTGTTGGATAATTGAAAATCCAATCGAAGGGATATTGTTGCTCTTCACAGTTAATCGATCAGTTATGATTCAGTTAGCAGAACTGAATCATGAGTCTTGGACAGTTGGCGATTCAGTTGCTGAGGCATTTTCTTGGAGGTTCATAGTGTAACTGCTATAAACTACTGATGGTTTTTAGGAGAGGACTTGAAGAGACTTCAGGGTGATCACTAGAGAAGAGTAAGAGTCTCGAGGCATCTTCTAGTGGCATGAAGAAGGTTCATAGAGGCTATTTACAGATGGAAGATGGTTGGATCCTGGAACTGCAACAAAGGGAATGAGCTTGACTATGATAGAGAAGACGAAGAGTCTCGACTACTAGAGAGACTAAGGAATCTTGACATAACACCCAGTGATGATGGATGCATGGGTTGAACCACCAGAGTTACTGAAGTGTTGTTGTTCTAGGGTTTTGAGGGGTAACTGAAGTGGTAGAAATGTATAAAAGAAACACACAATGACTGTGCATGGGTGGTTGTTCTGAATGAAAAATGAGTTGAACTGTAAAGAAGGGAAATTTACAGTATGCGCAGTGTGAGACCAACAATATGCGCAGAGTGAGATAAAACTCAAATATGAATAACAAATGAGGAAGAGATAGAAGCGAGATGCAGTTTTATTTTTAAGGCTTGAGCAAGAGAAGCGGAGCAAAATGGAATGGCAGTGAACAACCTGATGAGCAGAACTGTGGAATAGTGAAGAGCATGCAGAGGCATTGTGCATGGAGGACGAAGAAGGTGCACAGATAGTATAAATATGCAGAACAGAGAAGAGACAGAGGCTGTTGTTGAGAGTAATTTAGGCATGTAGAAGGAGGTACTATACAACAGCTGAAATACACAGAAGAGAAATGGTGCATTGAATGGACATGGCACACAGAGCATAAAAGATAGAAGAATAGAAAGCGTAAGGCATGTGTGTAGGAAGATAGTGAGGCAGCCAGAGCAGGCTAGTGTAGCAGAACAATGATGAGACTGGTAAGCCATTGATGAAAATTATATCACTATAATAAGTTTCAGTAGCAAAGATTTATATTTTAGGGTGGTTTGGAGGTGTTAGGGAGGATTGTTGTCTTCAGAGGTTCAAGTGGGTGCTTGAACATAGGGAGTTGTAGATTCCATCTAGTTGCAACCAGAGAAACCAGGGTGGCAGGGTGGTGCAAAGGAGAACAGTGGTTCTCTGATATACAGGTTAGTTCCTGTGTAACTGGAAGTTGGTGCTTCCATCCAGTTGGTGCTAGAACTCTTAGGAAGTTGGTGCTTCCATCCAGTTGGTGCTAGAACTCTTAGGAAGTTGGTTCTTCCATCCAGTTGGTGCTTCCTTCTAGTGGGTGCTAGAGAAACCAGGGAATTGGTGCTTCCTTCTAGTGGGTGCTAGAGAAACCAGGGAGTTGGTGCTTCCTTCTAGTGGGTGCTAGAGAAACCATGATTTGGTGCTTCCTTCTAGTAGGTGCTAGAGAAAACAGAGAGTTGGTTCTCTCAACAAGTTGTAGCTTGCAAAACAGAGGTTGTAGCCTCACAATGAGTTGAATCTCATATGTATCATAATGTACAAAATGTAAAGATTACTTATCATACCAAGAAGAAGAGGTTTTTACCCTTTATGGGTTTCCTCATGAAATATTTGTCTCTGTATATTTCATATGTGTGAATGATTTCAAATGTTCTATTGCTTACCTCCCTGCATTATTGCGATTTTCATTAAGTTCTCTGCAAAGAGTTTAAAATAAGCATAATTGTTTAAGCATGATAACAACTAATTCACCCCCCCCACTCAGTTATCCAACGTCTTGTTGTATGGATTTTCCTTTCTCTGTACATACTATTATCTCTCTTGTTGTATGGACTATATGATGTCACTGTCTTGGGAACTGTGCACTCTAATTTACTTTGGAAATTTTTGTCTAGAAATGTGATATCTCTCTCCTTTTATCTTATGTGTTTTTCATATTTCCCAAACATGTATATGTACTCTCTCTTTTCCCAATAAACCCTAACATTCATAACCAACTCAATCTAATGGCTATCATAAGTCTAATACGAGGGCTCACATTTAATGCTCCTCATTAATTACAAAATAAGTAATAAATGCACATTAAATGCTTTTGGGTCCCACAAATTAAAATCACTTTAAGTTATAAAGTGAATTCACTTTATAAAAGAACCTTATTTAAAAAGTCACTTTACAATTAAAACATGTCTAGGAAACATGAATTTATGTACCCCCATGAAAAAACAAAAAAACATGAATGAGGACATCCCTTGTTAAATTTCAACAATGTTTCACTCAAAACTCAGATTGAGGCATGAATACAACCATTGAAGAGATGTTTTAGAGAGGAATGTGTCTAAGGAATCACATTTTGACTTAGTGCATTATGTTCTTCATAAATTGAAATCAATAATACCATGTATTCTAATTAATGGGATGTTTTATAGTATGCATATTCTAACAATAATTATTACATGCACATTTCTTGGAGAATTATAGGTACATGAAAATAAAATTTTTTCTTATATGAGGAATGGAGTTATGGAAGATGCCCAGGGATATTAAAACCATGAAGGATAGGTCAAAGGTTTGCATGTCAACATGGGAAATGTCGATACATAGTCTAATGGAAGGAGAGGTAGGCATGAGCCTGTAACTATGAGAAGACTACATAGAGAAGTGTAGATCTATAAGGATGATAATGAAAGGATTATGAAAAATCAATAAGAGATACTTCAGAGTCTCAATATGTTTCATAATAAATTTAACAAAGACTCTAGAACCAAGAAAGCAACTACTGTTAGACAAGTTCTTGCATCCGGATCCCATAACAGAAAGGATGATCATGAGAATGATAGGCAGTCAAGAAGCATGAGTAGGCACCATTATTCTCCAAGTAAATCCACTTGAATAACTCATGCAAGTTCAGGGTCAGGGAGCATCCCAAATGTATCTCCCATTAGAAGGTAAAGGAGAAGGCCCGAGGCAAACATCTTGCAAGGTGTAATTAGGAAATTAAAGCCACCAAATTTCAATGGAGATCGCAAGAAAGGAAAATAGGTAGAGTCCTAGTTGTTGGAATTGAAGAAATATTTCTAGTTGCATGATTACTGTTGGAATGAGATTGGATACTAGGGTTCTTGGAGGTTACCAACAAAAGTACCATTGTAGCCTAGTGTGTTGGCATATTCAACCTTCCACAAGGGAAAGAGGTCTCACCCGAAGCAAAACCAAGACTTTGCGTGATAACTTGAATTACAGAGGACACATCATCAAATTTAGCACATCATAGCATAGTTCCATACTTATATTTAAATAAACCATATCATTGGAAGCCTTATATCGATAAAGAAAATTAACAGTCTGTGTTGTGCAATGTTAAAGTAAACACATACATTATAGAAGTTGCTAAAACAATACTGAAATTAGTAAATACACAACACATGATAGATTACGCAAGAAAGAGACCATATATTCATCCTCAAAATGACAAATTTTAAGTGTTTGAATAATCCATGATATATTCATACCCAAGATTGTCATACACAAAACTGTTCTTCCTATAAAGACTTATACAATAGGATTGGTAATGAGATATCTGATCTAGACTCTTACATTTTGAGTAGTTGTAGTTATTGATCAGTAATCATCAATAACAACAAATATAAAAACCCCACAACAACAGAGAAAAAAATATAGAACCGATGGAAAACCCAAAACAAAAATGTAGAACATAACATAATAGAAAATAACAGAATCACATAGAACATAATCAAACCTAATCCAACCGAATCAAACCCAAAAACATTACATAACTCTATGATTTATAAACTTTCCATGGGGCTTATTGGTTTCTTGATTCCATTTTTACACTTTCTTGATTTTGCATTATTATAGCATGCGCTCGAATATTCCAGATATTTTTGTTGCTCTTCCAGCTGGCACACCACTCTTTTTCCTTGTTGGTGCACTGGAAGTTAGCATTTCCACTTGGAGTTCTCACTGTTGTTTTCTATTTTTTTTCAAAACTTTATAAATCTGCAAAACAATTTTTTTCAGAATGGACGGCCCAATAGGCCTCGACCACAATCCTTGAATCATATAGAGTCAATGTTTTTCCTCTTTCCTTTACTCTCCCTCAAACAGAGAGCCTAAATCTGGTACAATTTGGAGTGCTTTCTCTAAAAAACAATCATATTGCTCGACTCGGTCATAGATGATTTTAGGGGCGAAATTTCACAAATGGGCTAATTTTCCATGATTTTTCCCAAAAAAGGATTCGCCAATTTCCATTTTTTCTAAAAATGATTCACCCAAAATCCATAGAAAAAATTATTTTACCTTAAAAATCCTTTTTTTATATAGAAACTACATAAAATCCTTATAAATTTGAAATTTTTTGCAAAACTATCGCCAAACATTTTACATTTTGCATATTAAGGACTAGTAATATTAGTTGAGCTATCTACATTTTAATATAAATTTCCATCCTTAAAATCACACCTGGACTCAGTCCTTCCATTTCCTTGCTAAAATTGACGCACGCACAACGAATTCTTGCACGAAGTTAACATCTGGTACCTTATGCTCTGTGGGTTTGGTAACAATCAATCTCCTCCACTCCAGTTCCACAATAGAATCCAACGACTAGATGATTTGAAAAATCCTTAGATGCTCATTAATCTTTTAAAACATAATAACATATACTTTATCTTCGAAATAAAAATGATCGCTTGATTTTTTGCAATTTACACGTGAATTAAATTATCTATCTATTGACAGGTGAAATTGACTGCTCGTCAATTGGAAGAGTGAGTCTGGTCCGGGGTTGTCTAATTAACCCAAGCCGTTTGGATTGACCCACCCTGGTAGGTTTAATGGCTCCATTAGCCAATCTAAAGTCCTAAGGGAAGCGAAAAAAAAACTAAAAGAAATATAATAACTTACTAAATAATAGTTATTGAAATATATATATATATATATATATATATATATACAATTTATCTAAATAATATTTGTATAAAAGTTCAATTTATCATATATACAATATGTACAAATCACAAGTTTTAGTCTAAACTCATAAAAATCAAATGTAAATTGGTTCTTTTAACCACATTAATAAAGTGAGCAAAAAATACTATGTATTTTTTATTTGTTTTCTTGTATGTATACATTCACATACTCAAATATTAAACTACTTAATTAAACAAAAATATAGATAGTGGAAATCACTCTATATATAAAAACTTCTAAAATAAGCAAGCAAACAAAATAAAATAATAGACTAACCTATTAATGCATCCACCATCTGTACAATAGAGAATATCCAACCACCTTTATCTAAGAAGTAAACCTACAATGGATCTTAAGATTGCTCCGAATAAATGTGAAACAATAATGTTGGAGATTGAGTCTTGATAACAAAACACATAATGGACATAGTCATAGTGATCTTATGATTTACAAGTAACTACAATGAGATAAACCTCACTATAAGAACTTGTATTTAAACATTCAATAGAAAATAAGAGATAAATCTCCGAATTTAAATTGGATAGATGATCGTTGAGTATTATATCTTAAACATAAGATATGGACAACATATAAAAATGAATCATGTCAACTTACAATAAATCATGATGACAAAAGCAATCACCATCTATTATCAAATCGAAATAAACATAACTTGAACTAAATCATCATACAGAAAAGCTAAAGATGTAACATGCATTTTGTTCCATTCAAGTCTGTGAGTAAATGTCCAAACTCTTGCCCCAGGCCGAGATCCTCAATTGTTTACAAAATGATGGGTTTATAAAGGCCTCAGGAAAGATAATTGTTTTTGTTCCTAAGATCAAATTTGTTTCAAAAACAAAGGGGGTGCAACCACCCTGATTTCACTAAATCTTCTAACAACAGTTCATTTCTATTCATTGAAAATACATCATAGTTATGACTAGAAGGTCTAAAGAGTGCCTCAAATCATTTTTGACATCATGGATCCCTGAATATCTTGGAAGAGAAAGAAAATAGAAAGATTTCAGATACCTTTTCTGTCATTAATTTAAACAATTCGAATTGATATAACTAGCTACAGAATCTTGCGATTCTATAGCTAGTTATAATAGTAAATGAAATCTCATTTTATTTAATGAATAAAACAAACTAATTTAATAATGAAAAATAGCTTATCCAGCAAACCAAATAATCTAACTTAAGAATGAAAACAAACATGCTATTATTCTAAGAGATCATACCTGTAACCATGCAATCAAATCGTATCATGAAACCTTGGAGTTTACAATGGTTGTATTAGCCTCAACGTTTTTAAATATCACATGACCTGTGGTTTTAATAAGTTTTTCTTTCCTGTAGGTTTCTTTAAGTTTTTAACAAAGTCATTTGGATGTGTAATCTATTGACTGGCCTGTTGAATGACCTTGGAATCGATCAAGGGTTCACTATAGGAGGCTAAGGCATAGGCCTGAGTAGGTGGGAAGGGCATTGTAGCAAGGTCTGTAACAGAATAAAAGAAACAAAAAACGCTCATCTTACCCAACACAAAAATTCTGAGAAATTTACCTCCAAAGGTCGAGGCATATCTCTGCAATGGTCCATTTTTTGGAGAAATTGCCCGCGATGAAGATAAAATGACTCATTTTGGTTCTAGGTTAGGGTTTGTTCTAATTCGCAGTGGTTTTCTCAGAATCTCTCCCACAAAATCGTGTCTCCAGCAAGCAAAAAAAAATGAGATTAAACTCTGCTAACAAAAGTGTAAAACTTCAAGGCTTGCAGGTGGTCCTGTAGCTTGACTCAAGAAATCCTTGGTAAACTCTAGTTGCACATCACCTACCTTAGCCCTATACCCACTGAAGGAGAAAGAGAATTCTTGGGCAACATATAAATTGAAACCTTGAAACTTCCTAATGAAAACAAGCCAGCCACTTCTCTCCAAATATTCTCTGGCATTGTCATATAGGAACAAAGTTTGAATGTCATTTGGTTCAACTCTCACAACAGAAGCCATTATGGATGAAAGGGTAATGAATCAAGCACAACATACAGGGAGGGTTTGTGAAAACAAAACAGAGCCATAACCCTTAGCCCAACAATGAACACTGTAAAGACTCATACGATGGGATGGATTTTTAATTGAAATGTGTGTGAAGAAGGTTTTTGAAACCCAAGGTCATCCTTAGAGATGATTATAGTCTGAAAATCATATGCCACCTCTTCATTTAGTACGATCTGGGACCAAATCATTAAAATAAGAATAAGTGCACGCATCGTGGGTTTGATTACAAAGTTTGGGTAAGTCAAAAATCGAAAAATCAAAAGTTTTGTAAAAGAAACGTAGCCAAGAATCAAACCAAAAATATACAAAAATCAAATCATGGGGGTGATTTGTTCATAAAACCAATAACCTCTTAAGCATGCTTGGAATTGAAAGGATCAAAACAAAGAGAGTAGCATCTTCATGGCAAGGAATCAAAACTCCATAATAAACTATAGAAAAAAAATTCCTTCAATGAAATTTTAAAACATAATGGTAATCACAGTTGCAAGTTTTCATGCTTTCAGTCATGAAAACAAAGCATGAAGCGACAACTTACAACTTTCATTTCGGAAACTGCTCATGAAGAGTGATAAAAATTCATGACCCTAGTTAGCCAGCTATATAGATCGTTTAATTGACATAAAAAGTTAAGAAAATCCTTGGGCTGCCAACAATGGCAACATGCTGGGAGAAGCAGTTATCTCTATAATACGAATGAGTTCAGGTTAGAGAAATATTAAAAACTTCAAATCAAAGAACAACTGCAAGATTATTTGAACATCTTTAAAAAGAACTAGACGCAGCCCAATTTCAGATACCTTTCATTTAAAAGAATGAAAACTAGTGACAAACTTAACAAAAGAAAGCCACGATGTTAAGTTAGAATCTCCAATACTGTTGACAGGGCCACTGCTTCCAGCAGGCATCCATAACCTCGACAGGGATGTCAATTAACCCACTCTGACGTCTATATCCTACCCAAGAAATTTCAAATCAGAACGAAGGATGCTTATGGCCAACACAATGTTTATACCTGCAAATTTTCTTTTACCTAACATCACTTCACTACCAGCGAGCCTATTCAGTACCCCAATGAAGTTATCTTGGTGTCATGCATGCATTTACCCATTTCCAGTAGACCTGTTCAGTGTCCCGGCGGGTTTACAAGCACTTCCCACAACTCTCTGATAATTTATTCACATTCTGATATAGTTTTAAAGATATTCAATAGAGTGGCGTGACGCTGAAAATTCTGTTTTTTTAACTTAATATTTCTACGGGCCTTTAAATTTTTCTGGCAAACCTTCATCAAGATCTAAAAAAAAACCAGTTCATTGATAGAACTAATTTTCAAGGATAGGGAGATGTCGTTGAGTTGATTTTTTAAAGAGCAGGGGCAGCGTAAAAAGACTTTTTAAAGATATTCATGAATACTTTCAAGTACATATTGAAACCAAGTAATCGACTTTCAGACAAAATAACACCTTTAACCAGCCTACAAATTCAGAGAAGGACAACAATAGATGTTCCAACATCCTTTGACATCTATTTTCGAGATGAAGCATTATGTTCTCTTTTTCTGAGCTAGAATAAAATAGAGGCACGTTTGACTCAAAAGGACAATAAACAAAAATGAAAATAAAAACAACAAACCAGCAAAGAGAAACATAAAGCAAAGATATCAAAACAGAAAAATATATACAAAGATGGGTCTAAAAACATCATGCGAAAAATCCCTTGGGAAACTAAAAAAAAAACAATAGGAAAAATCCTCGTCGATGTGAAAGTAGTCCTATTCGTGAAACCTTGGGTCAGGGTCGAATTTACAATTCAGATTTATTTACCTCTTTATTTTCCATTTAAGATTTTGATAATAATACTGCGGCTTTGAAAAGAAATATTCAACGAAAAGCAAAGAGAAAAGGATCATGCGAACTTCCCTGACAATAATCATGTTATGGTTCTCGTGGTGCACCCACTTGCATCCATGACTGCATTATTACAAAGAGAAATAGTGAGGAATAAAACATAAATAAAACCTATTCCTAAACCTACCCTAACTACTAAACAAATCAGAATACTGCGTGAAGTCATGCTTCCAATGTAGCCATCAGAGTAACTCCAATCCTGCAATGGAAACAAAATCAAACATTCCTAACAAGAATGGTAATATATCAAAAAATGACATAGATATATCACACTTACCTTCATAATCATCATTTAGAAACAAAGTAAGCATGATCTTACCATTCCCTCGAAATTTCAAAATTTCTTGATGTATGAATCCTCCAGCCATTGTACAATCTTGTCATGATAAGGGTCATAATGGCATGGCCGAGTGTAAGTAATTTTGAAAAACTTGTCAAGATTACGAGGAAATGAAATAACCATCAGCCAAGGCTGAAATACCCCATCCTCCTGACAATTATCTAAGTGTTCATTAATTTATTCACATGGAGGATCTAAAAGAAATATGTCACGCCTACTTCCAAGATACTTAGGTAAAAAGAAAGGAAGAACAAATTTATCTTTATTATGAATTATATATATATATGAATATTCAATCCATCCTAAGATCCTGTCACAAAAATGAGGATGCAACCCATGACTTTGATGAAACGAATAAATCAATGGGGAACTCATCATAAGAGGATTCGTGACATCAATTAGATCATTGGTTTGAATGTTTCCTTTGATGAGATTGATCATTTCAAAATGTGAAGCATAAACATTAAGATTCGAGCTAATCAAAGAACGAATATGCAACGTAGAATAATTGATCTTCATAAGATATAGGGCATTGTCTTTTTCAACAATAAACTATGTAAAATCATCTCGCAACATGTCCTTTTCCCATGTGAGTGATGAAAGTGAAAGAGCATCAAATCCTACTTTATCAATGTTAGGTTTGGAATTAATTTCACCAAAATTTAGCATATTGAAAGGATATGATTGTGGTGGAAAAGAGTAGGATGTTGTAGGTAAGGTGTCAAGTCCAACAGAGTCTAGGAAGAGATCAGGATATAAAGAATAAAATGAATCATAAATAATCAAATGAAAAGAATCTCTTGAACTACGATAATTAACAATGGTATTCTCAAGACATTTTTCTTCACTTTCCTTAAAACTCTTACTCTGTTTTGGTGACGAATTTCTCAACATAATATGATCATCTAGAATCTTCTAGATTTGCCTTTTGTATGATAGATAATTCAAAACTTTGATGGGAAACATCTGATCTTTCATGTTGATAAGGTACGATTTGTAGATGAGGGTTTAAGGTTACTTCTTCCAATTGCAGATCTACATATCTAATCAGTTTCATTGGGATGTTAGAATGCTTAAGATCATTTTCATCACCTAAGTCTTCTTCAATAACTGAATTCAAATACTGATTAGATAAAGAGTTATAAGAATGATGATATTCACCTTAACCAAGAATTGAATCTTCTTCGGCAATGGTCGAAGACAGAAAATATAATGATTCAGAGGAAAAACCGGTTTGGTTCTCGGTAAGAACCTGGTCAATAGATTCTACCTCCCTTGCTTGTTCAAAGTTTTTGGATAGATTCCTCTCATCTTGTGAACTAAATTATTATCACAATCGAGAGATAGGATTTGCAACTGGTTCTTCATTCGCGATTGAATATGACTGGATGGAAGGGACACAATTATCATAGCATAGATTTAATACAAATGACATGTCATCGAGATTAAATTTACAGAGGATATGATAGATTCTTGTCAAAAATTCTTCCAAAGATGAATCACCATTGATTAGCGAAGTATGAAATTCTTCACATAATTGATCGAAATCATAAATTTCAAAAGCATCTACAAATTCATCTACAAATTGAAACCAATAAAAAATGTGACATGCTGGAAAGGATTCAAAGCAATGTTTAATCCGACCTCTAAAAGTAAAAGCGAACAATCTGCATAAAACTCTTAAATCTGAGATGTCATGTTTGATGCATTTGCACCAAAACTTGTTAAGGTGGTCTTTAGCAGATGTATTGCCTCCACCATCAAAGGTGCGTTTGGACAAGMGAGAGACTCTCTTGTTGGGAAGATCAAGTAATGAGAAGTTGAAAGCATGTTCCAACACAGTGATTAGGGGAGCCATGGGGAAATTGAATACATTTAAAATAAAGGCTCCTACAAGGCCAACTTGTCAGTCGGCCCTCCTTCTAGCACCATTTGTTGACGAGAGAAATTGACCGCTCATCAACTGGAAGAGTGAGTCTGGTCTGGGGTTGTCTAAATTAACCCAAGCCATTTGGATTGACCCACCCTGGTAGGTTTAATGGCTCCGTTGGCCAATCTAAATTCCTAAGGGAAGCGAAAAAACAACTAAAAGAAATATAATAACTTACTAAATAATAGTTATTGAAATGTATATATATATATATATATATATATATATATATATATATATACAATTTATCTAAATAATATTTGTATAAAAGTTCTATTTATCATATATAAAATATGTACAAATCACGAGTTTTAATCTAAACTCATAAAAATAAAATGTAAATTGGTTCTTTTAACCACATTAATAAAGTGAGCGAAAAATACTATTTATTTTTTATTTGTTTTCTTGTATGTATACATTCATAGAATCAAATATTAAACTACTTAATTAAACAAAAGATATAGATAATGGAAAACACTCTATATATAAAAAATTCTAAAATAAGCAAGCAAACGAAATAAAATAACAGACTAACATATTAATGCATCTATTGTCTATACAATACAGAATATCCAGCCACCTTTATCTGAGAAGTAAACCTGCAATGGATCTTAAGATTTCTCTGAATAAATGTGAAACAATAATGTTGGAGATTGAGTCTTGATAACAGAACACATAATGGACACAGTCACAGTGATATTATGATTTACAAGTAACTACAATGACATAAGCCTCACTATAAGAACTTGTATTTAAACATTCAACAAAAAATAAGAGATAAATCTCCTAATTTAAATTGGATAGATGATCGTTGTGTATTATATCCGAAACATAAGATATGGACAGCATATAAAAATGAATCATATCAACTTGCAATAAATCATGATGACAAAAGCAATCACCATCTATTATCAAATTGAAATAAACATAACTTGAACTAAAACATCATACAGAAAAGCTAAAGTTGTAACGTGCATTCTATTCCATTCAAGTCTGTGAGTAAATGTCCATACTCTTGCCCCAGGCCAAGATCCTCAATTGTTTACAAAATGATGGGTTTATAAAGGCCTCAGGAAAGATAATTGCTTCTGTTCCTGAGATCAAATTTGTTTCAAAAATAAATGGGGATGCAACCACCCTAATTTCACTAAATCTTCTAACAACAGTTCATTTCTGTTCATTGAAAATACATCATAGTTATGACTATAAGGTCTGAAGAGTGCCTCAAATCATTTTTGACATCATGGATCCCTGAATATCCTAGAAGAGAAAGAAAATAGAAATATTTCAGATACCTTTTCTGTCATTAATTACACAATTCGAATTGATATAACTGGCTACAGAATCTTGCGATTCTATAGCTAGTTATGATAGTAAATGAAATCTCATTTTATTTAATGAATAAAACAAACTAATTTAATAATGAAAAATAGCTTATCCAACAAACCAAATAATCTAACTTAAGAATGAAAACAAACATGCTATTATTCTAAGAGATCATACCTGTAGCCATGCAATCAAATCGTATCATGAAACCTTGGAGTTTACAATGGTTGTAGCAGCCTCAACATTTTTAAATATCACATGACCTGTGGTTTTAATACGTTTTTTCTTTCCTGTAGGTTTCTTTAAGTTTTTAACACAATCATTTGGATGTGTAATCTGTTGACTGGCCTATTGAATGACCTTGGGATCGATCAAGGGTTCGCTTTAGGAGGCTAAAGCACATGCCTGAGTAGGTGGGAAGGGCACTGTAGCAAGGTCTGTAACAAAAAAAAAAAACTGCTCATCTTACCCGACACAAAAATTCTGAGAAATTTACCTCCAAAGGTCGAGGCATATCTCTATAATGGTCCATTTTTGGGAGAAACTGCCCACAATGAAGATAAAATGACTCATTTCGGTTATGGGTTTTAAAGGGTTTGTTCTAATTTGTAATGGTTTGCTCAGAATCTCTCCCACAAAATCGTGTCTCCAGTAGGCAAAAAAAAACAAGATTAAACTCTGCTAACAAAAGTGTAAAACTTCAAGGCTTGCAAGGGGTCCTGTATCTTGACTCAATAAATCCTTGGTAAACTCCAGTTGCACATCACCTACCTTATCCCTATACCCACCGAAGGAGAAAGTGAATTCTTGGGCAACCTATAAATTGAAACCCTGAAAATTCCTAATGAGAACGAGGCAGCCACTTCTCTCCAAATCTTCTCTAGCATTGTCATATAGGAACAGAGTTTGAATGTCGTTTGGTTCAACTCTCACAACAGAAGCCATTATGGACAAAAGGGTAATGAATCAAACACAACATATAGGGAGGTTTTGTGAAAACAAAACAGAGCCATAACCCAGAGCCCAACAATGAACATTGTAAAGACTCATACGATGGGATGGATGTTTAATTGAAATGTGTGTGAAGAAGGTTTGAAAAGCCCAAGGCCATCCTTAGAGATGATGATAGTCTGCAAATCGTATGCCACCTCTGCATTTAGTACGAGCTAGGGCCAAATCATTAAAATGAGAATAAGTGCACGCATCGTGGGTTTGATTACAAAGTTTGGGTAAGTCAAAAATCAAAAAATCAAAAGTTTTGTAAAAGAAACATAGCCAAGAATCAAACCAAAACTATACAAAAATCAAATCGTGGGGGTGCTTTGTTCATAAAACCAATAACCTCTTAAGCATGCTTGGAATTGAAAGGATCAAAACAAAGAGAGTAACATCTTCATGGAAAGGAATCAAAAATCCATAATAAACTATAGAAACAATTTGCCTTCAATGAAATTTTAAAACATAATGGTAATCACAGTCGCAAGTTTTCATGCTTTCAGTCATGAAAACAAAGCATGAAGCGACAACATAAGACTGTCGTTTCAGAAGCTGCTCATGAAGAGTGATAAAACTTCATGACCCTAGTTAGGCAGCTATATAGATCGTTTAATTGACATAAAAAGTTAAGAAAATTGTTGGGCTGACAACACTATCCAAACACACTTTAACGATGAATAACTTGCAAATAACTGAGTAGAAATAGAACAACAATATTGAAATCTGATACACAAGTTTGATAATAGTGTTCACCCAATTTGGGCCATGTCTTCGTGTCCGCTGCCAATAAATACCTCTTTATTAATTCTCAAATTCTTGTTGGATTACTAATGGGGGGGTGAATCAATAATCAACAATTTGTACCACTTTTAATCACAGTTTATATTCCTTTAACTTATTCAACCATGTTCATCAGTTCATCATCAATATATTATTGTATCATAAAAATGAACATACATCAATTCATAATAAAAAATAATAAACACATCCACACAATACATAGTACACCAATATTTACGTGGAAACCCAATGCGAGAGAAAACAACAAAATGATTTTATTATATGTCAAAGAATTACATTCAAGGAAACACCAACTTCGAATTCTCCAGCTCCAACTAGAATGAGGCTCCAACCCCCTAGTTTCTTAGGCTCCAACCTGAAGGAAGATCTGAATCCCTAATTCTCTGGCTCTAACCAGAAGGAGTCTTCAACCCCCTAAGTTCTTAGGCTCCAACTGAAAGGTGGCTCCAACCGAAAGGAAGCTCCAATTACCTGATTCTCCAACTCTAACTGGAAGGAGGCTACAACCCCATTTCCTTTCCCCATTCTTCCACCTTGAAATATAAATGCCAAATGTAGACAACCTATCACTGTCACTTAATCAAACACTACCACCATTTCTCTGTCACTATCAACCTATACAAACAATCTATCACAACTTGTACCAAAAATCTGTATCAACCTGTACAAATAATCTATCACAACAATATGTCACATCAACCTCATCAACCAAATCAGAGCTACTCACCAAGATCAATCACCAAGACAACTCTCAACCATATGAAAAATATCACCAAGATTTGCATCAACCAAGACTAATCACAAACATCAAAAAGATGTACCAAGATACAGATGTGCTTCTAATAGTATGCCAAGTCATATATGCCACATCATCCATAAACCATGTGCCAACAATACTACTAGCAAGTGCATCTAACAACGTACCAAGTATGTATCAATCATGTATCAACAAATAAAACTATGACTCATCAAGATGTACCAACATCACCACACCATACACCTCATGTATGGTCCAAATCATCAACTATATGTCCCCACATGTATATCAACCATATACCAATTACAACATATAAAAAATTCCTCTAGCAATACATCACTCTATCCATAAGCCAAATACCATAAACCCTCACATCAAACCATGTGCCAAAAACCTCACTATTATGTAGCCTCAAGTGTGTATCAATCATATGAAAATACCACTAACAAATTCCTCTCACAATGTACTACACAATATGCCAATAAAACTTAGACATGCACCAACAATCTGATCTGTCTCAAAAAATTCATTACAACAAGTTCTATGCAACCAATAGTGTCTTTAAACATGTACCAAGGATGTGCCTCAATAGATCAATGATATACCTCTAGCTAGTATTGAATCACCCATGATGTACCTCATAAATAAATGTTCATAACCTCACTATTGATGTAGGCCATTTTGGGGAACAACACAACAATCAAGGAGGAAAATTAGAAAAGGGACCAAAAAAGGAGCGCACGTCGAATAATAAGGAAAAGAAACATGAGGAAGCATAAGAGTCAAAGTAAGAAAGAAGAAGATCAATGACATGTAGGAAGTTAGAATGTGGACAAACCAAATCCACTTAGGTTTAGGATTTTGGTCATTGATGTAATATGTTTTAACCCATTTTTATAGTATAAATATGTATTGTAATATCTGAGGAGATCGATCTAGCGTGTGATGAGAGTGAGTATTATTGTTTTATATATCTAGTTGTGGAGTTATTTTTGGACATGAGACTATTTTTGAGATATATGTATGGTAACCAAGGGTAAGTTCACAATATGTTGAGCTTGGTGCAACCTTATCAACCTCACCATCACCAAACTTCTTATGTAATGTGCATAGAGAATAACCTTGATGAAGAATAATAAAGAACTAGAGAATGTAAGATCTTTGTGGATGTATCCCAAGGGAGTGAAACAAGTTAAAACATTATGTCACTATGTGGAATGTTTCTTTTATGTTTTGCAATGGTTTATGATGAATGAATGAATATGTTAGTAGTATGATGCAACATGCACTAGAACAATTATGTTATTTACTGCATAATAAAATGAAATGAATATGAATGGTTACATAATGGTAGATATGAATGTTATGTTGTGTTAGAATAATACATGAGGTATATGTTGAAGTAAAAGGCATTCATAACATCTCCAAAGCAACATCCCTTCCAAGGTTGCAAACCTCTGGGTCCTGCAGTCACCCATAAGCCATCTCGGGTGAGACTTCTTTGTGCAATCTCCACGCAGTGTTTCCTTCTGGTCTTGAGAAGGGTCAATGGTTTGTAGGGTTTTGGTTGGAAACCTAAAGTAGAACTCAGGTCAGCCCAAACATTCCAAAAAATGGTCAACCCAAACATTCCTCGACTGAAACTCAGAAGAACAACTTGGATGGGATTTGATGAGAAGGACAGTGAAGAGAATGCAGTAGTAAAAGGGGATGTTCAGGCCATGGAATCCAACTAAGCAGGATATTGAAAGATGGTTGGAAAAAAAAGAGACGGAGTTTGTGCAAAGAGACAATAGAAACCCTAAGTATACTCTATGTCAATATTTGGAACAATATGTTTTTACTGATCTTCATGAGGCATTTTTATGCTATTTTCCATAACTATTGTAGGAGTGGATACTGAGACTGAAGGATAATCATCCAACTAATTGGATAAGACCAATAGAGTGGACTACCGAGAATATTGCGTAGATACAAAGAGTTAATAATAAATTCATGCGCAGAATGGATTTCTGGTTAGATGACATTGTTGTAGGATTTATTATTGAATTTGCAGTCAATACTTCCAAGTATTACACTGTTGCAGAGAAGGAGTTTTTGAAGGGACCAAGAGAAAGTTATATTCTATAAATTTACATGTCGATCAAGATTTTATTTCATGATAAAGGAGTGATGAAAATGGATTCATACAACTAAATCACTCTGTGCGCATGGGGAGACTGGGGGAAGCACTAAGGAAGATCTAAGATATGGATAAGGGCCTAGATAGAGCTCAGAAGAAGGAATAAATGGAACCCATCATGAATATATTAATAGAGAGGGAATGATACACAACTTAAGACCCTACTAGTATAATATTAATAGGAAAAAGAGGGTAGTATTCAAGCGAGAGGGATTGGATAGTGATGAAAAGGAGGTAGAGGATATCTGTGCTACGAGGCATATTGAGGATATCTTGTGCACCACATATGAGATAAAAACTAGAGGTCAAGGGTCTAGCGTAGAAGAAGCCTATCCATTCCAAATAATAATTGGTGTGGAACCCACAACCCCATGTGCAACTAAGACATTTGAAGAGAAAAAATCATTTATACAACCAGCGATCAGTAACAGAAGGATTTTAGTAGGACGAGGGTCAAGTGAAAATTCAAGTGGATGTACAAGTTCAAATATTAGTAGTCAGTTATCTACATTGCACAAAGGAGGTACAACAAAATTTACAATGGCCAGAGAATATACAACTATTCAGTTACCAGAGTTTCATGGAGAAGGGTGAGAGGACCATGAGAAACATTTGTTTATTTGTGAGAATATTTAGGCTGCTAAGAAAATCACATATGAGGATACAAAAGTGGCGCAATCTGCAATTACATTCGAAGACTTTCAATGGATTGGTATATGTGTCTCGCAATAAACAATCCACAAGGAGAACCGACAACCACCGCAGACGTGAAGAAAGAACTAATCAATGAATTCCAATGACCAAGTTCAGAAGATCAATACATGAATGAGATGATCGAAAAAAGAAAAAAAAACAGGATATTTAGTTTGGGAAATTGATCAGAAGTTCAAGAGACTGAAAGGTAAGTTGAAGTATCCTATCATGGATATGCAACATAGGAACCTATTTATTAATTCATTACTACCACATATTAAGTATCCATTGAGGCAACAGAAGTTCCAGACTCAAGCTGAGGCTCTGCAAGTAGCCTTGCAATTGGAGGAGAATCAATATAAACATAAATATCTAGTTGTAGAAGAGATAAGAGAAGATCTAAAGAATCTGACATTTTAGATGAATCAAAACAAAGGAAAGGAAAAGAGGGAAGTTGTTTGGTGTACCTTATGCATAACAAAAGGACATCATAAGAATGAGTGTACAACATTCATGCAGTATTTGGGAGCAGGGAAGCCAAATCTCACACCCACAAGAGGACCATGGTGTGAAATATCTAGAACACATGGACATGATCCCTATCATTGTCCCATGATGAAAAAGTAGAAAACAATGCCTAAGAGTACATTCTACAATTTCTGCAAGTATGCAGGACATGAGGACAAGGATTGTAGAACCTTGGAAATAATGGAGAGGACCTCATATCCATATAGGATGTAGGATGAACCTATGACAGGTCCACCTGCATAGTCGTATAATAACGCGCATCAGTTTGCAACACCACTGCAGTATAATAGTGTATAACCACAATATAACTAGGTACCACAATATAATACATCGTGCAAAGACAATCAATGTAACAAAGGAGGACTCAAAGGAGGAGGCCATGGAGGAAGAGGATTTAGAGCAGGTATAAGACCAAGAACATGTCACAATTTTCAGAATCCTAGACATTATGCAAGGGATTGTCCACAACCACCCGCAACATGTATGTATTTTCGCACAACAAATCATAATATAGAAGATTGTCCGACACTTTTGATAAAGATACATGAAAAGAGGAACGAGAACAACTAGAATGTTCAATGGATTGCTACAAAAACTAGAGAAGATGATGGGAAGAAGATCAATATAGTTATTATAGGTGGAACCAATATAGGAGTAGATGCAGCAAAGCAGGATCAGAACCAAAACTAGTGGGTTAGAAAGAATACAACACCTCAACAACATTTTGATGCACATAAGGAGAAGGAGACATTCAATGAGGCCAGATGAGATATTTTGAAGGAGAATATTGATTCTACTTCAGTTACAAAGGTAGGAGATGATGTACCAATATATTATATGCCTCACATATTTGATGATACCATCAGAGATCAGTCTTCAGAACAAGTAAGTAATCTAAGACACTTTTTGGGGTATTTTTTGAAGTTGTTGAATGATAAATCATCTATACAAATGTTACAAGGTTTGTTAGACAAATGTAATTCTAGAGAAAATATACAACTAGAACAGAAGAAAGTAAATTATGTTTGTAACAAAACAAGAAAAAATAGGGAGTTTAGATTGAATGGAAATATTGGATACTTTAACATGCGTGACATCATATTATATTTGGGGTCTGAAGTAAATGTTTTTCCTAAGAAAAATGGAAATGTATGGGGGAACCTACATTGGGATATTCACCTATTCAACTGAAATTGGAAAATCAACATAGAGTGATACCAATTGGTAGATTGAAGGGCATACTAGTGGATATAGATGGTGTGCGCACTATGGCATACTTTGAGTTAATTGATATAGTGGATACCACTACACCGTATCCAACATTGTTGGGACTGGATTGGGATTTTGACAATCAATATATCATCAACTTGAAGACTAGGAAAATGATTTTTGAATTAGGATAATACATATCCATTGTGCCATTATATCCTTCAGAAGGAGGAAGATACGTTGAACCTGTGACAAAGAACTTCATCACATAATAGATAAACTAGTTGTATAGAACTACCATGCGTGAGGAAGATTATGTTAACCCAAAAATAGATGGAATGCTTAGCTGGAGAAGTATTAGTTATTTTGCTTCATATTCTAACACGGGACTAGAGAGTTGGTAGTAATGATTACATGAGATATCTACCAGAATATGTGAAAGAATGACACACACACGAAGATGGGATGGCACAGAGGTAAGAGAAACTCCAATTTTTTTATGGCCAGAATGATTTAAAAGATTTTTTAACAAAGTTTGAGTTGTAAGTTTTGGAAAGTTAGAGGTTACCAATTTTAGATATTTCTTTGAAAGATACACCTACATGTTGGTGGGGTACTCATAAAGAGAATTTTCAAAATTGACATCATTGTAAAATATTATTGCGCATCAGATTTGCCGCGGAATAGGAGAAGAAATATATGGATAAATATTATGGACTAGGACATCCCAGAGAACATATAGAAAAATGTATAACCCAATGGATATCGATACCACTAGAGGAGTGGCCACATCACTTCATTCATACATTGGAATAAATTCCAAGGAATTGGTATTCAAAATTGGAACTGCACAGAGGAACTGTAAACGGGAAAGATTTGCAACAAAATTTTGTGATCACCTTTTCATTTGAACAAGAGAATCCAAAGATAGATACAACACTGAAGTTGATTAAAGAAAGGATACTTGAAGAACTTGAATTTGAAATAGTAACATCTTATCAGAGCCATAATAGACAAATAGTCAAACAGTTGTTACACTGTTACCACATTGTAGAAGATGATCCAACAAAAGAAAACATGTGTGATATTTAGATTACAAAAGTTGAAGGGGAAAGAGAAGTAGAAGGTCCAAATTTAGAGTCAGAAAATTTTTCTACACAACTGAATATAAAGAAAGTAAATATTGGAACAAAAGATAATCCAAAGATTACAAGTATTGGTGACTATTGGGATAACTAGACAATGGAAATAATAATAGAGTTATTGCATGAGTATATCGATTTTTTTCCAACGACATTTTCATAAATTAAATGGGTAACAAGATAACTTGTAGAGATGAACATCCCCTTGAAACTAGAGGCTAGACCAATAACACAAAGACCATACAGGTTGAATCCAATATATAAATAGAAAGTGAAGACAATAATTGATAAAATGTTAGAGGCTAGGATAATAGAACCTGTTGAAGAATCTGAGTGGATTATCCCTATGGTAGTTCAGGAGAATAAGCAAGGGGTAATAAGGATTTGTGTATACTTGTGTAAGATGAATGATGCATGTCTTCTTGATCCTTTCCCTACTCCTTTTATAGTTGAAGTATTGGAGAATGTAGGAGGACAAGAAGCATATTCATTCACTGATGGATTTTCAGGGTATCGCTAGATCAAAATGGCACCAAAGGATCATCATAAGACTACATTTTCCACAGAATTGGGGTCATATCAGTATACAATGATTCCTTTTGGGTTGAATAATTCCCCTGCTATTTTTTCAAGGGTAGTGATAGTTGCATTTAAAGATTTTATACATAAATTTTTGGAGGTTTACTTAAATGATTGTACATTATTTATCTTATTGAAAGATCATGTTAAAGTGTTAAGACTAATTCTAGGCATGTGTAGATAGTGTCAAATCTATTTGAATATTAAGAAATGCATATTCAACGCACCATTTGGAATTTTTCTAGTGTATGTGGTGTGTAAACAAGGTCTACTAGTTGATCCTGCGAAGATTGTTGTCATTGTGAATTTACCACCACCTAAGTTAGTGCACCAATTGAGAGCTACACTTGGTCATACATGATGCTATAGGAAGTTTATAAAAATATATGCACATATTACTATGTCCATGGATAAGTTGTTAAATAAGGATATCAAGTTTGAGTGGAATTATGAGTTCCAACAAAGTTTGGACATCTTGAAGGAGAAAATGGTGACAACACCAATTTTGGTATTTCCATATTGGTCAAAGGGGTTTCATGTTCATGTGTATGCATCTTCAATAGAAATAGGAGAATTATTAACAAAAACAGAAGAAGGTGATATAGATCATCGAATATCATTTGCAAGTAGGATGCTCTCACACTCATAACAAAATTATAATACAACAGAAAGAGAAGGTTTGGCTATGGTCTATGCATTGTAGAAGTTAAGTCATTAATTGTTAGGCTAACATTTCAAGATGTTCATAGATCACTCGACTCTGAAATAACCTGTCAATAATCCAGTGTTGGGAGGAAGAATATGTAGATGGTTTTTTTTATTCCAAGAATTTGGTTTTGAATTATTTGTGAAACTTGGAAGATTGAATGCAGGGCTAGATCATCTGTCTAGAATAACTAATGGGGAGGAGCCAAGAAGTTTGGAGGAAATGTTTCCTAATGTACAAATTTTTAAAGTGCAAACTGTTGATGAATATTTTGATGATATCATTGAATTTTTTAGTATAGGATTTTCCCCAAGGGAATACACCACTACGCCAAAGAATAATTTGGTAGTTAGAGTTGCATATGATCAACTTATTGCAGGACACTTGTATAAACTAGGATCATAAAACATTTTAAGGAGATGTGTTATGGAACATGAACGTCCTATCATCCTAGCAAAATTACATGAAGGAATATTTGGAGGACATTATGCCAGGAAAGCTATTGTGCAGAAGATACTACACACGGGATAATGGTGGCCAACAGTTTCTAAGGATGAAAAGGAGTATTTTCATGATTGTGATGTCTGTTAGAGGGTAGGAAAGACATCCACGAGGGATGATATGTCATTGATACATCAAGTAACTCTTAAAGTGTTTGACAAATGGGAAATTGACTTCATAGGTCCAATCAATCCACCATATAGAAGGTCAAGATCAAGGTATATTATTACAACGAAAAAATATTTAACCAGATAGGTTGAAGCAACAACAGTAAAATATTACACCATAGATATTGTAGTGCACTTCTTGTTTGAACATGTAATTACAATATTTGGATTCCCTAGGATTCTAATGAGTGATCAAGGAACTCATTTTATTAACAATACTATTCAGGAAATGACTGAAGAATTTGATATGCACCATCAGAAGAGAAATCCATACCATCCTCAAGCTAATGGAACAATGGAAGCATTCAATAAGATATTGGAGAATTCCTTAACCAATATTTTTAATTTTAACATGGATGATTGGGATTTTAAGATACCCACAATATTATGGAATTATAGAACTACATGTAAAAAAATTACAAGGCATACACCTTTCAGATTGGTGTATGGTCAGGAAGTAGTAGTCCCTTTGGAAGATTTGATACCTAGTCTGCGCATTGCAGCCAATACAAACATGACAGAAAGAGGCAGAACTCAAGAAATATTGACTCAACTCATAGAATTATAAGAAGATAGGATTATGGTTGATTTCCATCAGGAAGTACAAAAAGAAAAGGATAAGGCTTGGAATGATAGACACATAAAAAAAATAACTTTAAGGAAGGATATTTAGTTCTCCTTCATGACAATAAATACTTACAACACCCAGGGAAATTTAGTATGCATTTCCTAGAGCCATATGAGATGAGGTCGATCACAGATGAAGGTGTTGTGCAGCTATAGGATTTAACAGGTAAAGAGATGAAAGGATTGGTGAATGGTAGTCAACTAAAATTGTATAGGGACAATCGACCCAGTAACCCTCAATAGTTGTAGTGAAAAAAATCAAAGTTGTACATAGTAGGAGTTAAAACAAGGAAAAGAAAAGAAAAAAATGAGTAAAAGAAGAAGAAGAAAGAAAAAACTGGAAAAAGAAGAAAAATACAAAAAGATGAATTAGATAGATAAGTGTTAGAAAGGAAGTGAGATGATATTGCATGTAGAAGATAGTAAGTGGTGGGACAAAATAGGATGACACTTTCCACCAGAAAAAGGCGACAAGACAGAAAAAAACAACAACACGTCGAGACAAAAAGCGGTCGGGAAAAGAAAAAAAAAGAAGTGGTCGGAAAAGTACAGGCATGATAGAGCATTTATGACAGGACTTTTGAAAGAAGAAATCATGCAGGAGAAGAATCATTGTGTCATTATGAAACTGAAATTTAAGGGGAGAAAACCAAGTCTAAGAAAGTGATTTGGAGAAGTATTCAGCGAGGATTCAGAGAAAAATTTGTAGGATTTAGAGGAATGGCTCCACCGAAGGTCAGAGCTCCTAGTCGAGTTGCAAGGAAAACACACAACACCACAAGATCTCCAAAGGAGCAATAAACTAAAGAAACAAAACCTATTCATCTAAGGTATTGGTGGATGTGGATGCAATCCCATCTCCTGTCATTGAACTAGTCATCCCTACAGTTGTAGAAGAAAAACAGGTTCCAGTGAAAGAAGTGATGGAATTCGAGACACGGGAAGAAATAGGAAACCCCATCACACAGAAAAACCCCACACAATAACTCAGATTAGTAGAACCATGACAGATGGATGAGAAAGATGATGAAAGAATAGAGTTAGATGAGCCTAGAGGATAGATCGAAGAAGTGAAGAACCTTGTTGCAGAGCCAATGCAACAGTTGGAGGATGTATTGATAGAAGATGTTACACACCAACAATATTCAGATGCATAAGACAGAGAGGATGTGCACCAAGAAGCAGGGCCATAGACAACGAAAAAAAAGACAAAGGGAAATCATATAGTACAAATATCACCAGGAAAACAAAAATAAGAAAGAATGACATTACCGCACATACTCGAAGGAGTCACAATCCTTCCTAGAATATTAGGATGTGTGAATAAATTGAGGTATTCAGACCATGATATTGCAGATAAGGAAAAGTTCCCTGAGTTTTCACCACAAGTCTAAATGGAGATAAAAGGAACAACTTCATTAGGGGTTCCAATTTTAGTTCCAAAGAAATGAATTGCAGGGTTGTATAACACATGTATCATGAACTTGTTGGAAATTCCCCACTTTGGGAGAGGAAAATGTGCCAATGCTTGTGTGAAACAACTATTTTGCTTGGTGAATGGGGGTGTTCTATGGATGGACATACTGGTATCAATAGATTTATATTTAATTGTAGATATTATAGGTTTTCCAATAGATGGAGAAAAACCAAAACAATATTTAGATGACAATACAAAGGAGAAAGCATCGACAAAGGAGATGAAGAAGACATATGGCACTAAGAGAGGGTCTCGAGGAATCATAATTAATAGAATCAGTGAACCTATGATGAGGTTGGAAACAAATATGATAGTTTGTAAACTTCTAATGAAATGTCACAAGGAAGAAGAACCTACAAGAGTCAGCAACAACCACGCAGTGTGTGAAGGGGACTCTACTTAGCTAGACCCCATATTTATTGAATTTATTTTTGGATGATTGCAAGGATGCATGGGATATTGGAATGGAGTTCCATTATGCATGGTTGATAATACTAATAGCTTTTGTGGGTTGGGGAGAACCAAAATATAGTGGATTTTACTTGAGGAGATGAATGTGTTGTGCAACAAAGTATACAACGTTGTGGCACACTTCAAATGCAAAACAAAGTAAGGAAAATTCCAACATATTTTCTATGTATTATGACGAGATGCCAGAAAAGTAGGATGATACATGGAGGATACCAACAAAAGTGGTGGAAGAGAATCAAAGCATAGATAACTTTAGGGCTTCCAGACACAATATGTGTATCCAGGCCAAAAGGGATCCCAAGAAGGAATGGTTACAACTAAGATACCTTTTTACAATAGAAGAGGTACATTGGTCCATGAAAGACTGGCCTGAAGAATGGACGATACCAGTAGCTTCCAAGAAGGGATCAAAAGGTAACCAATAAGAATAAGTTGGAACTTTAGAGAAATCAAACAGACCAACAAAAAATACAAGAAAGAGAGCAGAGTACAAGAAAGAAACATGGGGGAGTGAAAATGTTATAAAGCCAAGGAAAAAGAACCATATCCCAAACCTTCATTGTAGGAGAAGGACCATGCAAAAGTAATAAATGGTGGAGTACAAAAGGATAATAATGTTTCTACATAGGAGGGACTAGGAGGAGGAGATCTACCATACATGTAGATACTAGATACATCAGTGTAGACAAAGACATTTCCCATGAAGAGGACAATCTTGCAAACATGAGGGCAAAGAAAGAATATGAAGGCACACAAGAACATTCCTGAACTCACATTCAAAGAGGATGATGCATATATGGTCTTAGAAAGAGTACACAACTGCGTAGAAGAGGTGTCAGATGATGCATAGAAACAAAGGGAAGAAATAGTTGAGATTTTGATAGAGGTTAAGGAGGCATTGGAACAAATTCAAATTACTAGTGCGCAACAGAGAGAACAGGTGCAACAATAAAACACGCAAGAACGATCAATTCTAGTGTAGGACATGATGCAGATAATATCAATGGGGAGTGAATTTTTTTGCATAAATCGAAAGATGTTGCAGGTGGATGAGGAGACAATGCAGAAGCAGTTGAAGGACATAGATCACTTGGACTTGGCACTACCCAAGGTTCCAACGAAGGCATTGTATAAACTGCAAATAAATGTTGTGCAAGGGATTCAATAGAGGGAACATGTAGATGTGACAAGTATACAACTTGACAATGAAGTAAAGAGGACAATGGATTTGACAATCGATCAGGTGCAATTTGAAAGAGATATAGTAAAGTATAACATTGGAAGAATGGAGCAGAAAGTGGAGGAAGTGTTTAAAACAATTCGTGACAGCACACAAGAAGGTAACTTACCAACATAGGAGAATATTGAGAAGATAGTGTAGGTTATTGAGGCATACAAGAATCACATTACAGAGTTGAATGAAATCCTACCACCTAGCACCCCACCAGAAGTTAGAACACAAAGGGAGAAAGAGGTGAAATTCCATAAGGAGAGTATTGCATAGAGCATTCAGGAAATCATAAATCTATATGATAGGATCATGCAATTATGTAATAATCTCCAGGAATATGAGAAAATGAAGGAGTTAGAAAAAAAGGAAGAAAGGGTAAATACTACAATATAGGAACTCAAGCAAAGGAAGAAAGTGATGAACACATCAGATAGGCTGAAGAGTGCGTAGGAATTGAATAAATTGCAGACAAAGATGAAGAGAATACAGGAAGAGAAGTAGTCAAGGAAGGTTAAGTTGGAACCACTACAATAAGGGGCATAACAAATGTTGATTGATACTGATGCAACCAAGGTGAGGATTAAAAAAATCATCTTGGATACTGAATATTTGTTGAAGGATCATATCACGATGCAGATTTTTGAGTCTGTAGCAGAGAAGAGTGTAAAGGTAAAAACAAAAATTGAAGATATTGTAGGTATATTCCACGCACTATAGAAGTCAGTGAAGGATGAAAACATTGTCTGAGTGGCTTGGGACAAGCCACAAGTTATTGTTGGGGTCTTTCTGGTGTAGTACATTTTGGGGAACAACACAACAATCAAAGAGGACAGTTAGAAAAGGGACCATAAAAGGAGCATGCATCGAATAATAAGGAAAAGAAACACGAGGAACAAAAAGACTCAAAGAAAGAAAGAAGCAAACCAACCATGTTGTTTCTGAGATTAATCCTAAGTCTCAAAGAGTAATGTCAGGAATCATGAGCTTTTAAAGAAAATATTTTAAATGAGTGATTTTCCTACCTTTAGTTCTATAAGAAATGATCTTTCAATGAAATTAATAATAGGACACTACATAGGTTGTATTTTGTTGTCTGAGTCACAATTATAATATCAAATGGTGTGAAAGAAAGTTACAAAACTATTAAACAAAGTTAGGCATCAATTGCAGATGAGTCTCACCTTGTTTGCAGTGGAAGAAAAGTAGAGAAGGAACCCTTGAGTAGGATATGAAATGAAGTAATTCACATAGAACGCGGGTCTTGTTTTACTCATAGAAAATACAGAGGAAAAACTGCTTACCTAATGAATGATTGGTATAATATGATCACAAATACTAAATTGAAATCAATCTCTTTTCAAGGAATTACATAAAGAAATTCGGAGATATGAAAATACAGAGGAAACACATAACTCAAACTCAATGAAAATTAGAATCTTTTTCTACACTCGTATTAATACTCAAAAAGAGAGTTTATCTATTACATCCGGAAAGAAGCAGCCTACATTGGGCTAGAATCCCCCTCGAATATATCTGAAATCTATCTATTTATACAAAAATTATCACAACTAAAAAATTGTTGGACTTCATTCAATATGTCCTAAAAATATAATGTAATTTGAATGAAACGACAACAAGTAGATATTGTTTGAGCTAGCACTTTCATTTGTCTCTTCATCTACTCCCAGACTCACTCATTTTCCTTTGTTCTTTGAATTGGGCACAAATGTCCATTGAGGCCACCATAATCATTTGTTTATTGTCCTCATCATCTGATTCCATTGTTATCTGTTCTTCGGATGCGTTTACTGGAAAACAAATATCGATTGAAAATATGGGGGGAGTGATAATGTGACAGGTAGCTCAATGTTGGCTCATTATGTGATGACTAACAATTAAGAGAAAGAGTAACTTCTCATGACTAGGATGAGGTGGGGACAAGTGTAGGTGGTGAGGTAAATGGGGTAACTGATGTGGAAGGTGTCACATGTTGGAGGGTGAACGAGGTACATGACATGGATAATAGGTGTTTCTCCAACGTCCCTTTACGTTTCTCTATTTTGTGGGGGCGTGAGGGGGTGGTTTGAAGTAACCCACTTTTCATCCGAGAATGCACCTAGTGATGCCATGTACCCCCGAGAGAAAACCATGGTTTAAATTGTGGGACTGCCCTTCGAAATTAAACCCTGCACAACTTCACCCCTCACAATCGCTCTCAGCCGATGATATCCACGATCCATTAAAACCCAATTGTCAATCTTTGCAAAGTGAGATAAGCGCCCAAATTTAAGCCAAGGTCACATCTCTTGGTCATTTGTAGAGAAGATAGAGCGAATTTCGTGCAATTCCGGTCCACCGATCTAAGCGAGGGACACGTGTCAGACAATCCCCATATTCAACTATTTCATACTACGGGGGAGAGGAAAGAAACGATGATTAAAGAACTCCTGAAGACCCAAATCCCATCTGGACCATTGATCGAACTGGACATGTGGCAAGAGATCCTGCACTTCAATGGATAACCACTTCGGAAGAAAGACAGATGTGTGAAGCGAGAACTCCCAAAGCCTAGAGTTTTGAAGTAAATATTCTCCATTGAAATCAAGAGGACATGCGGAAAGAGATCTTATACTTCATAGACTTAGCACTTTGAAGGTTTTCACCTCGGAACGCCCGAATCCTATAGTTTTGAAGTAAATTGTAGTAATCCAATATCAAAGGACACGCAACGTCAGATCTTCCACTTTAGGGAATTAGCACTCCAGAGAGTTTGTGCTCCCTTTTCTATCTATTTATCCCCTTCCATGCTATATTTGGTCCTTTTCTTAGTTTATCCATATTCCTAATTGATTTATCATTATACTATATTCTGAAATCTGATCCATCAATTTTTCTTGCAACTTTTCGTGGCGCAAAAAATTAGCCTGCCTGTAACAAGAGAAATTTGTAAGCTCTTCACTGAATAAAAACTGCTAATCGAAATTCAAATAGTTAACTTTATCCAATCATATATATCATTAATAAGTCAACATTTGTTAGTGTTGGATACAATTAGGGTATAAATATCCTGAAGGTTAAATTCACAAAGAAGTTAATCTCCTATTACTCACTTTTATGTTTTACTTTATCATGTTTTAAACCATGAATTAACCTTAAGTACTTTAGCGTTTCGACGTTCGTGAGTTTGTGAAATCAATCTTTGTCAAAAATCCAAAAATAAATCTCACGGATTGACATGGAAGAGATGACGTGACAAGAAAAGAGAGGTGACATGTATCCATGACTTGTCCATAAGTCCTTTGGGACTCCAAGACTTTGGGGTTTTGGAATGTAACAGATTGGAAATATCCCGAAGTATGAAACTACGAAGTGGTTAATTAACATTTAATCATGATTAGCCTTAGTTATTAAACTATTTAAAACACTTTTAACTTTTTATAATGTTCATTACTTTGGCTCTTTGAGACTTCGGGGGTTTATGAACTCACTCTTTGTTATAACTCCCTAAGGGCGATCTCACGAAGTGATGTGGCAGAGATGATGTCATTCTTGATGACGTGTCAAGAAAAGAAAGGTGCCATGTGTTACTTGAAAACATGGAATCATCTGACGTAAATGTCCAAAGTAAGTGCCACGTGTCATCCCAACTTAAGAGACACGTGTCCCATGAGTCACGAGCAGTTATCTTCAGGTTTCAAAAATTCAAGGTTTTCATTGTTTAGACTTGCTGGAATACCCGAAGCACGAAGCCCCAAAGCAAATGTTAGAGACTTTCTTTAACACTCAAGCAACTTCTATGGTTCAAAGATCATTAAGACCATTTGATAAAATTAGAGTAGTTAATCAACAGTGGATATCGTAAGTGCATTTTCAACAAGCGATGGATTTATCTTTAAATTTAAAAGGCGAATCTCTAAGTTTCTTTTCCTTTTTGGGTGAAAATTTTATTTCTAAGAGGTAAAATATGAAGCTCAAAATCTCAAAATTAAATGTGTTCCAACATAGGCTCCATCTGTGGATTGCGGTTCCCTGTGAAGCGTGAAATAACAATATACCAAGTGCCTTTATTGGGTAAATGGAGTCATTACTTATTTTTTTTAAAACCTTTCCAGTTTTATTTAAGAATTAATCTTTCATAGGAAAATGAAACTAACCAAGTCTGAAAATATTCAAAACATACTTAATGATTGATCTCAAGTTAGTCTATTAAAAATTTCCTTTTCTTAAAATTGATTTCACAATTGTTTAAGATAATCAAAATAATTCTATCTAAAATATTAGCTTCAACTGACTTTGTTCGCTTCAAGGTTAGGTAGATGTAACATATTTATTTAGGAAATCCCCAGTTGGTTCAGGATGTAAATATCACCGGAAAGATAACTAGATGAAAGAGTATGTTATATGGATATGTATGACAACCTTATAGATACCATAGATATTGATTCACTACCAGCAAGCCTGTTCAGTACCCCGGTGAAGTTATCTACTTCTTCCATTGAATATCCTTTCACCACTTCAATTAGAACTTTTGTATTTTGATGAGATGAGGGCAATCAATATATGAATTTCCTTTCATCATCTCTTTTGGACAATATGTGGGAAATCAGATTATGAATTTCCTTTCACCATCTGTATTGTATTTTAATATTTTGAAGTGGGGGAAATCAATCTGTATGTCACATACAAGGGATGATATCTATTTAAAAATTTTGAAACGAAGGTCTGACAACAATTTTAGGAATAATTTGAAACTATCTTTCTTCCAATTGTCAATACACCTTCGCTTATAGAAAACATTTTATGGGAATCTTAATATTTCAGGGATCAACCTTGAGCAAATTAGTTAGTTTAAAGTCTGATAGAAGAGATAAAATTATCAGGATTAGCCTAGACATTCTTTCTCAATTAAAATCAAAGGAACATAAAAAAATTCACCTAATCTTGTTTTGAAAATATGTTTTAAGTTTTAAGAGTCAAGGTAAGTTACTTTCTTTCTATGAAGGCTAAGAAAGGATAAAGAAAATATGAAGTGGGTAAGAAATTGGGGATAGGAAAAGATAACCAAATCGAGGATTCAGAGGACCTGACACAAAATACCTTGATCCTACACAAGTTCTTGTATTTTAGTATAGATTTATTTTGAGTTTATTTATTATCATTTTTATTTTTATTTCATAGATGGCTTTAGAATTTATCAGCATGACACTCTAACTTATAATTTTATACCTCTATGATTTTTAGTTCAGGTGATAATATTATCATGAGAAAAACTTCCTTCACATTCATTTCAAAAAGAATTTTCTTGAAATTTTATTTGAACTATAAGAAGAGTAGGAACTCATACCTTATTTTCCTTTTGAATTTTCAAAAAGGAAGATTATTAATTTATCACCTGTTTTTAGATAAATCAAATGTTTGAGTGTCGAATTTGTATTTAGCCTCATTTCTTGTTCAAGAAGATCTATTATGCAAAACAAAAAGAACAGTAGACCACGTGCCTTCATCCTTCTGCGACCTAAAATTAATATTGTTAAAATCTAAACCTCATCATTGGGCTATGGAGTCATAATTCCTACAAAGTGAACCATATTGGATGCCAGACTAAGAACTGAACTACTGAACTAAAATAAAATGTTGAACTAGAATGCTGAAATGAAATGTTGATTTGGACAACTTATTTATATACATCAGCCCTACACTAATCGGGTTAAATTCCATTGATCAAGTAATATGGAATTTCCAATGGAGCCATGAAAATAGTAGATTGCTTAACATACCTTGTTTTATGATGGATGAAGGAATGAAAACATAATAATTTTTTTGCAACAAATAATGAGTAGGTATCTTGCGCTTACCGCTGAAGTTTGGTTGCATAAAAAACATTGTAACATTTTGGACCTCTTGAAGAAAATACTCCAACCAAACACACATTGGATCATGAAAAGATAAAGATTTTTTAGAGTGAACTGATACCTCTTTATGTTGGACACACCTACCACACTTGGAGGGGGGGTGATTGAGTGTGGGGCTCTTTTTCCCAAAACTTCTCTCTTTACATAAAACTCCTTAGTTAACATTCAACATTTATTCATTACCCATTGTTGTCATTAATAACCAGTTATATGTGAACATATATCAGCAACATATATTAGCAATATATCATCAACAAGTCATCACCACAAGGAACACAAAGAACACAAGATGTATGTACAATTTTTCTTTTTATTATGGACAACTATCTGGGGGTTTATCAACAACAACTGAATAGAGTACAACTCTACAAGAGAACCAACTCTATAATGCAAGACTCATCCTACACCCTCGGCACCAACTGAGATGAAGCAATGATCCTCAACAAATATCAATCTGTCAACAGGTACACAACATGTCAATAGTGCAGCCAGTGTGTGCATGCACCCTGGCTCACTGCAGCCCATGTATGCACGCGGTCAGTGTATACAACAACCTGCATATAACTTCTAAGCTATTAGGGTTTGTCCTTCAAGATCAACTCAGATTCTCTACAATCAATATATCATTCTCTTATGTCTCTGACTATCCAATCTGACCACCAACCAGTCACAACACATCCAAGATCTCCAATAGCTTTCTCATGCTCCACAAAAAATCAATATGAATGTTATCTCAATCATGTATAAAAAACTAGTATACCATAGAAATCATGTCACCACTGAATCACAAGAGTACTGATTGCTCCATCAACCAAATCATCCAAACTAAACTATATCATAGAATCCATACCAATAATGCCCTAAGGATTCATAGTACATCAAACAATAGTATCCATCAAGAAAATAATGTAACCATACCAGTGTCTCAATGATAGATATAAGCCCATAGAATGCAGATATGGAGCCTGCCTCATCATCCAATAGCTTGGCACCAACTCAAATATTTTATCCACTATACGCTCCCTATACACAGTCAAACCACGTATACCTTCAATGCATATGCACCCTATACATAGACAACCTACGCATATCTCAAAAACTAGGGTTTCTGAAGATCTGATAATTTTTCCATCAAGATCTTTGACATTGCCAAAACTTTGATGCACCCATGATATCCTCATCTCTCTCTCTTCCTCAGAATAGATCTTCAATCATGCTCAAGAGATCCACACCAATAAGAAGCTCTCCATCAATACTCAAAAACATATTCTCACAAGAAGCTCTCCATTGATCCATAAAAAGGATGATCTACAAGAGACCATAGATATCTTATTTATACTTTCATCCTCTAGGTCACTTAACCCATTTCTAGGTTACTTAACCTATTTTCTTTATTTTAGGGTTAACCACTTTCCATAAATAGAAATTTCTCCAATTTAAATATTCCTTCTTGATTTTGTCACTTCTCTTTATTATTTAAATAATCCACTGTGAATTTGTCACTTTTACTTTATCATTTGAATAATGATTTCTTCTTTTAGGTCACTTTGACTTCTTTGACCTTGTGGGCTTCAAGCCAACATATGGGGTTCCTACAACTTCATAAAGCCATAAATCTCAAACTGTGAGGAGTTATGTGACATTCCACATACCACTGGAAATGACATGACATTGGACAAGAACTATCCGTCTAGGATAGTTTCACCAACAACTTCATTGATATTCATCTCATTATTCCACATACAAGCATGGGTCCTCCAACCGTTCTTCTAGGATAACTCAATCCGCAAAGTGTCTTCACATGAGGGCTTTCACCATAAGGGGACCACTTTGGAGTTCATCCATTTGCGAACCTTATCAATCATGATAAGACAATAATGAGTCATATTTTCATTAAAAAAACTATGCATCATCATGTATCAATGACAACTCATTGATCCATCTTTATCTATGCATCATATCAATGATCCATCTTTATCAATTAGTTTCCACTTTGACATCTATCATTATCATCAAGGACAATACATATACATTGTTCATCAATAATCAATCAATCAATTACTTGACATCAATCAATTACATCAATCAATCAAACCATTTGCATCAATGACACACGATCCAACAATCTCCCAAATAATCAAACCATTAGCATCAATGACAACATGATCCAACAATCTCCCCCTTTGGCATCGATGGAAATACCAACATTGATGTCAACACCAATTACCAATTATTGATGTCAACATGTAGATAAGGCATGCTCTACATTAATAGTCAATGTGACTATCTCTCCACATCAATCTCTCCCCATCAATAGACATCAATCACATCATTGTGATCATCTCTCCCCCTTTGACATCAATGGAAAAGAGTTATTCTCCTCTTGGGGCTTCTCCCCCTATCTGAGTGCCTTTGATCTTCCTTCAAATAATCTCTCCCCTTTTGAACAAGGGATATCACTRTGATGTAATGCTAAAAATACATCGAACATACTCCCCCTGTGACCATCGCTCCTCCTGGAATTATGCCTTTGTGCTCTTTCTTCAAATATAGGGCTCTTTTCTAGGTATGCATCTAATAAATATCTCCTCCTAGAATCATGGGAAGAAGAATGACTCCCCCTAAGGGTATGTCTCCCCCTATCTTGTCTGCAGGATGAACAATATGCTACCATATGACAATCCTTGGACCTATTCATGCATCAAACTTGTTCCATGCCATGCATCATGAAGCAAAATATATGTCAACAACAAAAATAAATCATCATGAACAATATATCAACCAAGTACATCATGTACCAAAATGTGCCCATAATGTAAAACACCCATGTACATCAACCATGTGAAAAAATATATCATCCATGGAATGTATCAACCATATGGCTCTATCAATATGCCAACATGTGAATCTACCAATATTCCAACCATGTGCATCCACCAATATGACAACCATGTGCATCTACCAATATACCAACCATGTGCACCAACTACATGTCTCAATATGTAGCCCAACCACATGCAAAATGCATGCACCATGATATCAATCATATGCTTTCAATAATACATCATAAGATATATCAATGAAACTCAAATATGTACCATCCATGTACCCCAATAGATCAGCATCAATCCATACTCATGGGTTAGTGCCATGCACCCAATATTTATTTTACATCGTCACCTTACATGATCTAACATAGAACCATGAAAACCTGCAACAAACAGTGTCAGAACCTACAACAAACAATGTCAGACTCTGCAACACAGAGTTATATCATCACATCAAGCTGCAACTCATGTTCATTGCCTTTTTCCCAAGGCTTTACCAAATAAATGTGGTTTTCTTCACAACAACGCACATATGTACGTGACCTATACAAGGTCATCCTATGTATGTACATGAATGATACCACTGTCACCTAGGTATGTATCTATGGATGACTTACTTGGGCTTCCCTTCAGATTTTCATTATGATCTGGTTGCTCTGTCTTCTTCACACACTTTTGTAGATGACCCTTCTCCTTAGAACTTGAACTATGAGCATCCATATTTTCAAATATGTCTCCCTTTATTACTTCATTCCTTCTTCTATCCATACTATGTGAAGTCCTCATCATGGAATTTCTTCTTGTGTTCCAACACACCTGGGATTTGTGGCCAAATACACTACAGCTATATCATCTCATGGAGTTACAACGAACAACAATATGTCCTACTTGATCACATCTCCAACACCTTGTGGTGTTATAGAATCTTCCATTATATCTCCTTTCATAAGATCTACATTCAAAAGATTTGTGACCATATCCATTACATGAATAACAATACCCATAAAAAATACTTTCATACCTTTTCTTTGGTGTCCCGAGAATAGCTTCTTGATGTCTTCCTTGCTTTGTTCTTTTGAAATTTTCCTTGCCTTGTGTAGATGGTTTCTTTGCAACATTGTCTTCCTTATTTGATGGACTTACCTCATGCTTCTTTGAGGTTCTTTATTCAACATGTGTATCTTCTCCTTTGTATCCAAGACCTGATTTATCACATGATGATATTTGACTTTCCAAGATTCGTGAGCTATTCAAGAATTTGTTTGACTTTTCTACCTTCTTTCTAAGGTCAACAATTTCAACTTCTAACTTACAACATGACTCTTCCTTTTCATTTATTTGAATCTTCAATAGTTTTTCTATTCTTTTGGCTTCTTCAATTTGGGTCTTGAGATGGACAATGGTTTCAAAACTTTTGCTAATCTCATCATATACATTTATATCTTCTTTTACATTCTTTAGTCTTGTGATCTCTTATTCCTTTTCTTCTAATTGAGTCTTATTGCTCTCTTCTTGTTCCTTGAGCATTTCCTTTAATTTCAAGATGTTCCTTAGAATCCTCCTACGAAACTTCTTAGTGTTATCTAAAAGATAGTTATAGTCTATATAATAATGATCACTTCTATATCTATATAAACCCTCTTCAACTTCCTTTTGAAGTTTTAATAGATTTTCTTCTATTCTTTTCATAGAATAAATACCATCAAAATTTACAAAAACTATTTCTACATCTTCTTCTTCACTTCTAGAGAAAAAATCATCATCATCATTGCAATCAAGGGTTTTTGAGGGTTCTTTACCTTCATTTCAAACATCTTCATGATGTTCCTTTTTGCCAACATCAACACATAATTCTTTTCCTTCATTTGAAATGTCTTCAAGATCTTCCTTTGTGGTATCATCACTTGATTCTTTATCTTCACTTGAATTTTTTTCAAAATTACATTTAGAAATAATGCATTCAAGATTTTTTGGAGATTCTTTACCTTTAATGATCTTGATGGAGTGATGTTCAACCTCTTCCTTCTCCTTCTTGCTTTGATATGTCTCCTCTAGCTTTAGCCATAGATCCTTGGTGGAAGTACAATGTCCCATGCTCTATTTGATCGGGCTTGAGAGTCCACTAACAATGGCCTTGAGAGCCAATGCATCATTCTTATTTCCTTCTCTTTGAGCTACAAACTTTGACTTGTTCTTCAACAGAATTGATCCACCAATGGATTCCTTCTAAATAGTTGCTCTCATTGTCTTCAAATGTAATCTCATCTCTATTCTCCAAGTAGAATAGTTTTCCTCATCAAGGATTGGAACTTCACCATCCATTTGTGTGTCTATGGATCTCCTTCAAGCTTGTTAAGGCTTGTAGTGAAGGCCCGCTCTTATACCAATTGTTGGACACACCTACCACACTTAGAGGGGGGGGTGAATGAGTGTGGGGCTCTTTTTCCCAAAACTTCCCTCTTTACATAAAACTCCTTAGTTAACATTCAACATTTATTCATTACCCATTTATGTCATTTATAACCAGTTAGATGTGAACATATATCAGCAATATATCATCAACAATTCATCACCACAAGGAACACAAAGAACACAAGATGTATGTAAAATTTTTCTTTTTATTATGGACAACAATCTGGGGGTTTATAAGAAACAACTAAATAGAGTACAACTCTACAAGAGAACCATCTCTATAATGCAAGACTCATCCTACACCCTCAGCACCAACTGAAGTGAGGAAACAATCCTCAACAGATATCAATCTATCAACAGGTACGCAACCTGTTAGTAGTGCAGCCAACGTGTGCACGCTCCCTGGCTCACTACAGCCTATGTATGCACGCGGTCAGTGTATACAACAACCTACGTATAACTTATGAGTTGTTAGGGTTTGTCCTTCAAGATCAACTCAGATTCTTTGCAATCAATATATCATTCTCTTAGGTCTCTGACTTTCCAATCTGACCACTAGCCAATCACAACACATCCAAGCTCTCTAACAACTTGCTCATGCTCCACAAAAAATCAATATGAATGCTATCTCAATCATGTATAAACAACTAGTATATCATAGAAATCATGTCACCACTGAATCATAAGAGTATTGATCACTCCATCAACCAAATCATCCAAAATGAACCATATCATAGAAACCATGCCAAGAATGCCCTAAGAATTCACAATACATCAAACAATATTATCCATCAAGACAATAATGTAACCATACTAGTGTCTCAGTGATAGATTTGAGCCCATAGAATAAATATCTGGAACCTGCCTCATCATCCAAGAGCTTGGCACCATCTCAAACACAAATCTCCATGATTTTATCCACTATACACTCCCTGTACACATTCAGTTCGTGTATAACTTCAATGCATACACACCCTATACACAGGCAGCCCGTGTATACCTCATAAACTAGGGTTTCTTAAGCTCCAAAAATTTTCCGTCAAGATCTCTGACATTGCCGAAACTTTGATGCATCCATGAGATCCTCCTCTTTCTCTCTTCCTCAGAATAGATCTTCAATCATGCTCAAGAGATCCACACCAATAAGAAGCTCTCCATCAATACTCCAAAAGATATTCCCACAAGAAGCTCTCCATTGATCCATAAAAAGGATGATCTACAAGAGACGACAACTATCTTATTTATACTTTCATTCTCTAGGTCACTTAACCCATTTCTAGGTTACTTAACCTATTTTCCTTATTTTAGGGTTAACCACTTTCCATAAATAGAAAGTTCTCCAATTTAAACATTCCTTCTTGATTTTGTCACTTCTCTTTATTATTTAAATAATCCACCTTGACTTTGTCACTTCTACTTTATCATTTAAATAATGATTTCTTATTTTAGGTCACTTTGACTTCTTTTACCTTGTGGGCTTCAAGCCAACATATGGGGTTCCTCCAACTTCATAAATCTATAACTCTCAAACCATGAGGAATTATGTGACATTCCACATACCACCGGAAATGGCATGAAAAGCACTATCCGTCTAGGATAGCTTCACCAACAAATTCATTGATATTCATCTCAATATTCCACATACAAGCATGGGTCCTCCAACCATTATTCTAGGATAACTCAATCCGCAAAGCGTCTTCTCATGAGGGCTTTCACCATAAGGGGACCACTTTGGAGTTCATCCATTTGTGCACCTTATCAATCATTATAAGACAATAATGAGTCATCTTTTCATCAAACAAACTATGCATCATCATGTATCAATGAAAACTCATTGATCCATCTTTATCTATGCATCATATCAATGGTCCATCTTTATCAATTGGTTTTCACTTTGACATCTATAATTATCATCAAGGACAATACATATACATTGTTCATCAATCATCAATAAATAAATTACTTGACATCAATCAATGACATCAATAAATCAAACCATTTGCATCAATGACACATGATCCAACAATCTCCCAAATAATCAAACCATTGGCATCAATGACAACATGATCCAACACTTTATGCTAGCCAAGTTGCATGCAAAGCCTTTGAACACTTTGTCCTCTACTGATCTTTTCTTTTCCTAGATCGAGAATGCCATATTGAGTCTCAATATGAAGAAGAGATTAACTACTCCTATAACCCCTTCTTATCTCCTTCATCGCCTACCCAAGAGTTTTCTTCATCACTATCATACACATGATTATTTATTTTATAATGCAACTGATAATTTTCCTGCTGAAAAAAAAAATTCTTATTGCTCACCATCTTCAAGATCACTTTCATCATAGTTATCAAACAAAGGTGAACTATTGTATGTTTCCATGCATGATGGGAAATAAATCTGCTCTTCTTCATCATTTGGATACTCATCGTAAATAGGTTGATTATATAAAATTTATGAACTTTGAATTTCAAAAACTTCCATTTCTTGATGATCTAGTAATGATGAATGAATCATATCAGCTTGATCAAAATAAGAATTTAGAACAGTAGTTTGATCATGACAGTAATTACTATGAACATTTGATACAATGACAAATTCAATTAAAGTATCATTTCCATTGTCAGTATTGTTACTAAAATCATCTTTTCCAAGAGCTGATTGCTTATTGTCTTCAATAAGCCATTGGTCTTCGCAAGGATCTAGATCAACAAAAGATTCATCATCATGTCTTTGATCTTCTTGAAATACTGGAGGGTATGTAAGGAATTATTCATTTTTACTTGCAATCATGTCATATTCATTCTTACTGCTACAAGAAACCTCTTCTTGATTTACTTCAAAGTATTCTTCATATAAATTTTCCTGATCTGTTTGAAGGATATCTTGTTTTTCTTCAAATTCTTCTTCATATAGTTGACCACAATTGTTATCATGTTCTGATTTTTCATCAACAAACTGATTATGTTTACAAACTTGTTCTACGAAATCTAAATTGCAACAATCTTCAAAAAGGAACTCTGATGAATACATTCTTTTGCAATATTTATGAAAAGTTGCATGGAATTCTTTTAATGAAGAAATGCTAGAAGGGAGTAGAGATTTGTACCAAAGTCGATCATCCCCTCCCAAAATAAACATGAAAAGTTTCATAGAAGCATCTTCATGGTGAATATCTACTTAATGCATGAGATTATGAAGTTAAAACAAATGTTGAGCAGGATTATCATCTTTCTCCTCTCTAAAACTAGGAAGATGATCTCCCCATTCTTTAATATTAGGAACAACGTTTGGAAAACCAAAAATATTTTTAAATTCCAAAGGAGAAAACCTTGCAGCAATCCGAGCAGTGAAAGAACTTGACATTTTGAAACCAATGGAGTCACCAATGAATCATGTGGATTCTTCGAACCAAGGAGTCTCCAGGTGAAAAATGAACCTTTTCAGGTATTAAATCTTTGTTCACCATCAAAGATTAAAGTTTTACTTTGCCATTCTCCCAGGGAAAAATAACTTCATTTCTTCGTCCGAAGAAACGACGCCAAAAATATGTTGTTCCTGGATTAATCCTAAGGCTCGAAGAGTAATTCCATGCATCATGAGTGTTTAAAGAAAATGTTTTAAATGAGTTCTTTTCCTACCTTGATTTCTATAAGAAATGATCTTTCAATGAAATTAATAATAGGACAATGCAAAGGTTGTCTTTCATTGTCTGAGTCACAATTATAATATCAAATGGTGTGAAATAAAGTTACAAAACTATTAAACAAAGTTAGGCATCAATTGCAGATGAGTCTTGCCTTTTTTGCAATGGAAGAAAAGTAGAGGAGGCACCCTTGAGAAGGATATGGAATGCAGTAATTCACATAGAACACAAGTCTTGTTTTACTCACAACAAATACAAAGGAAAAACTGCTTACCTAATGAATTACTGGTATAATATGATCACAATAGCTGTAATACTAAATTGAAATCAATCGCTTTTCAAGGAATTACATAAAGAAATTCGGAGAACTGAAAATATAGAGGAAACACATAACTCAAACTGAATGAAAATTAGAATCTTTGTTTATGTTAGCACCAGAAGTCACTTTTGGATTGCGGTAGAGGTAAGCCTGATACCCATCAGTTTGTGTGTCACAATGAATAGATTTAAAGGCAGTCTAATGGAAACAGACTCGATATGGTATCGTTCTAACTCAAAAAACTGGGATGGAAAGCACAAGCAGGTGAGGTCTTAGTTTAACTTCAGACAATAAGTTGTAGTAAGGGTGAGTAGGAGAAAGACTTCGGTGAGAAAATGTAAAGATCTGTCGAGGAAATCAAGTCTTTCGGCAACCTAAGGAGGAATGATTTAAACACAAGAACTTCTGGAATTTAAATGTCAAAGAAACTGAAAGGAACTATCACATCACTATAATCAAACTTTCATTATAATGCAGACACAATAATTCAAGTGAATTAGTCAGTCATGAATTCTTTCAGCATCAGAGGGAAGCAAGAGTGAGTAAGAAAGCTGACTGTTATTAAACAAGAAGTCTCAAATGCATATACATAACCAGATAACCAAAAAGTTCATTAAAACTTTACAATTCTGGGAGCATTGTTCTACCATCAACCCTTACAAAATATCAAAATGACCCTTATATACTCATAGAAATCTGCCACTGACAGCATGAGAGTCACTTAGCGATTACATTCAAGGCTTTACGTGTGCAAGCTCTCTTTGTAGATGGTGCATGGAGTCTTCTGTCAGACACTATCTTAGATCAGCATGGCTCTTGCAGGGAACCTATCCACAGGGGTACCATGGTCTGACAGCTCCAGGTCCTCCACACCTTCCATTTATGGATTGAGCTAAGGTTTCAACCACCCAACCCAAATTTCATTAACTACTTTCTTCCATGGAGAGTGGTTGAGACTAAATACACAAGGGATGACCACTTGCCTCCTCTCCAAGACTCAGAAGCTATCTTCCTTTCCTCTGGCCCCTTTCTCAATGTAACACAGGGCCACAAACCTATGTTAATCTCACAAGACATCCCGACATTTCACATTTTGGGGGATTTCATATGGCTCACATTAGGATTTATCGATCCCTGAAACTGTGAAATCTCTTATCTGATCGATGGTCAAATCTTATCCACAATCAATGGTTGCGATACTTTTCTAGGACCCTGAATTAGTCCTCTATACACGATTGGGGCTAGCTGCTTCTCCTAAACCCTTTTTTCACATGACCACGGGTGGCGACCTGATGCCTATCTTCAAAGGCATTTTGGGACTTCGTTTATTGGGGATTCCCACATGCTAAGATTCAGAATTCTCGACATGTGATTTTAAGAAATCACCCACCCAGATCAACAGTTGGATCTACCTTAAAATTAACGACCAGGATGATTCCTCGAAGGCCCCAAATTTCCATCTCTACATGATGGGTGCCAACCTTATTTCTTGGACCCGTTCGCCAAAAGACTAGGAGCTATGACCATGGGCCCAAACTTCCCAAGGAATTTTGGGATTTCACTTATCAGGAGTTTCCATACTACTCACTTCATATTTCCCGATTCGTGAAACTACAAAATCACCGATCAGGTGCCACGTGCTCCACTAGTTTGAACAACCTAAATCTATTTCATGATTTCATGACTCGCAATAATTACTTGTGGCTCATTTCAAAACCCCCGAAACCCAATTCCATGAAACCATTTAATCCACTTCCACCTGTCCCCTTCAAGATCAATGGCTCATGTTGATTTCTGGTTTCGCATTTCGCGAGGTCTGATGATTTTTCTCCTTGACTGTTTCGATCCATGAAATCACAAAATACTTAATCATGTGCCATGTGTCCTGCTGAGAAGGATGAATCAAATCATTTCATGATTTTTCATTTTATGAATCCTTGTAAGTCTTCCCTTTCGCCTTTCTGACTCGTGAAATCATGACTCTACCTGACGTTATTCCTCGTGCAACTCTATGATCATGATCACCCGATGGTCATCGATCTGATTTGCTTGAAGGATCTTTGTCGTTGAAGGGTGATATTTCTTGCTTTATTGATTTGAATCCATATTAAAAGATTCAAGTGTTGTGCTTGGTGCTGACGACTTCGACCTGTGTTGATCACTTGAATGACTGGCTAAGGGCTCGGGAAAATAAAAGGATCAACAACAAAGGTGAAAAGAGAGAGAGAGAATATCTACTTAGGGAAAACAAAAAGTCTTGGGGCTGATACTTCTCAGGCAAACTGATAGGGAAAATCAAGTTGATCAAACGGATGGGGTAAAACAATAGAAAAACTACAAGTGAAAGGAAAACCTACGATCGGGTTTGCAAAAGGAGGAAAAACAAGAAAAAATTACAGACCTAGGTAGAAACCATAGCTCACAAGACCTTGACAAGTTTATGTGATAACATTAGGCTCATGGGGGATAGATTCATCCCTACGAGGCTCTAAGAATTCATTCTGTAGTTTTAATTCCTTAGTGTTGGGTTGTGGAGTCTTCCATTACAAACAAAACATAAAACATGAATGGTATTTACAATGGTGGGACGTCTATTGTGGATTTAAACAAAAAACCTCTTCAGGAAGTGCCCATTTACAGGGCGACCAAAAACTTCTATTGTTTGGAAATGATTCAGAAATTTTGAAGGGGTTGATCCACAAGGCCTTGAATTTAGTATGCTTGCCTATGTCCTATTTTGGTGCATCCCATTTTAAGACTAGCTCTCCTAGCTAGAAATCTCCTTTTCGCACCTTCCTGTCAAAAGCCTATTTGACTCTCTGTTGATGCTTATGTGCTATGTCCAGGAGTTTCTCTCTTTCCTGTTGCACTTCAAATAACTTCTATATCCTTCAGATCATATCATCAGGCTCGCTCTAGTAGTCTTGAAATAATTTTACCACGGGCAGGGCCAATGGTGAGGGAAAAACCGCTTCAGTTCCATATACCAGCTGGAATGGAGAGACACCGAGAGACATTTTTGTTGTCACTCTATCGGACCACAGAGAAAACTTGAGCTTTGAATCCCATGCTTTTTTTTTTATCCTCCAAAAATCTCTTAATGATTTTGATCAGTCTCTTGTTAGAGGAATCTTCCAGTCCATTTCCCCGAGGGTAGTAGGGGATAGAGTGAATCAACTTGATTTCAAATTGTTCACAGAAATGGATCAATGGTTCATATTTGAAGGTTGCAGTGTTATCTGTGACAATCCTTCTTGGACATCCAAAACTTGTTATGATATCTTCTAGGAAACCAATGATAACCTTATGAGAAGCACTCCTTGTGGAGATAGCTCCTATCCATTTGGTGAAGTAATATGTGGCATTCAAGATCCATCTATGCTGACCACTAGATGAAGGATGAATCTCCCTAATGAATTCTAGGCCCCATTGCTAAAAGGGCCCTGAAGCAACCATAAGTTTCAATGGCAGGGGCTTCAGATACTATTTTCCTGAGAATTTCTAACATTTAGCACATGCTCTGACTTTTGTGCAAACGTCAGTGAATAGAGTAGGCTAGAAATAACCAGCCCTGAGAATTTTATGGGTTGTCATTCTCCAGAAGTGATGTCCACCACACAAACTATCATGAAATTCTGACATAATCCTTTGTGCTTCGTGTGGGTCTAAAAATCTTAGAAGTACCCCCAGGGGGTCTTTCCAATATAATTTTTTATCAACAAGGCAGTATTTAATTGCCTTGAGCTTAAGAGCTCTTACCTTGACTTTTCCCATAACATCTATATGTTGCAACTCCTATAGAAAAAATATGATGTCTTTGTACTAGGTGCACTCTACCAATGGAGAGATGACTTGTGGGTCCATTCGAGAAAACTCAGCCTGCTAAATTTCTAATCAAGCATTGATGAAGTTAACCTCCAAAGATTTACAATTAGATTCGGCCAACATATTGGCTAAACCTTGGCCTTTAACTATATTGGTGGGTTTTATTTCCAGGTCAAATTCAAGTATTCTGGCAATTGAATTACTTCTCCTTCCATCTATGCCAGGCTAGATGAGGATGTCCTTCATAGTAGTTCAAGGAACATATGAAATGATCTTCGAATCCAGAATGTAGACTCTGAAAGCCTTGAGGGATTTCACCAAGTCATAGGCCTTCTTCTCCATGATGTCATATATGACTTCTGCATCCCTCAATGCCCTACTGAAAAAGGAAATAGGTTGTTCTATCCCCTTAGCATTCTTTTGTAGTAAAACAACAGCCACCGTGTCAAATGAAGAAAAGGAAAAAATCATAAAATCCTTGGAATAATCAGAATTGATTAGCACAGGTGCTTCAATCAATGCTTGTTTTATTTGGTTGAAGGATTTCCTGGGCTATGCATTCCATTTTACTTCATTTCCCTTCTTGAGCATGGCTATGATATGCTTCACTAATTTGACAAAGTTTGAAACAAACCTTCTCAGAAAATTAATTTTGCCTAGGAAAGACTGGGCATCTTTCTTGGATCTCAGAAGTGACAAGGTTTGGATTGCTTCCACCCTACTAGGATCAATCCTTACTGCCTCAGTAGATACTATATGCCCCAGTAATTTTCCCTCCTTCATGGAAAATAAATATTTCTTGGGGTTTAAGGAGAGCCCAAACCCTCTGCATTTCATGAACACCCTTTTCAAATTCTCATAGTGCTCTTTGTCAGACCTGGATAAAAGTGTAATGTTATCTAGATAGATGACCACGAACTTTCCCCTTTCTCCAATGAAATCTATATCCATGGCTCGTTGAAAGGTTTCCCCTGCATTCACCAATCCAAGGGGCATTTTGGTGCACATGAACGTACGCCAAGGAGTGGTGAAGGTTGTTTTTTATCTGTCCTCGAGCAGGACCAAGACCTGATTGTAGCCCGAAAAGTTGTCAATCATGGATATCCTTGATGCACATGTTTCCCTTTGTAATATGTGTTGCACTTTTGGCAAAGGCTAATTGTCCTTCTTTGAGATCCTATTTAGGTTCCTGAAATCGACACAAATTCTAATTTCCCCACTCTTATTTCTCATCGGGACCAAGTTGGACACCCACTCTGAGTACCTCAAAGGCACAATGATCTGGGCTTCCAAACTCTTCTTCACCTCTCTCTCCATGATAGGAAGCAACATAGGATTAATCTGTCTCAAATTCTGCCTAAATGGCTTAGCCTCTTGTTTTAGTGGGATCTTATGCTCAATGACGTTGGTGTCATATGTCTCTAGGTCTTCATAGGTCTAGGAAAACAAATCAGAAAATTATTTTAATAGGTCAATATACTTGTCTCTCTGATCCCTTGATAGGATGCTTGACAACTTGAAAAACTTTGGATCCTCCTCTGTGCCAATATTGCACTTAGCTACATCAACATCCTCATTTGAAACCTTACCCTTTATTTCCACATGATTCCCATCGAATAATCTTTCTAAAGGAACTAGCCCCTTTGGAATATGATTGCTAGGCAACTGAACAATATGGTGATTAGAAATTTTATTTAAAAATACCTCAGGGTGAGGATCACCTTCGGAATCATGATCCTGATCAATGTGCAATGTAGAGAACTCATCAACATACTCAAGAAATTTTTGATTTTGAGATCATCCTCGAATACCTTCCAATGCTTGATATTGTCAAGTACAGAGGGCCTACATTTTACCTCAACATCATACTTGAACTTAGGTGGTAGAGGGATCCTAAAATGGCTTGCTAAGACATCTAGGGAATCGGCCAAAGTATTTTCCTCTCTTGGAATAAATGAAATGTTGAAGGCTGAGAAGAAATTGTCAATTAGGTCCCACGCCTCATTTTTGTAACTTATGAGTCGAGGATGTTTGTCTCAATAAGCATTTCTGATCTGCTGGACTATCAACTCGGCATCCCCGAAAACTACTACCTCTTCAATTCTCATCTCCTTTGCAGCCCTTAAACCTAAAGCAAGAGCTTCATATTCTACCACATTATTGGTAGTTTCAAACTCTATCGTGTATGATAGGTGTATGGTTTCCTGATAAGGTGACACAAAAAACACTCTGACACCAACACCTTCCCTATAAGAGGCTTCGTCGAAGAACATCTTCCACACAGAGGTAGTTGGAGGAGGTATCGCACGATAAGAAATGGGCTACTTCTTATTTCAAGAGGGGATTTAGGAGTATCAATGAGCTGCAAAAAACTAGACCCCAAATCAATTTCGAGTGCAAAGATAAGATGATTGGTGGGGTTTTCTTCATCACTAATAATACATGCCAATTGGGCTTCCCTGTAAATTATTCTATGCTCCTCCCCGAACACACAAATGGTGGCATATGTGAGGTCCATTTGCGAGGTTCCTCCAAGTAGTTTTATCCAAGATCTTGAAAAAATCATGCCAAAATTGGGGGGAACATCAACCACTACAACATCCATAACCACACTTTTCATGGGTATCTGAAACAAGGTCACAACTAGGTCTTTCATAACCCCAAGACATTTCACTTTCCTAGAGTCAAAGGAATATAATTCATGGTAAGTTTTTGTGATTTCCAATCCTATTTCTTCCATGACAATTTTGGGCATGAGATTATGAAATGCCCCTGAATCCATCAAACAATTATGCAAAACCTTATCATGTATATTCAATTATGTATATAAGGGAGGGGATGATTCATCTATGTCTTGTATTAGAGGACCTAAGACAATTGTTATCTTTTCATCCTACAAATTGATTGAATCTATGGGATGAACTGTGGGTTAAAGAATCAACAACTTAGAGAGTCTCCTTTTGAAATATTCATTCTTGACCAACTCTGAAAGGGGTACAGGGATCCTAATATTATGAACCTCATGCTCAAAATTAAAAGGAGATGTAGGCTTCAGGATTTCTTACCTTTGCTTCTATCTGCTACATCTTTAGCAGGCTCCTCTACTCTAGTAGGTTTCTCGGGAAAATCAGGCTTTCCTTCCTTTTTCTTGGGCCTGAGGTTATATCTGTTTGGGTCGTTGTCAGCCTTGTCCCCTTTTCTCAGCTCATTCAGTTGATTTTCCATGAGAGACTCCTCGTATACAAACTGGGTTAAGTGAGGAAAAGAGGAGGTGTCCCTAAGACAGTGGATTTCGGGATCAAGGTCTTCATCCTCTTCTTCTTCATTGACAACAAGATTATTTTGAATAGGGGTATGGATTTTTTGATCATCCTTGTCTCTATTCCTTTGGTCTCTTTGGATAATCTGAGGAGTATGGTTAGGCCTACTATATTTACCTCTACTATCATCATTTTGGGGATTTCTGTAGTTTTGCTTTCCTTCTAATTTGATCCTTTCTACTCTAGCAGAAAGTAATTTTAGTAGTTTGGTCATTTCATTTATTTGAGGGGGGGGGGGGGGGGCAGAGGAACTGGAAGTTAGGGTTTCAAACCTACCCTTGTCTCTATTAGTTTTACCTCTAAGCTTTTATGTTGACAATATATTGGATTCTACTTCAAGGGTTGCATCTTGTATGTGAGCCAAAGAGGTAGCTCTTCTTTCTCTCAAAAATAGGAAAAAGTCAGGGCTGAAATCATTATCATAAGTCATTTTGGCAGATATTTTTGTAGGCTTAAATTCGTCTGGAATCTTATTATACATTTTATTAAACCTCTTCAAAAACTCTGAAACAAATTCCCTCTCCTCTCTCTTAAGTGCTCCAAATTCTGTAATATAATAAAGGATATCTCTTTTATTTCCCCAATTTCTTAAGAATGCATCATCCATAGTAGAAATCCCATAAATAGATCTGGGAGACAAGTCCTTAAACCAATCCCTAACATCACCATCAAGGCTCTGTACAAAATCTCTCATCCACACATCTTCATTTTCGATGATCTGAATCTATGCAAATCTATAAAAGGATGAAATGTGCTCTTCTATAGTCACGTCTCCCTCCCCTGTGAACCAGGGCATATACTTAAGGTAGTATGTGGATGGGAGAGAGTTCATAGGTTAGGGTAAGACCATAGGGGCGTATCTAGCAGCCAATATCTCATCCATCATGTTCTTAGGAGGATTATCACCCGCCATTTGGACGTGAACTCGACGAGAAACAAGAGGATATGGAGTATGAACATGGGAGATGGGAACTGAATTTTTGGGAGAAGAAGGAAACAACTCAGTGTTTGGGAAAAAGGTTACAGGGCTTGAGGGAACATAGGTTTCCCTTTCTGTAAAATCAACAACTCTAACAAGATGAGGAGTGATAAAACCTAGAGAGGGAAAATTTTCTAAGGTATGAGGTCTAGACCAAGGTACAACTTCAAGGGAAATAGGAGTAACAATTCCTCCTCCTTCCAATTCAAAACCAGGAGGAGAAAACTCAAAACGAACACTCCCAAAATTTAAACTTCTAGAAGATCCGACAGATGGTGTAATAGGAAAATGAGAAACAGATACTGGAGCTGCAATATGAGAATAGTGAAAATCATCAGAAATACTTGATTGAGTAGCAGAGATACCTTCCTAAAAGGTCTGTCATCTTCTGATAATTTTCTCTGGGTCAGCTTTAGGTGTTTCTAAAGGCAGTTGTGGAGTAGACCTCGTGTGTCTACCTCTGGAATCCACATCTAAAACAATGGAGTCATAAAAATGGATTGTCCAGGTGCACAATTGCAATCTTTGATGTACTAAGTTCTGATGCACCTTCAGAATCAATAATATTTGTCATTCAATATTAGGGAAAATCTTCAATTTCATCCCCGGCAACGATGCCAAAAATGTTAGCACCAAATGTCACCTCTAGATTGCGATAGAGGTAAGCCTGATACCCATCATTTTGTATGTCACAATGAATAGATTTAAAGGTGGTGTAATTGACACAGACTCAGGATGGTATCGTTCTAAATCATAAAACTGGGTTGGAAAGCACAAGCAAGTGAGGTCTTAGTTTAACTTCAAGCAGTAAGTTGTAGTAAGGGTGAGTAGGAGGAAAAATTCGGTGAGAAAATGTAAAGATTTGTCGAGGACATCAAGTCTTTCGACAGCCCAAGAAGAAACTATTTAAACATAAGAACTTCTCGAATTTGAATGTCAAAGAAACTGAAAGGAACTATGACAGCACTATAATCAAACTTTCATTATAATGCAGACATAATAATTCAAGTGTATCAGTCAATCATGAATTATTTCAGCATCTGAGGGAAGAAAGAGTGAGTAAGAAAGCTAATTGTTATTAAACAAGAAGTCTCAAATTCATATACATAACCAGATAACCAGAAAGTTCATTAAAAATTTACAATTTTGGGAGAATTTCTCTACCATCGACCCTTACAAAATATCAAAATGACCCCTATATACTTAGAGCAATCCACCACTGTTAGCAGGATATTCGTTGAGCGATTAAATTCAAGGATTTACATGTGCAGGATCTCTTTGCAGACGGTGCACACAGTCTTTTTTCAGACACTGGCTCAGATCGACATGGCTCTCGCAGGGAACTTGTCCAAAGGGGTACCATGATTTGACTGCTCCAGATCCTCCATGCCTTCCATTTATGGATTGAGATGAGGTTTCAACCACCCAACCCAACTTTCATTAACTGCTTTCTTCCATGGAGAGTGGCCGAGACTAAATGCACAGGGGATGACCATGTTCCTACTCTCCAAGATGTGAAAGCTAGCTTCCTTTCCTCTGGCCCCTTTCTCAATGTAACCTAGAGCCACAAACCTATGTTAATATCACAAGACATCCTGGAATTTTGTGTTTCAAGGGATTTCATATGGATCACCCTCATATTTCTCAATCCCCGAAATTGTGAAATCTCTTATCTAACCGACGGTTATATCTTCTCCAAAATCAACGGCTATGATGCTTTTCCAAGACCCTAAATTAGTCCTCCATACGCGACTGGGGCCAGCTACTTCTCCTAAACCCTTTTTTCACATGACCACGGGTCACGACCTGAATCCTATCTCCAAAGGAATTTCGGGACTTCAGCTATCGGGGATTCCCACATGCTAAGCTTCAGAATTCCCAACACGACATGCAATTTTATGAAATTGCCCACCCAGATCAACAGTTGGATCTGCCTTAAAATTGACGGCTAGGATGATTCCTCGAAGGCCCCAAGTCGCCAACTCTACATGATGGGTGCCAAACTTATTTATTGGACCTGTTCACCACAAGACTAGGGGATATGAGCATGGGCTCGAACTTCCCAAGGCATTTCAGGACTTCTCTTATCGGGATTTTCCATACTACTGACTTCAGATTTCTGATCCATGAAACTACGAAATCACTGATCAAGTTCCACGTGATCCATTAGTTTGAATGAACAAGATCTATTTCACGATTTTGTGATTCACAATAATTGCTTCTGGCTCATTTCAAAACCCCTTAAACCCAATTCCATGAAACTGTTTAATCCATTGCCACATGTCCCCTTCAATATCAATGGCTCATGTTGATTTCAGGCTTCACATTTCGCGAGGTCTGATGATTTTTCTCCTTGACTGCTCCGATCCACGAAATCACGAAATACTTAATCATGTGCCATGCATCCTGTTGAGAAGGACAACTCAAATCATTTCTTGATTTATCATTTCATGAATCCTTGTAACTCTGCCCTTTGACCTTTTTGACTCATGAAATTATGAATTTGCCTGACGTTATTCCTCGTGCAACTCTGTGATCATGATCACCCAATGGTCATCGATTTGATCTACTTGAAGGATCGTTTCCATTCAAGGATGATCTTTCTTTCTTTATTGATTTAAATCCATATTAAAAGATTTAAGTGGTGTGCTTGGTGTTGACGACTACGTCCTGTGTTGATCACTTGAATGACTGGCTAAGGGCTTGGGAAAACAAAAGGATCAACAACAGAGGCGAGAAGAGAGAGAGAGAAGATCGACTTAGGGAAAACAAAAAGACTTGGGGTTGATACTTCTTAGGCAAACTGACAGGGAAAATCAATTCGATCAAGCGGATGGAGGAAAACAACAGAAAAACTACAAGTGAAAGGAAAACCTACGATCGGGTCTTCAAAAGGAGGAAAAAAGGCAAAAATTATAGACCTAGGTAGAAACCATAGCTCACAAGACCTTGACAAGTTTATGTGATAACAATATGCACTTGTATTAATACTCAAAAAGAGAGTTTATATATTACATCCAGCAAGAAGAAACCTACATTGGGCTAGAATCCCCCTCAAATATATCTGAAATCTATCTATTTATACAAAAATTATCACAACCCAAAAATCGTTGGACTTCATACAATATCTCCTAAAAATATAATGTTATTCGAATGAAACGACAACATCCAGATATTGTTTGAGCTAGATATTTCATTTATCTCTTCATATGATTGCAAACACACTCATTTTCCTTTGTTATTTTAATTGGGCACACATGTCCATTGAGGCCACCATAATAATGTTTTTACTATCCTCATAATCTGATTCCATTCCTATCTATTCTTCGGATGCGTTTACTGGAAAAAGAATATCAGTTTAAAATATGGGGGGAGTGATAATGTGACAGGTAGCTCAATGTTGGCTTGTTATGTGATGGATAACAGTTACGAGAAAGACTAACTTCTCACAACTAGGATGACATGGGGACAAGTGTAGGTGGTGAAGTAAACGGGGTAACTGATGTGGAAGGTGTGACAGGCTGGAGGGTGAACGGGGTACATGATGTGGATGAAAGGTGTTTGTCTAGCATCCCTTTACATTTATCTATTTTTTGGGGGTGCAAGGGGGTGGTTTGAAGTAACCCACTTTTCATCCTGCAATGCACCTAGTGATGTCACGTACCCCTGAGAGAAAATGGTGGTTTAAATTGTGGGACCACCCTTCAAAATTAAAACCCGCGCAACTTCTCCTCATGCAATCTCTCTCAGTCATTGATCTCCATGATCCATTAAAATCCAATTGTTGATCTTCACAAAGTGAGATAAGTGCCCAAAGGTAAGTCGAGGTCACATCTCTTGGTCATATGTAGAGAAGATAGAGCGAATTTCATGCAATTCTTGTTCGTTGATCTGAGCGAGGGACATGTGTCAGATGATCCTCATATTTATCTATTTCATACTTCGAGGAGGAGGCAAGAAATTCTAGGTAAATAAATCCCGAAGACTTGAATCCCATTTGGACCATTGATCGAAGTGGACACATGGCAGGGGATCCTGCACTTCGATAGATAACCACTTTGGAAGAAAGACGGATATTTGAAGCGAGAACTCCCGAAGCTCAGAGTTCCGAAGTAAATATTCACCGTTGAAATCAAGAGGACATGTGGCAGGAGATCTTGTACTTCTAAGACTTAGAACTTTGTAGGTTTGCACCTCAGAATGCCCAAAGTCCGAATTTCAGAAGTAAATTACAACCGTCCAATATCAAAGGACATGCGGTGTCAGATCTTCCACTCTGTGGACTTAACGCTCCAGAGAGTTTGTGCTCCCTTTTCTGTCTATTTAGCCCCTTCCTTGCTATATTTGGTCCTTTTATTAGTTTATCCAGATTCTGAAATGATTTATCATTTCACTAGATTCTGAAATCCGATCCATCAAGTTTTCTTGCAATTTTTCATGGCGCAAAAAATTATCCTGCATGTAACAAGAGAAATCTTTAATCTCTTCGTTGAATAAAAATTGCTAATTGCAATTCAAATCGTTAACTTTAGCCAATCATACATATCGTTAATACTTCGAAGTTCGTGAGTGTTGGAAACAATTAGGGTATAAATCTCCCGAAGTTCAGATTCATGAAGAAGTTAATCTCCTATTACTCATTTTTATGTTTTAAACCTTGAATTAGCCTTAAATACTTTGACATTTCAGCATTCGTGAGTTTTGTGAACTCAATCTTTGTCAAAACTCTGAAAGGAAATCTCACGGAGTGACATGGAAGAGATTACATGACAAGAAAAAAGAGGTGACACGTATCCATGACTTGTCCATAAGTCCTTCTAGATTCTAGGACTTTAGGGTTTTGGAATGTAACAAGATGGAAATATCCCAAATTCTGAAACTACGAAGTGGTTAATTAACATTTAATCATGATTAGCCTCAATTATTAAACTCTTTAAAACACTTTTTAATTTTTATAATGTTCGTTACTTTGACTCTTTGAAACTTCAGGGGTTTGTGAACTCACTCTTTGTTATAACTCCCAAAGGGCGATCTCACGGAGTGACATGGCAGAGATGACGTGATTCATGATGACATGTCGAGAAAAGAAAGGTGCCACATGTCACTTGAAAACGTGTGAATCATTCGATGTAAATTTCAAAAGTGAGTGCCATGTGTCAAACCAAATTAAGAGACACGTGTCCCATGAGACAAGAGCAATTATCTTAGGGTTTTGGAAATTTGGGGTTTTCATTGTTTAGACTTGCTGGAATACCCGAAGTGCGAAGCTCCGAAATGAATGTTAGACACTTTATTTAAAACTCAACCAACTTCTATTGTTCGGAGATCATTAAGATCATTTGATAAAATTAGATTAGCTAATCAACGGTGGATATCATAAGTTCCTTTTCAAAAAGAGATGGATTTATCTTTAAATTTCTAAGGCAAGTCTCTAAGTTTCTTTTTCTTTTTGGGTGAAAATTTTATTTCTACGAGGCAAAATCTAAAGATCAAAATCTCAAAATTAAATGTGTTCCAACATAGGCTCCATCTGGGGATTATGGCTCCATGTGAGGCACAAAAGAACAATAGACCAAGTTCCTTTATTTGGTAAATGGAGTCATTACTTATTTTTGAAAAACACTTTCCAGTTTTATTTAAGAATTAATCATTCATAGGAAAATGAAAATAACCAAGTCTAAAAATCTTCAAAACATACTTAATGATTGATCTCAAGTTAGGCTATTAAAAATTTCTTTTTCTTAAAATTGATTTCAAAATTGTTTAAGATAATCAAAATAATTTTAACCAAAATCTCAATTTTTACCGACTTTGTTAGCTTCAAGGTTAAGCAGATGTAACATATTTATCTAGGGAATCCCCAGTTGGTTCATGATGTAAATATCATCGGAAAGAGAACTAGATGACAAAGTATGTTATATGGATATGTATGATAGCCTTACAAATACCATAGATATTGATTCACTGCTAGTGAGTCTGTTCAGTACCCCAGTGAGGTTATCTACTTGTCCCATTGAATTTCCTTTCATCACTTCGATTAGTACTTTTGTATTTTTCTAGGATGAGAGAAATCAATATATAGAATTCCTTTCATCATCTCTTTTGGATAAGATGGGAGAAATTAGATTATGAATTTCCTTTCACCATCTATCTTGTATTTTAATATTTTGAAGTGGGGACAATTAATCTATATGTCAGATACAAGGGATAATATCTTTTTAAAATTTTTGAAACGAAGGTCTGTCAACAATTTTAGGAATACTATGAAACTAACTTTCTTCCAATTTTCAATACACCTTCGCCTACAGGAATTTTTTATGGGAATCTTAATCTTTCAGGGATCAAAATTGAGCGAATTAGTCATTTTAAAGTCCAATAGAAGAGCTGAAATTATTAGGATTAGCCTATACATACTTTCTCAATTAAAACCAAAGGAACATAAAAAAATTCGCCTAATCTTGTTTTGAAAATATGTTTTTAAGTTTTCAGAGTCAATCTAAGTTACTTTCTTTCTATGAAGGCTAAGAAAGGATAAAGAAAATATGAAGCGGATAAGAACTTGGGGATAGGAAAAGACAACCAAATCGAGGATTCAGAGGACCTGACAAAAAATACCCTGATCCCACTCAAGTTTGTGTATTTTAGTTCATATTTCTTTCGAGTTTATTTATTATCATTTTTATTTTTGTTTTAGAAATGGATTTAGAATTTATCAGCATGACACTTTATGTTGTAACTTTATACCTCTTTGGTTTTTAGTTCAAGTGATAATATTATCATGAGAAAAACTTCCTTCACATTCATTTCAAAAATAATTTTATTTAAATTTTATTTGAACTATAAGAAGAGTAGGAACTCATACCTTATTTTCCTTTCGAATTTTCAGCAAGGAAGATTATTAATTTATCACTTGTTTTTAGAGAAATCGAATGTTTGAGTGTCGAATTTTTATTCAACCTCATCTCTTGTTCAATAAGATATATTCTGCAAAACACCAAGAATAGTAGACCATGTGCCTTCATCCTTCTGCGATCTGAAATTAAGCATGTTAAACTCTGAACGCCGTCATTGGGCTATGGATTTATATTGTCTAAAAACTAAACCATACTTCATGCAAGACTGAGAACTGAGCTACTGAACTAAAATAAAATGTCAAACTAGAATGCTGAAATGAAATGTTGATTTGGACAACTTATTTATATACATTGGCCCTACACGAATCAGGTGAAATTCCATTGATCAAGTCATATGGAATTTCCAATGGAGCCATTAAAATAGTATATTGCTTAACATACCTTGTTTTATGATGGATGAAGGAATGAAAAAATAATAATTTTTTTGCAACAAATAATGAGTAGGTAGCTTGCACTTGTCGCCGAAGATTGGTTGCACAAAAAATGCTGCAACATTTTGGACCTCTTGAAGAAAACACTCCAACCAAATAGCCACTAGATCATGAAAAGATAAAGAATTTTCAGATTCAACTAATACCTCTTTCCGCTAGTTGAGCTGCATGCAAAGCCTTTGCACACTTTCTCCACTACTGATATTTTCTTTTCTTGGCTCAAGAATGTCATATTGAGGCTCACTAGTCTACTTCTCATCAGTTTCTAAATAAGAAGAAGATATTAACTACTCCAGTTCCCCCTCCTTATCTTCTTCATTTCCTGTCCAAGAATCTTCTTCATCACTGTCATACACACGCTGATTTCTTTTATAATGCAATTAATAATTTTTATGATGAACAAAAACTTCTTGATCCTCATCATCTTCAAGATCACTTTCATAATAGTTATCAAACAAAGGAGAACTATTGTATGTTTCCATGCATGTTGGGAAAGAAATATGCTCTTCTTCATTGTCTGGATACTCATCGTAAATAGGTTGATTATATCAAATTTATGAACTTTGACTTTCAAAAAATTCCATTTCTTGATGATCTAGTAATGATGACTAAGTAATAGCATCTTGATCAAAATAAGAATTTAGAACAATAATTTGATCATGACAATAATTACTATGAACATTTGATACAATGACAAATGCACTTACAATATCATTTCCATTGTCAGTATCATTACTAAAATCATCTTTTCCAAGAGCTAATTTCTTATTGTCTTCAACAATCCATTGGCCTTCGCAAGGATCTAGATCAATGGAAGATTCATCATCATGTCTTTGATATTCTTGAAATACTGGAGGGTATGTAAGGATTTCTTCATTTTTACTTGCAATCATGTCATCTTCATTCTTACTACTATAAGAAACCTCTTCTTGATTTACTTCAAAGTCTTTTTCATATAAATTTTCCTAATCTATTTGAAGGTATCTTGTTTTTCTTCAAATTCTTCTTCATATAGTTGACCACAATTGCTATAATGTTTTGATTTTTCATCAGCAAACTGATTATCTTTACAATCCTTTTCTATGAAATCTAAATTGCAACAATCTTAAAAAAGTAACTCTAATGAATACATTGTTTTGCAATATTTATGAAAAGATGCATGGAAATATTTTAATGATGAAATGTTGGAAGGGAGTAGATATTTGTACCAAAGTCAAGCATCCCCTTCCAGACTAAACATGAACAGTTTCATCAAAACATCTTCATTATGAATATCTATTTGATGCACAAGCTTATGAAATTCAAATAAATGTTGAGTAGGATTATCATATTTATCCTCTCTAAAACTAGGAAGATGATCTCCCCATTCTTTAATATCAGGAACAACATTTGGAAAAAAAAAACATTTGTAAAGTCCAAAGGAGAAAATGTTGCAGCAGTTCAAGCAATGAAATAAATTTACCTTTTGAAACCAATGGATTCGCTAGTGAATCATGTGGAGTCATCGAACCAAGGAGTCGCCAGGTGAAAAATGAACCTTTTCACGTATTCAATCTTTGTTCACCATCAAAGATTAAAGTTTTACTTTGTCGTTCTCCCAGGGAGAAACAAATTCGTTTCACTGTCCCAGGTACCGTCACCAAAAATATATTGTTCCTGAGATTAATCCTAAGGCTCAAAGAGTAATGTTAGGCATAATGAGTTTTTAAAGAAAATGTTTTAAATGAGTTCTTTTCCTACCTTTAGTTCTATAAAAAATGATCTATCAATGAAATTAATAATAAGATAGTACATAGGTTGTATTTCGTTGCCTGAGTCACAATTATAATATAAAATGATTTGAAATAAAGTTACAAAACTGTTAAACAAAGTTAGGCATCAATTGCAGATGAGTCTCACCTTGTTTGCAGTGGAAGAAAAGTAGAGAAGACACCCTTGAGCAGGATATGAAATGCAGTTATACATATAGAACGCATATATTGATTTACTCACAACAAACACAAAGGAAAAACTTATTGCCTAATGAATTAATGGTATAATATGATCACAGTAGTTGTAATACTAAATTGCAATCAATCGGTTTTCAAGGAATTACATAAAGAAATTCGGAGAAATGAAAATACAAAGGAAACACATAACTCAAACTGAACGAAAATTAGAATCTCTACCTGCACTTGTATTAATACTCAAAAAGAGAGTTTTTCTATTACATGCAGCAAGAAGCAACATAGTACATTGGGTTAGAATCCCCCTCTAATAGATCTGAAATCTATCTATTTATACAAAAATTATCACAACTCAAAAAACATTGGACTTCATACAATATCTCCTAAAAATAGAATGTAATTCGAATGAAACGATAGTAGGAAGATATTGTCTAAGATGATGATTTCTTATATCTCTTTATCTACTCGCAAACACACTCATTTTCATTTGTTCTTTGAATTGGTCACACGTGTACATTGAGGCCACCATAATCATTTTTTTACTATCCTCGTCATTTGAATCCATTGTTATCTATTCTTCGGATGTGTTTACTAGAAAAAGAATATCAATTGAAAATATGGGGGGAGTGATAATGTGACAAGTAGCTCAGTACTGGATTGTTATGTGATGGCTAATAGTTACAAGAAAGAGTAACTTCTCACCACTAGGATGATGTGGGGACTAGTGTAGGTGGTGAGGTAAACGAGGTAACTGACGTGGAAGGTCTGATAGGATGGAGGGTGAATGGGGTACATGACATGGATGAAAGGTGTTGCTACAATGTCCCTTTATGTTTCTCTATTGTGTGGGGGTGTGAGAGGGTGGTTTTAAGTAACCTACTTTTCATTCCGCAATGCACCTGGTGATGCCACATACCCCCGAGAGAAAACCATGGTTTAAATTGCATGACCACCCTTCAAAATTAAACCCCGTGCAACTTTCCCCCCGCAGCCGCTCTCATCCACTGATCTCCACAATCCATTAAAATCATATTTTCAATATTCATAAAGTGAGATAAGGGACCAAAGTTAAGCCAAGGTCACAACTCTTGGTCATATGTAGAGAAGGTAGAGAAAATTTCATGAAATTCCTGTCCGTCGATCTGAGTGGGGGACACGTGTTAGATGATCCTTGTATTCAACTATTTCATACTCTGGGGAGGAGGCAAGCAGTTATGAGTAAAGAACTCCCGAAGACCCGAAGCCCATATGGACTGTTGATTTAAGTGGACACATGGCAGGAGATCCTGTACTTCGACAGATAACCACTTCGAAAGCAATACGAATGTGTGAAGCGAGAACTCCCGAAGCCTAAAATTCTGAAGTAAATCTCCATCATTGAAATCAAGAAGAAACGCGGTAGGAGATCCTGTACTTCAGATACTTAGCACTTCAGAGGTTTGCACCTCAGAATGCCCGAAGCCCATATTTCTGAAGTAAATTGTAGCCGTCCAATATCAAAGGACACACGGTGTCAGATATTCCACTTCGACGAATTAGCACTCCAGAGAGTTTGTGCTCCCTTTTCTGTGTATTTAGCCCCTTCCCTACTATATTTGGTTCTTTTTTTAGTTTATCTAGATTTCAAACTTATTTATCTTTCCACTAGATTCTAAAATCTGATCCATCAAGTTCTCTTGAAACTTTTCGTGGTTCAAAAAATTAGCCTACCTGTAACAAGAGAAAACTATAAGCTCTTCATTGAATAAAAACTAGTAATCACAATTCAAATCTCTAACTTTAGCCAATTATACATATAGTTAATACTTCAACGTTCGTGAGTGTTAGATACAATTAGGGTATAAATCTCCCGAAGGTAAAATTTATGAAGAAGTTAATATCCTATTACTCACTTTTGTGTTTTACTTTATCATGTTTTAAACCTTGAATTAGCCTTAAGTACTTTGGTGTTTCATCATTTGTGAAATTTGTGAACTCAATCTTTCTAAAAACTATGAAAGGAAATCTCATGGAGTGACATGGCAGAGATGACGTGACAAGAAAAGAGAGGTGAAACGTATCCATGACTTGTCGATAAGTCCTTCAAGATTCCAGAACTTCGGGGTTTTGGAATGTAATGGGATAGAAATCTCCCGAAGTCTGAAACTGCGAAGTGGTTAATTAAAATTTAATCATGATTAGCCTCAGTTATTAAACTCTTTAAAACACTTTTTACTTTTTATAATGTTCGTTACTTCAGCTCTTTGAAACTTCTGGGGTTTTTGAACTCACTCTTTGTTATAACTCCCGAAGGGCGATCTCACAGAGTGACATGGCAGAGATGACACCATTCTTGATGACATATCAAGAAAATAAATGTAATATCTCTCAACCAAACCCAATTTCAAATGTAATATAAATATACTTAAGTTGGTGAGTTGTTTTGACCTCATTTGGTAATGTACATGATGTGGCATAGTGCGTGCATGAATTGCGCAGTAAAATGATGTAGTATGAACATCACAGGATACCACACACAATAACTAAGGTGTGCGTAGTATGGAGGACAATGAGCCTCGTGTATATGATATGTATCATAGGCTGGTGAGCTGGTTACTATAAGCTAGGATGCTTATGTTTTAGTATTAGGCCAGAACGCCTAGATGTCAAGGGCCAATGCACCTACTTTGTACATGACTCATGATTAATATAAATACATCACTACATGTAGACCAACCATGATAAAAGAGATGGGGGACATAACTTCACCAGTTAGGGAAAGGGAAGGCCAAAAGTCAAGGTAATATTATATTGATATTCCTAAAACATAAAGTGTGGATAATTATTTTATCTTAAGTCTTAAAGTTGGAGACAAGTGGACCAAAGTAACTTTCGATATGACAAGTGTCAAGTTCGAGAAATGCATTTTATATCGAGGGGGGGTTTCTTACCAGAGGAGAGATTCACCATCGGGGGGGGACCATCACTTGCATGAAGAGTTCATAGTGATTCCTATACACACTCAGTTATCCAGTCAATGATTCCATGACCATTTTCACTCATGCATTCTATTATCCTTGAGACAACCATTTCACCATTCTGAAACCTATTTCCATACCTCCTTTTTGGTTGGTGTACCTGGTTATCTTGGAGCGGGATTGAAGAAGCTGGTTGTCAGGCCCGTGAGCAGTTCTCTGAGAGAGATAATTGTTGGGGATTGATTCTTGAAGGTTGTAAACTGTGGCTACAACACTCTAAGAATTTCGGTCCATCCTGTTGCTTAAGCCCTGGAAGGGAAGTGTGGCAACCGAGGGACTGTTGAGAAGAGAAGGGGAACACTTCCTTGGGTGGGACATACATGTGGGGAATGAGAGGCTGTAGGATATTAGTTGAGTGAGCAGTTGAGACAGAGTCTTTCCTATTGTCCTTGAGCCTCATCTTGGATAAGATCCCTTTACCCTGGGTGGAGTTCAATCCCAGCTCAGGGGTGACTCACTGTTGAGAGTAATGAATAGTGTAGTCTATGGATGGGAGGTCCGTGGACAATATGTAAGTAGTTGGTGACACTATTTCTAAGATAAGTACTAATTGTATGATAAAATGATATGATGTTTTGTTATTTACTTTCCTATGTTATGATTTTAGCATATATGTGATTATGATTTCTTGTGTGCTTATGGGTAATTTCCTGTAAATGCTGGATATCTGTAGTTACTGTTATTTCCATATAAAAGTTGTATGTTACAGAAAGAAAATTGTTGTTTAACTTTAAAGCTTCTTCAAGAATGTTGTATGTATATGTTCTATTTGCATGCAGTAAAAAGAGTAAATATAAGTGGAATAACTTAGTTGATTACTAAGAGTGTTACTGACTAGTGTCAGAACATGAGTGGTTTCTCTGGAGTGGCACACTCCGATCTGAGATTGGTAAGGGGAACATTACAAATTAGTATCAGAGCTTCAGTTCAATGCTGAGCTTGGATGGGCCAGAGGGGTACAGCTAAAGAAAATGTTCACAGAAAATTAACTTCGAAGTGACCAAGATTGGAGTCACGGAGTGTCCTTGGAAAAGGTTAGCGTACTGGCGCGGGTGGTAAATTTTGGCACCGCACAGGAAAACGTTGGCATGCCAGTGTGCACGATAAATTGTGGTGTCATGCGGAAGATTATTATGTGTAGATGCACGTGCTGAATTTAACCTTGCATAGTGAGCACACACATAGTAAGGTGCACATGGGGTGTGCAAGTATTGCTTAACGCAGAGGCATTTGGTAGGTATGTGGATAAGTATGAATATATTTTTTGTCGCAACAGTGTATTAAGTAGTGTGCACAGATATTTGGGCACGATGGAATATGTTGAACTTGACATGATGCATGCATAGGAAAAAAATGCATGTGGAATATCGGTGCACGGAACAAAACTGTGCGCAGTAGGTATTGGCGCACGACATCGGAGTAGTGCACATAAGTAATCGGTTAGACGAAGAAGAATTGCACAATACATTTAGGTGCATGGAAAAGCATTTTACCTTGTGATATTGCTATGCACGTTAAATATAAATGAACGGGTCAAATTTTAGTGCGCGTGAAGTCGCTTGGAAGGTAATGAGTCTGAGTTTAAATTGCATAATAATAAAAGAAAAAGAAATACACAACTGCATCGATGCATTAATTAATTAAAAATAATTCCGAACTTTAATTTCCTCTGATTTAGACAGATGAAAATAAAATATAAAATTACAATAAAAACTTACTATAAAAGAGAACAAGATTAATAACATTACCAGTTAGAAATTGTAATAAAACAGCTTAAAATCCGTTTCTGTATTTATATAATTGTAATAATTACAAAGTTACAAAAAGAGAATGACAATAGTTAGCCTATTGAAAAAAGGGTCATTTAAGAACATGCCTATCATCTCTGGTACTCTTTACCTCCGCTACTGGTTGTTCAAAATTCGCTGAGACATGCTTATTTTAGTTGATGATTTACTTCATCTTAGCGATCTTCGCCTTTAAATAAGAATATAACCAGACCGGTTGATTCTCTCCAACACTTTCGGCCACTTCAGCCGTAGATTCTTCCTTCTTCTGTCGCTTTCTCGTTTTCTTCTTGGCAGCTATCTTGTTGATGACTAAATCCTTTATAGTGGGATTCAACTTGGATTCCAATCTCGAGTCTATAGCTGGATCTGTGTGGAATTTAGTTGCTAAAATGTGTGCAAGGACCCTTTCCTCCTTACTTGCAGGAAAGTCTAGCATGTTGCTCGAATAACCAGTCTCACTTGACTTAGCCTTGTTCATGTATCCTAGGTTGGGGATTTTGAAATGTGTCTTTACAGAGAGTAGGAAGTCGAATAGTTTGGATCTTACTTCGGTTATGGATACGCAAATATCTGTATACTTGGGGAGTGGTAATTATAGAACTCCATTTATGAAGCGTAGACGGATTATGTATAAGAGCATTGGGTTGCCATGCTTGGCCAATCCATTTCGAATGATTAGATTTTGAGTTCGCTACATGACGACGTTCAACTGACATCACATGGCTGCAAAGTACCGAACGAGTGAAGACGGGTGATATGAATAGCCATTTCCCACTCCACGAGTGGTGGTTTTGACATATCGAGACATGTGATACCACGTCCTGGTGAAAGTGGTTTCGAAAAACCACCTTCTTGCTCGAGTGTATCTCTGAAGACACTCTGCATCTGTGTTTTCGAGACTTGGTTCTTATATAGAATTTCCATTGTGATAACAACAGGGAATCAAGAGAGATAATTATGATTTGTATATAGGATCAAAAGGTGCTTATTTCCATGAATTGATGAAATTTAGCCTGATAAGTTGCAATGGTTACACGTTTTGTATAATTAACAACAACTTGATCATATCAGACTAGCATGGATTCCATAAGAATGGAAGAAGAATAGGGGATTTATAGTCAGCAAAATGAGATTAGAGGGGTGAATGCCCATTTGGGCATGGAAGGAACGAACTCCAATGGACATGGAGAAGAAAGGAATGAAGATGTGAATATGGCTGAGACCATTAAGAATTTGCAGAAAGATGTCCAAAGCCATAAAGCTGATAATGAAAGGCTTATGAAATCCAAAGAGCAATAGGATGACTTCAACATGAAGCTATTGGAGGGTTTGAATAGAATAGAATAGAAATTGGTTAAGGAGAGTGACTCAAGTAAATCTAAGAGTCACAAATCTTTAGAGGAGAAAGGAAAAGTAAAAAGTGCTAGTAGACATCACCATCATTCCTAAAGGAATTCCAATAAGAAAGTAGGCAACATCTCTAGTCTATCCCCTGTCATAAGGTATAAGAGATCTGGGGTGGATGAGCTATGAGGAGAAATGAACAAAATCAAACCTCCTACATTTGATGGTGAGCACAAAAGGGATGAAGATGTGGAAACATGGTTGCTAGGCATGATGAAATATTTTTAATTGCATAATTACTCTTCTCATGCAGAAGGTAGAATCGCTATCTATCAACTCAAAGGAAAGGCCTCCATGTGGTGGGATCAACTAGTGCAAGTGCAACACATTGTAGAGAAAAGTGTTACTTGGAAGGAATTCAAGAAATTTTTTGAGAAGAAGTACTTGACAAAAAGGTACTATGACAGGAAAATGAAAGAGTTCTTTGAACTTAAGCTTGGAAGTAAAACCATAGATGAATATGAGAGAAGGTTTCTTGAACTGTTGAAGTATGCATCTTTCATCAGGGATGAGACAATCAAGATTCAAAGGTATTTAAGTGGATTTCCATCGTTCATCAATGAAAAAAATACAATATCATGATCCCAAGACATTATAAGAGACCATAAGGAGAGATAAATGCTTATATGATCAACAAAAAACAAATCCAGCTTTCCAAAAGGCTTGGGAAGACAATAATAAATTCAAGATGGATCAGATGAAGAAAGGAGCTAAGCCATCGTTATTCAGAAATAATCCACAAGGGAAACAAATGCATAAAGAACCCAGAGTGATTGATAGAGGGAGTCAAGGGCCAAGACATCCACCTATGCAATGTTGGGGTTGTAAAAGGGACCGTTGGGGTTGTAAAAGGGACCATAGGTTCAGAGATTGTCCTCACAGAGGTGAAAAAAGTAGGGTTGTTCACAATGTACAATGAGCTGAGACAGTAGAGGACATGGGCAAATATGTGCCAAGGATTTATGCATCCCTAGACAACAAGCAAGCAGAGTATCAGTCCCACATGATTGAAGTGGAAGGTATGATCAACAACCAAACCCTTGTTATTTTAATTGATTCGGGAGCTAGTCATAGTTATATAGACCCTAATATGGTGGAAAGTTTGCAATTACCAAGAATAAATCATGGGAAATCCTAGTTGGTAAAACTGGCTACAGGAGCCAGAAGAAAAGTTAATGAGATGGTTAAGTCATGCCTCATAGACATGAATGGACTGAACACCAAGGCGGATTTGAACATCTCGACTTTAGGTACCTATGACTATCTAATTGGGATGGATTGGTTGTACCAACACCACACTCTCTTAGATTGTCACAACAAAGCACTTACTTGCCTGGATGAGGAAAGGAAACTAAGGAAGGTACAAGGAATTCCCAGGGTAGTAACCATTAGAGAAATTTCAGCATTGCAACTGAAGAAATGTTACAGGAAATGATGTCAAATTTCTATGGCTAATTTGAAAGAGACACCTAAAGATAAGGTGCCAAATTTGGAAAATTGTAGACTCCTAAAATATTTTGAGGATGTGTTCAAGGAGGTACTCGGACTACCCCCAAGGAGAGACATCGATTTCTCTATAAAATTGATGCATAGAGCAGTGCCAATATCAAAGACTCCTTACAGAATGAGTACACCGGAATTGGAGTTGAAAATGTAGCTTGAAGAACTTATGAAGAAGGGGTATATATGACCAAGCATGTCACCTTGGGGTGCCCCAGTCTTGTTTGTGAGAAAGAAGGATGGAACACTAAGGTTGTGCATTGACGTCAGATAGTTGAATAAAGTGACTGTTAAGAACAAGTAATCTCTACCAAGGATTGATGACCTCTTTGATCAATTGAAGGATGCAAATATATTTTCAAAGATAGATGTCAGATCAGGATACCATCAGGTAAGAATTAAAGAAGAAGATATTAGCAAGACTTCCTTCACGACAAGGTATGGTCATTATGAGTTCCCAGTGGTACCATTTGGGTTGTTAAATGCACTAGTTGTCTTCATGTGCTTAATGAATGGTGTTTTCCGAGAGTATTTGGACAAGTTTGTCATTGTCTTTTTGGATGAAATTCTTATATATTCAAAGTCAGAGGAAGAGCATGAACATCATTTGAGGATGGTGTTGTAAGTATTAAGGGAATGACAATTATATGCCAAATTCAGTAAGTGCTCATTTTATCAAAAACATATTCATTATTTGGGGCATATCATTTCAAAGGATGGGATAGCAGTGGATACTGATAAGATAGAGGCCATTAAAGAATGGTCATCACCGAAGAATGTGACAAAAGTGAGATCATTCATGGGTTTTGCAGGTTTCTACAAAAGATTTATTGAAGGATTCTCAAATATTACACATCCAATAACTTCCTTGCAAAGGAAGGGGGTGAAGTTTCAGTGGACACTGGATTGTGAAAGAAGTTTCCAACACTTGAAAAAATCATTGAAAAGTTCTCCAATATTGAGGATCGCAGACCCATAAGAATACTTCATCATATGCATTGATGCATGTAATGAAGGACTTCGTGGAGTCCTAAGTCAAAATGGGTTTGGCATATGTTATGAATCAAGGAAGTTGAAGGATCATGAAAAAACTATGCCACTCATGATTTGGAGTTGGCAGCCATAGTGCATGCCTTGAGGAAATGGAGACACTACCTCATGGGAAAGAGGTTTGAGATAAGAACAGACCACAATGGTCTGAAATATTTATTTGATCAACCAAATCTAAATGCTAGACAAAGCAGATGGTTGGAATTTCTAAGAGAATATGATTTTGATATAAATCATATCAAAGGGAAGGAGAATAAAGTGGTCGATGCACTCAGCAGGAAGGTGCATGAGTTATATACTTCATCCATTAGCATGTACCAAATTGATGTTAAAAGAAAATTTCTGGAGGCTGCTAATGCAGATCTGCAATACAGGGAATTGGTAGAAATGCTACAGAAGGGGAAGATGTTTCGGAAGGTGGATGATTATAAGTTGGGATTAGATGGAATATTGTTGTGCAAGATCCATTACTTTTGGCCAGGTATGAAGAAATATATCGCCAATTACATCACTAGATGTATGGAATGCTAGAAAGTGAAAGTTGAGAATAGACACCTAGTAGGGTTGCTGCAACGTTTAACCATTTCTGAATGGAAGTGGGAAGTGGTGACAATGGATTTTATTATGGGATTTCCTAGAACATGAAAGCTACATGATTAGATCATGGTGGTGGTGGAAAAGATTATGAAATATGCCTATTTTATTCCACTGAAAACTACACACAAGGAAACAAAGGTTGCTAATATTTTCAAGAAGGAAGTGACACGATTGCAGGGGATTCCTAAAACAATTGTGTCCGGCAAAGACCCGAAATTCATCTCGAATTTCTGGAAAGGATTTTTCAAAGGATTCGAAATGAATCTGAACTTTAGTACAGCTTATCATCCTGAGTTTGATGGACAGATAGAGAGAGTGAACGGGGTGATAGAAGATACACTGAGAATGTATGTGATGGACAAACCATCGAAATGGGAAGACTACCTACGCTTGGTAGAATTTGCGTACAACAATGGGTATCATGCATCATTAAAGATGAGCCCATTTGAAGCACTTTATGGCAGAAAGTCCAATACTACAGTGAGTTGGGATAATCCAGCTGATAGGATAGTAGTTGGGCCAGAGTTTCTTAGGGATATGGAGGACCAGATGATAAAAATTAAGCAAAATTTAAAAGCATCCCAATACAGACAGAAAAGTTATGTCGATAAGAACAATACCCATAGAGAATTCAAAGTGGGTGATCATGTTTTCTTCAAAGTGAAAGCTAACAGGAGTTCCCTGAAGTTGGGAAGTTGTGCCAAGTTGGCGGCTAGATTTTGTGGGCCTTTTGAAATCCTAGAGAGGATTGGTCCAATTGCTTATATGATTTCATTGCCTGCATCTATGTCTATTCATAATGTCTTCCATGTATCATTTCTAAATAAATATATACCAGATGTTATTCATGTTATTGATTGGAATGTGATTCAGGTGGAGCAAGAAGGTGCTTTTCAAGTGCATCCAGTGCACATTTGGACCAAAAAGTCAAGAAGCTCCGAAATCAATCCATAGGGATTGTAAACGTTCAATGGACTTGGTATGGTCTTGAGGATGCTACTAGGGAGCATGAATATGCAATGCAGATAGAATACCCACATATTTTGAAGATTTTTGAAACTCTATTATATATGGGTGTATGATGCACTGAGGATAGTGCATAAATAATGGGAGGGGATTGTAATAGCCATTGACCGAACCCAATTTGAAATGTAATATAAATATACTTAAGTTGGTGAGTTTTTTTGACCTCATTTGGTAATGCACATCATGTGGCATAGTGCGTGCATGAACTGCGCAGTAAAATGATGTAGTATGCACATCAGAGGATACTGCACATAGTAACTAAGGTGCGTGTAGTATGGAGGAAAATGAGCCTCGTGTATATGATATGTATTATAGGATGGTGAGCCAGTTACTATAAGTTGGGATGCTTATGTTTTAGTATTAGGCCAAAACACCTAGATGTTAAGGGCCAATGTGCCTACTTTGTACATGACTCAAGATCAATATAAATACATCGTTGCGCATAGACTGAACATGATAAAATAGATGGGGGACTGAACTTCACCAGTTAGGGAAAGGGAGGGCCAAAATTCAAGAGAATATTATATTGATATTCCTAAAACATAAAGTATGGATAATTATTTTATCCTAAGTCCTAAAGTTGGAGACAAGTGGACCAAAGTAACTTCCGATATGGAAAGTGTCAAGTTGGGGACATGCACTTCATATCACTGGGGGGGGGGGATTTTCTTAGCAGAGGAGAGCCTGACCATGGGGGAGGGGGGGGGATCACTTGCACGAAGAGTTCACTTTGATTCCTGTACACACTCAGTTATCCAGTCAATGATTCCATGACCATTTTCACTCACACATTCTATTATCCTTGAGACAACCATTTCACCATTCTGGAACCTGTTTCCATACCTCCTTTTTGGTTGGTGTACCTGGCTATCTTGGAGCAGGATTGAAGAAGTGGGTTGTCAGGGTCATGAGTATTTATCTGAGTGAGAGAATTTCTAGGGATTCATTCCTGAAGGTGTTAAACTGCAAGTACAACACTTTGAGAATATCGATCAGTCTTATTGTTGAATCTCTGGAAGGGAAGTGTGGCAGTCGAGGGACTGTTGAGCAGAGAAGGGGCACACTTCCTTGGGTGGGATAGGCATGTGGAGAATGAGAGGATGTAGGTTGTTAGTTGAGTGAGCACCTGAGACAAAGTCTTTCCTGTTGTCCTTGAGCCTCAACCTGGATAGGATCCCTTTACCCTGGGTGGAGTTCAATCCTAGCTTGGGGGTGACTCACTGTTGAGAGTGATGAAAATTGTAGTCTATGGCTGGGAGGTTCGTGGATGGTCTGTAAGAAATTGGTGATAGTCTTTCTCAAATAAGTACCAATTGTATGATAAAATGATATTTTGTTTTGTTATTTGCATGCCTATGTTACGATTTTAGTATATATGTGATTATGATTTCTTGTGTGCTTATGGGTAATTTCCTATAAATGCTTCATATCTGTAGTTACTGTTATTTCCATATAAAAGTCGTATGTTACAGAAAGAAAATTGTTGTTTAACTTTAAAGCTTCCGCAAGAATGTTGTATGTGTATGTTCTAGTTGCATGTAGTAAAAAGAGTAAATATAAGTGGCATAACTCAGTTGATTACTGAGAGTGTTACCAACTGGTGTTAGAGCATGAGTGGTTGCTCTGGAGTGGTGCACTCCGGCCTGAGATTGGTTGGGGTAATGTTACAATAAAGGTGCCACATTTCACTTGAAAACATGTGAATAATCTGACGCAAATGTCAAAATTAAGTGTCATGTGTCAACCCAAATTAAGAGACACGTGTCCCATGAGTCACAAGTGGTTATCTTCAGGTTTTGGAAATTCAGGGTTTTCATTGTTTAGACTTGCTGAAATACTTGAAGCATGAATATCTGAAGTGAATGTTAGGTACTTTCTTTAAAACTCAAGTAGCTTCTACAGTTCAAAGATCATTAAGACCATTTAATAAAATTAGAGTAGCTAATCGACGGTGGATATCGTAAGTGCCTTTTCAACAAGAGATGGATTTATCTTTAAATTTAAAAGGTGAATCTCTAAGTTTCTTTTTCTTTTTGGGTGAAAATTTTATTTCTAAGAGGAAAAATCTGAAGCTCAAAATATCAAAATTAAACGTGTTCCAACAAACTGTACGTAGGAAGTTAGAATGTGGAAAAACCTTATCCACTTAGGGTTAGGGTTTTGGTCATTGATGTAACAGGTTTTAACAAATTTTTGTAGTATAAATATGTATTGTAATATCTGAGGAGATCGATTGCTTGTGATGAGAGTGAGTATTATTGTTTGAGCTATCTAGTTGTGGAGCTAGTTTTGGAGATGAGTCTATTTTTGAGAGATATGCATTGTAATTGAGGGTAAGGTTGCAAGATATGGAACTTGGTGTGACCTTTTCAGCCTCACCATCACCAAAATTATTATGTAATGAGTGTAGTACAAAACCTTGATGAATAATAATAAAGAAGAATAGAATGCCAGATCTTTGTAGACGTAGCCCGGTGGGGTGAACCATGGTAAATCATTATGTCACTATGTGGAATGTTTCTTTTATGTTTTTCAATGGTTTATTATGAATGAATGAATATGTTAGTAGTAAGATGTAGTCCACACTAGAGCAGTTATGTTAATTAATGCATGATGAACTAAAATGAATATGAATGGTTACATAATGGTAGATCTAAATGTTATGTCGTGTTAGAATAATAGATCGGGTATATGTGGAAGTAAAAAACAATCCTAACATCCCTAAAGAAGAATCCCTTCCAAGTCTACAGACATCTTGTGATCCGAATTTTATAAGAAGAACGAAATGACTATAGATTATTAACAGGTGCTTAACACAAAATAAAAGAGATACAGTAAAAATGGTTTTCTATTCAATAAGGAAATAAGTTGAAACTGTAAAATGCAACGGAAAACAAGCTTGTTGGAATGGTGGCGGCTTATCTCTGAGAAGAGATGTGATGGTTGCACTCATTCGCAAGAAGATGGTTACAATGAGGCTATGAAGGCCTTTTTATAATAAATAGGAATGTCAAAAAACCTAGAAATCTGAAAACCTAACCCTGGGAGATGAAACGCCAAAATTCATGTGGGGCCCGTTTGGGTAAGTTAGTACATCAACTTCCTAGGGTCGTAAATTTTTCATACGATCTTTGTTTTAGGAGCATGATAGCCTGTTGGAGAGGTATCATCGAGGCGATTCATTTATGGGAATAAATCAGAGCCTTTGGATATCATTAAGAAGCGTCATCCCAAAAAATCTTCATTTAGGCCCTCAAAATGGCCCTGAAAGTTAAAAACTGCTAAAAATGGTAAATTGCCAAAATTGCCAGAAAACTATTTTGAGTGAGTTGGAAAAGGTGGGTGGCCACCGATATCTACCTGAATCAATCCTCTCTCATTAGGAATCAATGGTATCCATTTCATTGATTTCCCCAATCAGATGAGGAAATTTATGTTGAATTTGGCCCCGGGTGAGCCACTTGCCTTGGTGTAGGAGTTGCCCTGCTTCGACGACTCGATAAAGATGGATCCTTTGTTGTTGATTTCCCTTGATATGTGTGTCCAAAATTTGATTATTGGATGCCTTTTGTATGTAGTCGGGGTTGAGATCTGTTGTTTTCAGTTGATCTGACACTTCTGAGGTATCCAATAATGGTGGGAAGTAAGGGCGAAGGAGATCCATGTTGAACATTGGGTGCAGGCCAGGGAAAGGAGGAATGTTGATCTCAAAAGAATTATCCCCCATGGCCTTGGTGATGGTGTATGACCCATAATGGAGTGGGATAAGCTTCCGATGGGGTCCTTTAAGGCGTTCTTTCTGCAAGTGCAACCAAACTTTGTCTCCCACCTGAAACTTATGTGGCGCCCGATGTTGATCATGGTGCTACTTGTACTTGTCATTGGACTTCTGTAGGATATCCTAAACCTGTTGGTAGATGTGATGGATCCTCTCAATGAACCGGGTGGCCTTTTTAGCTTCAGTTGGAGTAGGATATGAGTTGGTCGAGTTGACCGCAAAAGGAAGTGCAACATCTATGGGACCCAATGGTTGGAATCCCAACACCACCTGAAAGAGGTTGTGGATGGTTGAGATATGCAGGGCTCAGTTGTAGCTATGCTAGACCTAGGGAAGGCTCTCATCCCATGTGTGAGTGATTGGAAATATACATGTGAAGGATATGCACAATCATTCGATTTACAACCTCGGTTTGGCCATCTGTCTGGGGGTGGAAGGCCGTGGATTTGGTGAGGTTGTTGTCCAGCAGTGACAAGAGGCTTGACCAAAATGTGCTGAGAAATCCACTATCCCAATCTGAGACAATGGATTTTGGGATTCCAAAATGTACCCAGACTCATTCAAAGAATATCTTGGCAATGGCCTATGTTGTGATGCTCTTCTTGCAAGCAACCAGAATCACCATCTTAGAAAGGTGATCAACAACCACAAAAACACAATCATTTCCCTGCTTGGTGGACAGGAGGCCTGACATGTCATCCATTGAGATGGATTTCCATGGCCTGTTAGGAGTATGAAGAGGGGTGTACATGCCTTGTTTCTTAGTGTCCGGTTTGGCAATAGCGCAGGCAGTGCATGACTTGATATACGTGTTGACCTCCTATCGAATTTTTGGCTTGTATAAATGTTTATGTAGCATCATCACTGTATTTTTGATGCTGAAGTGTCCTACCACCCAAATATAGTGGGCTTCCCAGATCAATTTCTCTCACTTTCTTGATGGAACATAGACATGGCCCAGACGACACAACAACCCATCCTGAAGATGGAAATTATTGACAACTGGATTTGCACCCAACATTTGGTAGGTGGTGGCGAAGTTTGGGTCTGTCTCATAGAGTTGGGGCAATCCATATGTCTCATGGCCATAAGAGTCTAAAATCGTGGTGAATGTCGTGATTGGCGGTCTACTAAGGAAATCAATGACACAGTTGGTGCTTCATGTTTTATACTTGATGTTGAGGTGGAATTGTTGAATGTATGTGGACCACTTTTGATGGTGGTCATTCTGAAATTTTTGTTGTGTCTACATGAACTTCAGTGGATTATGATCAGTGTGGATGTCTGTCCCCTTCTCAAGAATGTAATGTCTCCACTAGCAGTAGGCTTTCATAATGGACTACATTTCTTTGTCATAAGTAGGGTACTTACAGACAACATCTGATAGTGTTTCACTATGATAGGCCATAGGGTGGTCGTGTTGAGTGAGAATGACACCCACAACATAGTCCGAAGCATCTGTCTCGATATAAAAGGGTTTTTGCAGTTCTGGTAGTGAAAGTACTGGGGCTGAGCACAATCATTTCTTCAAATCATCAAACGCTTGTTGTTGGGACTAGCCCCACACAAATTTTGCCTTACCACCACCCCTAGTTATTTGGTTGAGGGCCCATGCAATATGGGATAACCCCAACATGAACCTGCAGTAGAAATTGGCAAGTCCCAAGAAGATCTAAAGCTCAGTGAGTGTGGTTGGGGTTGGCCAGTCACAAATGACGAATGACTTGGATCTTGGTTGGATCCACATGTACGCCATGTTGATCAACGATGTATCCCAGGTAATAGACCATGTCCATGCTGAAGGAGAATTTTTCCATGTTGGTGTATAGCTTGTGCTGCCACAAGTTGTGCAAAACCTACTGAATATGATGCAAGTGTTTGACCCAAGTCTTGCTGTAAATGAGAATGTCATCCAGATACACTACTACAAAATTATTTGTGAATGGTCATAGGATATCGTCCATCATCCTCATGAAAGTGGTTGGATCATTTTTCAAACCAAAGTGCATGACCAACCATCCAAAAAGGCCTTCCTTTGACCTGAAGGCGGTCTTCCATACATTTGTATATTCTATCGAGACCTGGTGGTAGCCAGACTTCATATCAATCTTACTGAAGTATTTATCCCTCATGAGTTGATCAAGGAGGTCGTTGATTCAGGGAATCGGGTACCCGTTTTTTACTATGATTTTATTCAGAGCTCGATAATCAATGCAGAGTTGCCAGGTTCCATCTTTCTTTTGTACCAACATGATTGGGCTCCCGCAAGGTCATGATATGGGACGAATGTGCCCCTTGTGGATCAGTTCTGGGATCTATCACACTATCTCCTCATTCTTTAACAAGGAGTGGCGATAGACTGGCCCATTGGGAAGCGGTGCACTAAGGGTCAGATCGATGGGGTGCTTAACCTGGTAGTTGAGGAGAAGATATCTAAGTATTCTCTCATGACCTTATCTACTTTTTGTGTGAAGAGGTCGACCGCAGAGACCCTGGATGTGGCTGCTATCTTTTGCTCATTCTGAGAGAAAATCAAGAAGAAGACAAACTTCCCCGTCTGAGATATGACCTTCCTGCATTGCTTAGTAGATAACAAGGAAATAACACTAGGTGGGACTGCCTTAGGTATCCTGTACAATTTCCTATTCAAAGTAATAATAACACTACAAGGCATAAACTCATATACAACATGACATTTCCATAAATAAGGTTGTCCCAAAAGAACATCACAAACTTTGAGAGGAGAAACATCACATAATACCTCATCTTTGAAGGGCTTGATGTCGTATGATAGTCGACACTGTTAGTTGATGCAGAGATTGCTTCCTTGGCGGATCCATCCAATGGTGTAGGGTTGTGGGTGTGGCATTGTCGACAGGGTTAGTCGGTTGATGAACCTTGCTGAGATGAGGTTCTTCTGGCTACCTCCATCAATGATGAAGTGCAGCAGGGTACCTTTCACCCACATCTATGAATGGAAGAGGTGCTCTCCTTCTTCTGGCTCATCTGGTTCACTAGGCTAGAGCTTGGTCGTAGCAATGGTGGCACTGGGTTCCGTGTAAATGATCTATCTTCCCCTTTCTAGTTTTGAATCAAAGTGAGAACCCACATATGATTCCGAGGCTTTCTCTTCAGCCACCAGTGACTACTTTGAGCGGAAATCAACAATGTTATGCCAAGGGATGTTATGGAAGTTACACCACTTCCTGGTATCTTTCTTTGTATTTTCGGTGTCCTTCTTTGCTTGCGGCTTGGACTGGTTGTCCTAATATTGTCCATATTTTCAAATTCCTTTATTTTGTGGGTTGGGGCTTCCCTTTACTGGCTTTTGTTGTTAGGGGTTCCCAGCCCCAAATTGTCATGTCTTTTGTTTGAGCTTCTGCTCGATTTTGATGGCATATTGGTAGGCCACGCCCAAGGATGAGATGTCCAGAAATTCCATTTCAGACTGGATGTATCTATGTAGAGCACCGTGATACTTGAGAACTATATGCTACTCTAAATATTTGATACCCATCTTGGTGCGCAAGGTATGGAAGATATTTGTGAAATCTGACACTTCTTAGTCTCTTTCTTTATGCAGTGTGGTCCATTTGGTATACAAGTCATCGTAACTTTTGACAGGGTAGTATTTTTCCTTAATATCATTCCTAAAGGATTCCCAGGTGGTCATGATTGTAAACAATGAGGGTTCTTGTGTTTCATTTTTCTCATAGAATGTTTCCCACCAATCTTTGACATGGGGAACAACTTTGAGGAGCACAAAAGTAATATTTTCTCTATTCGAAAAGTTATTGACAGAAAAATACCCTTCTAGTAGATTCAACCACTTGTCTACAACATCTGCATCTATTTGACCTTCAAATATAAGAATATCGAAGTTTATTTGTAACTTGAAGGGGGCGACACCTCCACTCGAAGAAGATGGATCACATGTTGGTAGTCGTCGAAGGATTTGCGCGAAACTATCCATCATCTCATTCCTCAGTTGCGTGAGGGATTCCTCAAGAAAATTTTTGAAAGGATCTCCTATCCCATCATCTTTCTTTTCTCCTGCCATGAGCGGTATCTTGGGCGTGCGAGAGATTTTTTCCTCAAGAGAAACAATCTCGAGACCCAACTCCTTCTACTCCGACCTCATTGGGGACATGCATTAAGACGACAAGGAGTGGACCACTCTGATACCACTGATATATATTTTATGAGAAGAACAAAATGAATACATATTATTAACAGGTTCTTAACACAAAATAACATAGATACAATAAAACTAGTTTTCTATTCAATAAGGAAATAAGTTGAAACTATAAAATGCAGTGGAAAACAAGCTTGTTGGAATGGTGGTGGCTTATCTCCGAGAAGAGATGTGACCATTGCGCTAATTCACAAGAAGATGGTTATAGTGAGGCTCTAAAGGCATTTTTACAATAAACAGGAATGTTAAAAAACCTAGACATCCGAAAACCTAACCGTAGGAGATGAAGCGCCAAAAGTCATGTGGGCCTTGTTTGGCTAAGTTAGTACATGAACTTCCCGAGGTCGTAATTTTTTCATACGATCTCCATTTTAGGCGCACGATAGTCTGTTGGAAAGATATCGTTGAGGAGATTCATTTAAGGGGATAAATTATAGCCTTCAAATATCATTGAGAAGCTCAATCCCAAAAAACCTTCATTTAGGCCCTCAAAATGGCCCTGGAAATTAAAAACTGCTAAAAATAGTAAATTGACAAAATTGCTAGAAAATTGTTTTGAGCGAGTTGGAAAAGGTGGGTGGACACCGATATCCACCTAGATCATTTGAGTCCTATATTCACCCATAAATCCATCTCGGGTGAGACTTCATTGTGCACTTTGTGTGCAGTGTTGCCTTCTGGTCTCCAGAAGGGCCGATGGCTTGTAGGGTTTTGTTGGAAATCTAAAGTAGAACCTAGGTCAGCTCAAACATTCCTACACTCACCGATAAATTAATTAACATGACCAAAAATATATCGTAATAGAAATGCCTCAATCTGTACTAATATCTTTAGTAATAAGAGAATAACATCTTCATGAAACTTTACCTTAGTCTCATGGGACTAGTTTTTGGATTCATCAACAACTCTAACTTTCAACAAGAATAACTCCATACCTATAATGAATGAAGGTATTAACTTGTACAAAATAGTATTCAGTGTCATCTCTACAATTCCTCCAGGTTTCACTACTTGGTACCTCCCAGAAAAGGAGTTATAGCACAAATGGCATACCTTGTGAAATTGTGGATTATTCTAGAGAGTACACTTGTACAGAATGCCACATGCTCAATATTTGATATCTTATTCTAAAATTTGAAAAAAAAAATTAAGGCATGTAAAATTTCCATTGAACTTTGTCTCGCATAATTTTTATTTTCTATGAAGAATTTATGACCGTTTTACCTAAAATACCTATTTGAAACTAGTTTAAGGACTTGCCAAAAACCATATCTTCCCCAGCATGTATCTCCCAAAATACAACGACCCAAAATATGAAATTTATATCATAGGTCCCTTGATATGTTTTGTCAATATCCTCCAATTTTCACTATATGAATAATTCTAGAAAATAAGGTATTACGACAATGGTGATATGACCTGTAAAAAAAATACCTTAGAACACATCCTCACAAGACTTCATCCTCCCTTGTATTTTCACCCTTATTTACATCACCTTCCCTCTAAAATTTTCCTCATATATCCTTGGTTACATAAGTCACTTATATATATTCAATATGCTCAATAGGTGTTCATTAGGTGCTAATGGGAGTCCTTTAATCTCTTATTTATACTTCTTAAGTGGCTTCCTTTAGGGGTGTATACCTTGTACTGATTTACCCCTTTTCCTTATTCTAGGGGCTAACCCACTTTCTTGTTGCAAACAAATTTTCCACAATTAGTCAACTCATAACTTCTTTTCCCTTAACTAACTTCTTGTTGCAACTAATTTATTATTAATTTATTTCTTGTTCAAACCACTTTGACTATTCAACCTTTTTGTTGCAACTACTTTACCCATAATTAATAAACTCACCACTTCCTGTTGCAACTAATTTAATTTTAATTATTTTCTTATTGAAACAACTTTACTCATGATTAACTTTGAGTTACAACCACTTTGACTAGTAAAATTATTCTAGGATCTTCTAGAATAATTGATTTATTTGACCTTCTAGGGGATTCTAGATAACTCATGAGGGTTCTCCAACTTCACTAAGCCATATATCCTCAACCGTGAGGAACTACATGATGTACCACATATCACCGGAAATGGCACAACATGTAATATTCATATATGATAGTCTTTCCTGCAAATTCACTGAACTTCAAGTTTGTATTCCTCAACCAAAATTGGGTTCATTAACCAAACTTTTGGAGCTACCGGAATGTGCTACTAGGCATACTCAAGGGTCGACATCAATCTCTAAGGGTTGAAATAAATCTACAATATCACTCTCCAAGTAGGGATGATTTTAAGGATGGAAATTTATATTAAAATGTAGAAACCTAGGCTAATATTACTAGTCCTTAATATGAAAAATGTAAAATGTTTGGCGATAGTTTTGTAAAAATATTCAAATTTCTAAGGATTTAATATATTTTCTAAAACATTTTGGCCATTTTTAAGGTAAAATAATTTTATTCTATGGAATTTGGGCGAATCAGTTTTAGAAAAAATTGAAATTGGAGAATCTTTTTTTTGGAAAAAACATGGAAAATTATCCCATTTGCAAAATTTAGCCCCTAAAATCATCTATGTCTCCAAGGGTTGAAATCAATGACAACCAACTATCCAAACCAATTGTCCATCAATCTAAACCAACTGTATGAAAATATCCCCCTTTGGCATTTATGGAAACACCAACATTGATGGCAACACCCATGCTCATAATCCTCATCAATATTTCTATCTCTCCCCCTTTGACATCAATGGAAAAACATATCTCTCCATGGGGATGCTCCCCCTGTCTACACTATCATTTGGGATGCTCCCCCTATTTAAATTATCCTTGGGGATACTCCCCCTTTCTTCATTCCTTTCATTACTCTCTCTCTCTTCCTTTGAAAAGGGATTAACCCCCCCTATCGATCTTACAATGTACCTTCTCTAACCAATCCTGGTTAAAAGAATAGCTCCCCCTGTGAATGTGTCTTCCTATATTGTATGCTACTAAAATTCCTTTCCGAATATCTCTCTTTGATGACTTCTCTCCATGCTTTTGTGTATATCAATACAAGTCTTCATGTACCTACTTCCTTTTGGAGTTATTGTCCATTGGTGCTACCTTGATCAATCAACTAAAATATATAAAAATAATTCAAGAATAAGCATTCAATTATTGTATCATTATCATCCATTATGATAATATTCCTTTATCTATGAAAAAATATATGAACCAAGTTTTGAACCATTCTCTGGACCACTCTGTGAATCCAATATTTCTTGAACTCATGCTCTCATCCACTATCATATATCTTTTCAAACCTGCTAATCCATCTCTGTCCATATTTTCCAACACTCTGCTACTCAACTATCCACAATGTTGACCCATCTATCCCCATACTATTCTGAAGTCTTCTCGGCTACAAATGGTCATCAAATGTGTCCACTGATCTTCTCAATATACATAACAAAATCTTTAAGATTAGAACAACCTGTGCTAACAATATCTATGCATGAATACAACCATAAACGTCTGCCTATGTAACTGGAAACTGACACTTGTGTGGGAACGATTCTTTATCAATCGATCAATCTGCCATTCTATACTTCTACTATCAAACCACTTTGAAGTTTTCTCTATCAAAAAAATGCATCATCATACTTCAAAATGCTTGAAAGATACTCTCTGATCTATATAGATGTTGTCTAGACTCCCCTTGTTCAACATTCATAATACTAGGAGTCTCCAATCTAGATGGCTCCAAAGAATACCTTCCTAAAGTAGTCTCCATATTCTTTTGTAGACTCATCATCTCTCATCTCTTTCAACTCTGACTTATTTCTTTCTTCCTATGGATTGATTTTGTATTATAATTCTTGAAAGTACAATTTCTTGGGCCCGTTCTTTATTCACCTTATCTTCTTTTCTTTCTCGTGCTACTACAAATCCTGTGACCTCTAGTATCTGTTCTTTCTTTACCTTCTTTTTATTATGATCTTTCTCTATTGTGGATTTTGACAATATGGTTCTTGAAAAATTTTCTTTTTCTTGGTTTCCCTGTAACATTCAATATTATGTGGGGCCACATAATCATTTCTTGCTTGAATATTTCTTCCATAAGTCCTACAATCTACAACCTTATGTACAAATTTAGTACAATAAAAACAATGACCATAAAAGAAATTTTCAAACCTAGGAGTGGATGATCTTCTCTGTGTTGTAGTCCTTCTGAAATCATGCTTTGGTTGATCATGATCTTCTCTTCTATTGAATCCTTCATTATGAGTGAAGCTTCTTGGTTGTCTGAATGCATAAGGTGTTCTTTGATGTCCATCTCTTTTTCACTCTTCTTCTTGAGTCTTTCTATCCTTTTGGAATATTCATCTTTAAGGGCTTGCATTCTTCCTTCTTTATAGAACCTTTGATGACTTATTCATAACTCTTAGGCTTCTCTTCACTTTTCCCTTCCGATGACTTGTGACATTTCCCTTCAACTATATTTATTGATGATGTGGATGTTTCTTCAATGTTTTTTTTTAGCTTGAAAACTTTTACTCTTAACATAGAAAATTATTCTTCAAGATTATCTACCTCTTATTTCTTTTTCATCATATTATTCCTCATGACTTATTCTATTCACTTTTCTTCTTCTAGTTGGATCTTCAAACTGATTATTTCATCCTCAAGTTATCTTTATCTTTGACTGAATTCAACTTTATGTTGCTTTTCCTTTTTCAATCTTAGAATTATCTTCTATTTCATTGGACTTTTCTGTCTTATCACTTTCAATCTTCAAATTAGGGCATTCAATTTCAATATGTCCACACTTTTCACAATTAAATCAAAAGAACGTGTTAACATTGATATTTGCATCATCAAATTTTGGCCAAAATAGCATATGTGGCAAGGCACTATGGAAGTTATGGCATTTTTATAGCATAATATTTTTTGTACTCAAGTATCTTTATAAATACTATACTAAGGGCCAATTTCATATAGAAATCACTAAATGTCAATATCCATTGCAAATTTTCAATCTACTATATGTTACCAAACTCAAACCTAAGCACCAAGGGTGATGTTCAAATTCCAAAATTTTTTATGTTGGCCCTACCAATTTACTCCTATCATGCTATAGAGAGTTATGACAAATTTTAAAATACATGAACCTTCACTTGAATACTACCAAAGATCAAGAAAATATGAAAATGGAAACTAGGCATGAACAGTCGTGAAACTAGGGTTTGTGAAATTCTCCTTTTGGGAGTGATTTTTTTTTGTGGGACACGTGTCACAAGATTTATCTTCATCAACAGAAAAAGTTAAGACCATTATACAAAATATACCATTAGGAACAAGGTTCAAAGGTGAAAAAACTCAAAACAAATAGTTCATAGTGAAATACAATTCGCTACGAAATTTCTTGTAACAGACAATTTGCAGCAAATTAATACACAACTAAATCATATTTTCATCATATCTTGAAATATACGAACTGGGTTTTTCTAAAAAAAATTTTGTAGGAGAAACACAATGTATTTAACTTGCTGACAAAAAATCAGTCCAACCTAGTTCATCAATTGGGAGAAAAGTAGAAAACATCACCTACGGTAAAGTTTGCAGTGAATCCTGCAGATGCGCTACAAACTCTAACAATTTGATAAATACGAATTATGGGAGGGCTTACAGTTGTCAGAAAGGGTTTGAATGGTTTCCTAGGAGGTATTTGGACATGATAGACATATTTTCTATCGCTATATCAAGCAACATGACCTCTTTCAAAATGAATTTATCACAATAGACAAGATCCAAAAAAATAGGAGCTAGGTGGATTTTTTGTTTCACCTTGTTGTAACAACTCCTAGAGAAAAGAGAATCCAATGCAACCACTTGAGATTCAACCTGTTTAGAATAGGAAGGAATGATACACTATAGAGAGAAGTTTTTTTGTTAATGAAAGGGTTGATTTCATGAGGGCCTATGATGTAACATTTTCTGCCATTAAAGATTCATGAGAGTTGTTTATCACATTGTATTCTTGGTTTTCCATTTCTTTGTGATCATCTTTCTTGAATATAATGCAAAATATGAAGATCATGGTTTCCTATGATTAGGAGATTCATGAGATTCAAAGGATTTTAAGTGATTACCTGTTAATTATTGTTTTGTTCAAGTATTCTTTAGTCCATTCAACAGAGAGGATCTTTGTTTTGTGAAATTTATGCTTTATGTTTTTTCTCTCCATTCTTCTACCTAATATTATATAAACCTTTATCTAGTATAAATTTGATTTCCTTTGATCTATAGGATATTTATGACTCCATTCCCAATGGTAGCCAACTGATCTATAGTTTTTTTCCCTTTCCTTTCTCATAGAGTCTTGATGGTCTACCTGAACATAAACCTGATTTAATATTTCATTTTTCCAGCATTCAAATGGGTACTAGGCTTGTTCTTAAAGTAGTCTAAGAACAAATCCTCATGCTAACATTTTTGGTGTTGTTTCTAGGGAATGAAGACATGAAAATATCTTCCCTGGGTTGTATGACAAAGACTATGAACAACACTTGATGGTGAACAAGGGCTAGTGACACATAACAAATTGCATCATTAACCTGTCGACTCCAATCAAGTTTCAATCAAATTCAAAGACTCCACTAGAGGGCGAGCTCATTTTTCAGAAATATGGAAGGAAATTATGGAAAAACCAGGTACCAAAGATTGAATTTTCTCGATGATATCTTATTCTTTGGCATCAATTACCTCTTATAATTTCCTAAACATATTAAAAGAGTCTTCCATTTCTTTCTCCATGTAAATGATGACCATAGATGTAACGATCCCCCGCCAAACTCAGGCCAGAGAGCACCACTCCAAAGAAACCACTCATGATCTGACACCAGTCGGTAACACTCTCAGTAATCAATTGAGTTATACCACCTATATTTACTCTTTAAACTGCATGCAGCTAAAACATATACATACAACATTCTTTTGGAAGCTTTAAAGTTAAACAACAATTTATTTCTGTGACATATGACTTTTATATGGAAATAACAGTAACTACAGATATGCAACATTTACAGGAAGTTACCTATAAGCACACAAGCAACCATAATCACATATATGCCTAAATCATATCATAGGCATGTAAATAACAAAACAACATGTCATTTTATCATACAATTGGTAATTATCTTAGAAATATTGTCACCAACTACTTACGGACCATCCACAAACCTCCCAGCCATAGACTATAGTGTTCATCACTCTCAACAATGAGTCACCCCCGAGATAGGACTAAAATCCACCCAGGGTAAAGGGCTCCTATTCAGGCTAAGGCTCAAGGACAACAGGAAATACTCCACCTCAGGTGCTCACTCAACTAACAGCCTATAGCCTCTCATTCCCCACATGCCTATCCCACCCAAGGAAGTGTGCCCCTTCTCTTCTCAATAATCACTCGGCTGCCCCACTTTCCTTCCAGGGCTTCAGTAACAGGCCATACCATAATTCTCAGAGTGATGTAGCTACAGTTTAGCACCTTCAGGAATCAATCCCCCAACAATTCTCTTGCTCAGAGAACTGGTCATGGGCCTGACAACCGACTTCTTCAATCTCATTCCAAGCTAACCAGGTACACCAACCAAAAGGGGGTATGGGAACATGTTTCTAAATGGTGAAATGGTTGTCTCAAGGATAATAGAATGTGTGAGTGAAAATGTTCATGCAATCATTGTGAACTCTTCGTGAAAAAGTGATGGTGAGAATGATGGTCAGGCTCTGGTCTGGAAAAATCTCCCCCATAGAAAATATCACCCAAATGAGTTAAGTCCCCCATGATATGAATGCATGTCCCCAACTTGACACTTGTCATATTGGAAGTTACTTTGGTCCACTTGTCTCCAACTTTAGAACTTAGGATAAAATAATTATCCATACTTTACGTTTTAGGAATATAAATATAATATTCCCTTGACTTTTGGCCCTCCCTTTCCCTAACTTGTGAATTTCAGTCCCCCATCTCTTTTATCATGGTTGGTCTATGCGCATCAATGTATTTATATTAATCATGAGTCATGTACAAAGTAGGCGCATTGGCCCTTGACATCTAGGCGTTCTGGCATAATACCAAAACATAAGCATCCCAGCTTATAATAACCGGCTCACTAGCCTATAATACATATCATATACATGAGGCTCATTGTCCTCCATACTGCACACACCTTAGCTATTGTGTGTGGTATACTGCGATGTGCATATTACATCATTTTACTGCGTAGTTCATGCGCACACTATGCCACATGATGTGCATACCAAATGAGGTCAAAACAACTCATCAGCTTAAGTATATTTATATTACATTTGAAATTGGGTTCGGTCAAGGGATATTACAATCCCCTCCCCTTGTTTATGCACTCTCCTCAGTGCATCATACACCCATATATAACAGAGTTTTCAAAAATATTCAAAAAGATGTGGGTATTATGTCCACATTTCATCTTCATTCTCCCAAGTAGCATCCTCAGGACCGCACCAAGTCCATTGAACCTTTATAAGCCCTATGGCTCAGTTCTAGAGCTGCTTGACTTTCCAGTCCAAAATGTGCACCAGATGCACTTGAAAAGCACCTTCTTGCTCCACCTGAATCACATTCCAATCAATAACATGATTAGCATTGGGTATATATTTGTTTAGAAATGATACATAGAAGACATTATGAACAGACATAGATACAGGCAATGCAACCATATAAGCAACTGGACCAATCCTCTCTAGGATTTCAAAAGGCCCCCAAAATCTAGATGCCAACTTGGCACATCTTCCCAACTTCATGGAAATCCTGTTAGCTTTCACTTTCAAGAAAACATGATCACCCACTTTGAATTCTCTATGGGTTATGTTCTTATCGGCATAACTTTTTTGTCTGTCTTGGGAATGTTTTCAATTCTTCTTAATTTTTTTCATCTGGTCCTCCATATCCTTGAGCAACTCTAGCCCAACTACTTTCCTATCAGCTGGATTATCCCAACTCACTGGAGTATTGCACTTTCTATCGTAAAGTGATTCAAATAGGCTCATCTTTAACGATGACTGATACCCATTGTTTTACGCAAATTCTACCAAGTGTAGGTAGTCTTCCCATTTCGATGGTTTGTCCATCACATACATTCTTAGTATATCTTCTATCACCCTATTCACTCTTTTTGTTTTTCCATCAGACTTAGGATGATAAGTTGTACTAAGGTTCAGATTTGTTCTGAATCCTTTGAACAATCCTTTCCAGAAATTTGAGGTGAATTTCAGGTCTCTGTCGAACACAATTGTTTTAGGAATCCCATGCAATCATGCCACTTCCTTTATGAAAATATCAACAACCTTTTCTGCCTTGTGCATAGTTTTCAACGGAATAAAATGGGCATCTTTCATAAGCTTGTCCACCACCACCATGATCGAATCATGCAACTTTCTTGTTCTAGGAAATCCCGTAATAAAATCCATTGTCACCACTTCCCACTTCCATTTAGGAATGGTTAAAGGTTGTAGCAACCCTTATGGGTGTCCATTCTCATCTTTCACTTTCTGGCATTCCATACATATAGCGATGTACTCAACGATCTCTTTCTTCATACCTAGCCAAAAGTAATGGCTCTTGATCAATGCCATGGTTTTCTGATATCTAGGGTGCCCTACATAAGGAACATTATGCATTTCATGCAAAATCATACATTTCAAGTCCTGGACATTTGGAACAAAAATCTTGGTCCTATGCAACAGTGTTCCATCTATTCCCAACTTATAATCATCCACCTTCCGAAGTATCTTCCTCTATTGTAGCATTTCTACCAATTCTCTGTACTACAGATCTGCATTGGCAGCCTCCATATTTTTTCTTTTAACATCAGTTTGGCACATGCTAATGGATAAAGTACGTAACTCATGCACCTTCCTGTTGAGTGCATTAGACACTTTATTCTCCTTCCCTTTGATATGCTTTATATCAAAATCATATTCTCTTAGAAATTCTAACCATATGCTTTGTCTGAATTTAGATTTGGTTGATCAAATAAAAATTTCAGACCATTGTGGTTTGTTCTTAGCTCAAACCTCTTTCCCATAAGGTAGTGTCTCCATTTCCTCAAGGCATGCACTATGGTTTCCAACTCCAAATCGTGAGTGACATAGTTTCTTTCATGATCCTTCAACTTCCTTGATTCGTAACATATGACAAACCCATTTTGACCGAGGACTCCACCAAGTCCTTCGTTACATGCATCAGTGCATTTGATGAAGTCTTCTTCTGGGTCTGTGATCCTTAATATTGAAGCACTTGTCAATAATTGTTTCAAGTGTTGGAAACTTCTTTCACAATCTAGTGTCCACTAAAACTTCACTCCCTTTCTTTGCAAGGAAGTGATTGGATGTGCAATCTTCAAGAATCCTTCAATAAATCTTCTATAGTAACTTGTAAGACCCATGAATGATCTCACCTTTGTCACATTCTTCGGTGATGACCATTCTCTAATGGCCTCTATCTTCTCAAGATCCACTACTATCCCATCCTTTGAAATGATATGCCCCAAATAATGAATCTGTTTCTGATAAAATGAGCACTTGCTCAATTTGGCATATAATTGTCTATCCCTTAATACTTGCAACACCATCCTCAAATGATGTTCATGCTCTTCCTCTAACTTGGAATATATAAGAATGTCATCCAAAAAGACAATGACAAACTTGTCCAAATAATCTCGGAAAACACCATTCATTAAGAACATGAAAATAGTTGGTGCATTTGACAACCCAAATGGTACCACTATGAACTCATAATGACCATACCTTGTCCTGAAGGCAATCCTGCTAATATATTCTTATTTAATTCTTACCTGATGGTATCCTGATCTAAGATCTATCTTTGAAAATAGCTTTGCATCCTTCAATTGATCAAAGAGTTCATCAATCCTTGGTAGAGGATACTTGTTCTTAATAGTCACTTTATTCAACTGTTTGAAGTCAATGCAAAACCTTAGTGTTCCATTCTTCTTTCTCAAAAACAAGACTAGGGCACCCCAAGGTGACATGCTTGGGTGTATATACCCCTTCTTCAGAAATTCTTGAAGCTGCATTTGCAACTCCTTCAATTCTGGTGTACTCATTCTATAAGGAGTCTTTGATACTAGCATTGCTCCAAGCATGAAATTTATAGAGAAATCAATGTCTCTCCTTGGGGGTAGTTCGAGTACCTCCTTGAACACATCCTCAAAATATTCCAGGACTGCATAATCTTCCAAATTTGGCACCTTATCTTTAGGTGTCTCTTCCAAATGAGCCGCAAATATTTGACATCCTTTTCTGTAACATTTCTTTAGCTCCAATGCTGAAATTTCTCTAATGGTTATTGCCCTGGGAATTCCCTGTACCTTCCTTAGTTTCCCTTCCTCATCTAGGAAAGTAAATTCTTTTTTGTGACAATCTAAGAGAGTGTGGTGTTGTTCCAACCAATCCATCCCAATTAGATAGTGATAGGAACCTAAAGGCAAGATGTTCAAATCCACCTTGGTGTTCAGTCCATTCATGTCTATAAGGAATGACTTAACCATCTCATTAAATTTTCTTCTGGATCCTGTATCGAGTTGCACCAGCCAGGATTTGCCATGCTTGATTATTGGCAATTTCAAACTTTCCACCATATTAGGGTCTATATAACTATGAATAGCTCCTGAATCAATTAAAATAACAAGGGTTTGGTTGTTGATCATACCTTCCACTTCAATCACATGGGACTGATACTTTGCTTGCTTGTTGTCCAGGGATGCATAAATCCTTGGCACATATCTGCCCATGTCCTCTACTATCTCAGCCCGTTGTACATTGTGAACAGCCCTACATTTTTCACCTCTGTGAGGACAATCTCTGAACCTATGGTCCCCTTTACAACCCCAACATTGCATAGGTGGATGTCTTGGCCCTTGACTTCCTGTGTCAATCACTCTGGGTTCTTTATGAATTTTCTACCCTTGTGGATTATTTCTGAAGAATGATGGCTTAGCTCCCTTCTTCTTCTGATCCATCTTGAATTTCTTATTGTCTTCCCAAGACTTTTGGAAAAATGGCTTTGCTTTATGTTGATCATATAAGCATTTATCTCTCCTTATGGTCTCTTCTAATGTCTTGGGATCATCATACTATATTTTTTCACTGATGAACGATGACAATCCACTTAAATACCTTTGAATCTTGATTGTCTCATCCTTGATGAAAGAGACATACTTAATAAGTTCCAAGAACCTTCTCTCATATTCATCTATGGTCGTACTTCCAAGCTTAAGTTCAAATAACTCTTTAATTTTCTTGTCATAGTACCTTTTAGTTAAGTACTTCTTCTCAAAATACTTCTTGAATTCCTTCCAGGTAGCACTTTTCTCTATAATGTGTTGCACCTGCACAAGTTGATCCCACCACATGGAGGATTTTCCTTTGAGTTGATAGATAGCGATTCTACCTTCTGCATGAGAAGAATAATTATGCAATTGAAAATATTTCCTCATGCCTAGAAACCATGTTTCTACATCTTCATCCTTTTTGTGCTCACCATCAAATGTAGGAGGTTTGTTTTTGTTCATTTCTCCTCGTAGCTCATCCACCCTAGATCTCTTATACCTTATGTTAGGGGATAGACTGGAGTTGTTGTTTGCTCTCTTATTAGAATGCCTTTGGGAATGATGGTGATGTCTACTAACACTTTTTACTTTTCCTTTCTCCTCTGAAGATTTGTGACTCTCAGATTTACTTGAGTCACTCTCCTTAACCAATTTTTGTTCTATTCTATTCAAACCCTCCAATAGCTTCATGTTGAAGTCATCTTGTTTCTCTTTGGCTTTCATAAGCCTTTCATTATCAACTTTATGGCTTTGGAAATCCTTCTGCAAATTCTTAATAGTCTCGGCCATATTAATATTTTCATTCCTTTCTTCTCCATGTTCGTTGGAGTTCGTTCCTTCCATGCCCAAATGGACATCCACCCCTCTGCTCTCATTTTTCTTACTATAATTCCCCTATGCTTATTCCATTCTTATGGACTCCACGTAGGTGTGATCTGATCGAGTTGTTGTTAAGTCTGCAAAACGTGTAGCCATCGCAACTTATCAGGGTAAATTTCAACAATTCATGGGAACAAGCACCTTTTGATCATATATACACATCAAAATTATCTCTCCCGATTTCCTAGTGTTATCACCATGGAAATTCTAGATAAGACCCAAGTCTCAAAAACACAGACACGCAGTGCCTTCAGAGATACACTTGAGCAATAAGGTGGTTTGTCGAAACCACTTTTGCCAAGACGCGATATCACGTGTCTCAATATGTAAAATCCACCACTCATGGAGCGGGCGACGGCTAGTCAGATCACCCTACTTCACTCATTCGATACTTCTTATTCATGTGACGTCAACTGAATGCTGCCATGTAACGAACTCAAAAGCTAATCATTCGAAATGGATTGGCCAAGCAAGGCAACCCAACGCTCTTGTACGTAATCCGTCCGTGCTTCATAAATGGAGTTCTATAATTACCATTCCCCAAGTATAAAGATATATGTGTATCCATAACCGAAGTAATCTCCAAACTATTCGAATTCCTACTCTCTGTAAAGACACATTTTGGTATCCCCAACCTGAGATACATGAACAAGGCTAAGTCGAGTGAGACTGGTTATTCGAGCAACATGATAGACTTTTCTGTGAGTAAGGAGAAAGGGTCCTTGCACACATTTTAGCAACTAAGTTCCACATAGAGCCAGCTATAGAATCGCGATTGGAAGCTAGGATGAATCCCACTATAAAGGATTTAGTCATCAACAAGCCATCCGCTAAGAATAAAAGGAGAAAGCAACAGAAGAAGGAGGAATCTACGGCTGAAGCGATCGAAAGTGTTGGAGAGAATCAACCGGTCTAGTTAGACTCTTCTTTAAAGGCGGATATCGCTAAGTTGAAGTAAGTCTTCAACTAAAATAAGCATGTCTCAATGAATTTTGAACATCCAGTAGCGGAGGTAAAGAGTACTAGAGATTATAGGCATGTTCTTAAATGACCCTTTTTCAACAGGCTAATTGTTGTCATCCTCTTTTTGTAATTTGTAATTATTACGATTATATAAATACAGAAATGGATTTTAGGCTATTTTATTACAATTTCTAACTGGTGATGTTATGAATCTCATTCTCTTTTATAGTAATTTTTTCTTGTAATCTTATATTTTATTTTCATCTATCTAAATCAGAGGAAATTAAAGTTCGAAATTCTTTTTAATTAATTAATGCATCTATGCAGTTGTGTGTTTCTTTTTCTTTTATTAATATGTAATTTAAACTCTGACTCATTGCCTTCCAAGCAACTTCACATGCACTAAACTTCAACCTGTTCATTTATATTTAACGTGCATAGCAATATCACAAGGTAAAACGCTTTTCCACGCATCTAAATCTAATGTGCATTTCTTCTTCATCGCAACGACTACTTACACGCACTACTCCGACGTCATGCGCCAATACCCACTGCGCACAGTTTCGATACCATGCACCGATATTCCATCGTGCCCAATTATCTACACACACTACTTAATACACTATCACAACACAACTTATACTCATACTTATGCGTGTACCAACCAAAATCCTCTACGTTAAGAAATACTTGCACACCCCATGTGCACCTTACTATGTGTGTGTTCACTGCTCAAGGCTAAATTCAGCGCATGCATATACACATAATAATATTCCATGCATCGCCACAATTTACTGCACACACTGGCACGCCAACATTTTCCCACGCGGTGCCAAAATTTACCATGCGCACTAGTACGCCAACATTTTCCAAGGACACTCTGTGAATCCAATTCTGGTCACTTCGAAGTTACTTTTCTGTGAATATTTGCTTGAACTGAACCCCTCTGACCCATCCAAGCTCAGTTTTGAACTAAATCTCGGATACCAATTTTTAACGTTCCCCCGACCAACCTCAAGTCGAAGAGCGATACTCTAGAGAAACCACTCATGCTCTGACACCAGTCAATAACATTCTCAGTAATCAACTGATTTATGCCACCTATATTTACTCTTTAAACTACATGCAGCTAAAACATATACATACAACATCCTTGCGTAATCTTTAAAGTTAAATAACAATTTTATTTTTGTGACATACGACTTTTATATGGAAATAACAACAACTATAGATATGAAGCATTTACAGGAAATTACCCATAAGAACACAAGCAATCATAATCACATATATGCTAAAATCGTATCATAGGCATGTAAATAAAATAAAAACATATCATTTTATCATACAATTAGTACTTATCTTAGAAATACTGTCACCAACTACTTACAGACCGTCGACGAACCTCCCAGCCATAGACTACACTGTTCATCACTCTCAATAGTGAGTCACCCCCAAGTTGGGACTGAACTCCACCCAGGGTAAAGGGATCCTATCCAGGCTAAGGCTCAAGGACAACAAGAAAGACTTCATCTTAGATGATCACTCAACTAACAACCTACAACCTCTCATTCCCCACATGCCTATCCCACCCAAGGAAGTGTGCCCCTTCTCTGCTCAACATTCCCTCGGCTACCCCACTTCCCTTCTAGGGCTTCAGTAACATGTCGGACTAGAATTCTCAGAGCGTTGTGGCTACAATTTATCACCTTCGAGAATCAATCCCCCAACAATTCTCTCACTTAGAGAACTGATCACGGGCCTGACAACCTGATTCTTCAATCCCATTCCAAGGTAACCAAGTACACCAACCAAAAGGGGGTATGGGAATAGGTTTTAGAATGGTCAAATAGTTTTCTCAAGGATAATAGAATGCGTGAGTGAAAATGGTCATGGAATCATTGGCTGGATAACTGAGTGTGTACAGGAATCACTGTGAACTCTTCGTGAAAAAGTGATGGTGAGAATGATGGTCAGGCTCTGGTCTAGAAAAATCTACCCCCCCCCACCCCCCGTGGAAAAGATCACCCAAATGAGTTAAGTCCCCCATGATATGAAGGCATGTCCCTAACTTGACACTTGTCATATCGGAAGTTGCTTTGGTCCACTTGTCTCCAACTTTAGAACTTAGGATAAAATAATTATCCATACTTTATGTTTTAGGAATATCAATATAATATTCCCTTGACTTTTGGCCCTCCCTTTCCCTAACTGGTGAAGTTCATTCCCCCATATCTTTTATTGTGGTCGATCTGCGTGCAACGATGTATTTATATTAATCATGAGTCATGTACAAAGTAGGGGCATTAGCCCTTGACATCTAGGCATTCCAGCTTAATACCAAAACATAAGCATCCTAGCTTATAATAACCAGCTCACCAGCCTATAATACATATCATATACACGAGGCTCATTGTCCTCCATATTACGTGCACCTTAGTTATTGCACACGGTATCCTACGATGTGCATATTACATCATTTTACTGTGCAGTTCATGCACACACTATGCCACATGATGTGCATACCAAGTGCAGTTAAAACAGCTCACCAACTTAAGTATATATATATTACATTTGAAATTGGGTTTGGTCGAGGGATATTACAATAGATATGCACTTTTACATTCTTCTTTAAAAACTGTATATATACCTTCTTCTTGCATAGTTGATTGTGACCTAGATTCCTCTAAGCCATATGATGTACAAGGTTAGTCTTGTGAACCTAATGAAACTAAATATGGTATTATACCTCCTATTCTTAATCCAGTACCTTCTAAGTTCTTGGACAGATATAGATCTCTTAAACTTCCCCCTATCCTTCATAGATTTCCTCCAAAACATTATAAGTACCTCTCTATGTTTGATCGAGAGAATCTTACAACTGAAAAACATATCCATGCCTTTGATCATTTTGTATATTTCTTTGAAATTGATCATGATGATTTGTCTATGCTGGAATTTTCTCATTCCTTACAAGGGGATGCCAAAATATGGTTCAGTCATTTATAGAACGATTCAATTAGCTCATGGGATGAAATGAGGGAAGCCTTCTTTATATTTTGGGGTGAGAGGAAATCATGGGATATACTCATTTCAGAGTTTTATTCCATGAGGAGATTGAAAGATGAAACTGTCTCAATGTTCAATAGGATATTTTTCAATTTATATTATAAAATTCCCAAAGATATCCAATCAGCTGAAGGTACTACCAATCTATATTATGCAAAATCTTTCCATCCAAACTTGTTTCTTATTCTTTTGGAGAGGAAGTATGTGTCCTTGTAGCAGATGTTTAGTGATGCTCAAGAAGTTGAAGATAATTTTAGATCCTATGGAAAAATTTCAGATTAGATAGAGGATGAGGAGTGGATTGCAGACAAACATGATAGTGAATATGAACAAGGAAAATATGATCTGAAACTTGATCAATTACATGATGAGAAAGAGTTTGATTGTATGGTGTATTTTCTTGAGAAATGGCATAATGATGTTTTGTAGAAAAATATGATTCACATGTTGTTGTACCAAATTTTATGGTTGATGACATTGATGAGGTATTTGATGTTCCTGTATACGATGAATATGATGATGATTATGATAATGGTTTTCTTGAGAAACCAGTTGTAGGATTTTCATTAGGAAATGTTCACATTCAGAAAACCAATGACAACAATCTACTTATAGGTCACAGTTACAACATGGCACAAGATGAAAGTAGTGATTCCACTGAAGGTAATTATTTTCCCTTGTGATTTTCTTCATTTTAGTTGCTTAAAAAAAAATTTGAAATCACTAACGAAGATAAGGTATTTGAGATAAACCACATGGGTTTTCTGGAGAAGAATGCCAATGTTATGAATCAATGAAATTTTTTCCATGATATTAATGATCCTATAACTTGTTACATCAGGAATTTTATTATTTCAAATCCTCAGTCATGCAACAATTATGAATTTGAGAATAAGATTGATATTAAAATTGAAATTCATGTATCTTCCCCTGTGGATGATGACGAGCTACTGTCACAGTCAACAATGTTATTCTTGCAACATGATGTTCTAGCACAACACTTTCATAAATAATTTCTTCATGTCTATGGTAGCTCGTTAATTGAATTTCATGAAAGGGATAATGTAGTTGGAGAGGTCACACATCAGAGTCACAATTTTGTGCAAGGCCTTGATATCAGTTTTCATTTATTTGAGGATCCTTTTTCAGCATGTTTGGAATCAATAGAAGGGAATTAGTTTTCAGATGTAGTAAATATTGATTTTGTATTCAACTTTTTATTTAAGTTTCCATTAAGCGAGTATTTATTTTTGTTCATGAAAAAAGATGTGTAAGGATTTCATCTAGTGGACAAGGTCCTTGCATGGTTGCATTGGTTTTTTAATTTCACATGAATGAACAACTCATGTATTAACTGTTAGAGTAGGATGGCTTGCTAATAAGATCACAATTCTGAGCATCTTTTCAGCATTCAATAGTTTTTCATTTTGGTTTTCAACATGGTTAGTTTCAATAGTAGTAGTTTCAGTGTGTAGTACAATACTATTGGGATTTTAGTTTGTACATTGTTTTCAGTTTGTCAGTCTTCTAATAAAGAAAAACCCAACAGATAAGCACATGGTCTATAGGTTCTTGGAAGCCCTCTGAGAGCATTCCATCCCCTATGGAGCCAAATGTTAACACTGATATTTGCATCATCAAATTTTGGCCAAAATAGCATATGTGGAAAGGCACTATAGAAGTTATGGCATTGTTACAACACATTACTACATATGGGTGGATTATTGCACGAAATTTTTCCACTCTTCAACTAGTTTCATATTTTTTTTAAACAGGGCAGGATTTTCATCGATATTGCCACAAAAGTTCACCACAATATCGACGAAAATCTTATTTAAATCTAGTCCGTATTTTCGTCGCTATAGCGACTAACTTTCGTGGCAATAACGACACAAATTTTTCCTATCTCATTAGTCGGTGTTAACGGCTAGTTGACTATTTAATCTATATATACGTGACTTTAAGAGACTTTGCGACACAATTGCTATAGTTGTGACATTGTTCTTGGATTTTGTTTGCGATTTTTATTTTTTTCGTCACCCACTGGTTGAACAAATCCAATTCTCGATCTACATAGCTTGGATTTTGAACTTGCAAGGTTAGTATGTTATTTTTATTGATGTACTCATTTAACTTGTAAATTTTTTTTCAAATGTCCAAATTTCATTTAGCTTGTTTTTTCCTTGATAATATATTATAATATGTGTAGT
>ML776630.1:283402-297972 GCA_009831015.1 Picea engelmannii | reverse complement strand
TTGATTGATTTATTGTGTCAACATCTGTCCAGGGTGACCGTGGTAGAAAATCACCCGATACATCTCTCTAGGGTGACCGTGGCAAGGCACCCGCAGTGCCTCACCAGGTAAATGTTAAATACAGTAACAACTTATGACTACAAAAACTAAATTTATGAAATTTCATTATGTTTTTTATGATATTACTCCAATATTTCATTTTTTAAATGTTATAGGTGAATTTCATAACTTTTGTTGATTGATTTATTGTGTCAAATTTTGTCCAGGGTGAACGTGTCTGAGTTTCACCCGTTACATCTCTCCAAGGTGACCGTGGAAAGGCACCCACAGTGACTCACTAGGTAATTGTTAAATACAGTAACAACTTATGACTACAACAACTAAATTTCTAAAATTTCATTATTTTTTTTTATGATATTACTCCAATATTTCATTTTTTAAATGTTACAAGTGAATTTCATAACTTTTGTTGATTGATTTATTGTGTCAACTTCTGTCCAAGGTGAACGTGTCCGAATTTCACCCATTACATCTCTCCAGGGTGATCATGGAAAGGCACCCGCAGTGCCTCACCAGGTAAATGTTAAATACAGTAACAACTTATGACTACAACAACTAAATTTCTGAAATTTTGTTATTGTTTTTCTGATATTACTGCAATATTTCATTTTTTTAATGTTAGAGGTGAATTTCATAAATTTTGTTGATTGATTTATTGTGTAAACATCGGTCCAGGCTCCCACAGAGGATATTGATGAAGATGAAATATATTATTCGACAAACCCAATGACAACTATAATGAAGGCCTTGAAGAAGTCTAACATGGAATATCTAGGTTTGATTAGCAAAATACCCCTGACACAGGAGGACAGGGAAAGAATTGTTGAGCTACAAACTACAATAACTAATTATGGGGTAAGTGGCATCTCTACATATTTTTGTTAGCTATGACAATTTTATATCCGTTTTTTAGTTTTATATTTTGTATATGATCTGATAAAGAAACGTTTTATGTTTGTAGGAGTTTTTAAACCCTGTGCGAGGGGAACCTGTAGATCCTGCAATTGCTATAGGTAGAAGTGAGGGTCCAATGAAAAAAAAAGGTCAACATAGCAAAGTGCAAGTGAGGATTTTTGAGCCTCCTGAGGTTCCCCTTGAATCCATTAATGAGTGGTGTTGGATCCGCCTTTCTCAACTGGTTTAAATGTATTTCTTAAAATCAAAGGTTGGCCTTTAATGTTGTCTTTTACTTCATGAACTTTACCCACTGAAAATCTTAGTAGTCTTGATATGCGAAGTGGCGATGGTTGTTGCACTCCTAAGCCATTTCCATTTAACCGTTAAACAAGATTTCTCACTTTTATATACCTCGGGATATCGCGCTTCGGGAGTTACAAGTCACACGATTTCCAAGACACGATGCGTGAAGTCACGAAACACCCTTGAAATCTTACCCGGGTTAGTACTGAGAGTAAAGTTCCTTAAACCTTAGTTAAGTGCTATTTGGATTTCGCATCTCAGCAATCGCTCTCCCCAAAAATCTTACTATCATAACTCCGATAGGCGAAGTTGCGAGATAGTTTCAAAAGTCACCCGGGTTAGTGTCAAGGGTAAGTCATTTTAAATCGTATTTAAACAATGTCGGGGTTTCGCGACTCGACATTCACTCTTCCAAGAAATTATACCTTCATAGCCCCGAGTCACGAAATCACGAATATTAATTAAACACTGATTAATCAAACACTTAATCCAGATCACGTTTTTTCTTAACTAGATCGTGTCATCACGATCTCTGGTTTTAGGGGTCATTAAAGTTTAAAGAAAACATAATTAAAGAAGCTAAGCCAGATTAATCAGTGCATTAATACAAATATTAACACGCACTATGTACGGGTTAAATTTAAATGTTTTTTTTGCGCTAAATTGTGTCACGACCTGTCAAAATTTATGGCATTTATTTAAAATGAGGTGAAGTGATAGGTAAAGATATTGGTTTTATTACTAAATCTTTCTCTAAAAACGATTTGACCGTTCTGTTACTAAATGGTTGAGATATAGATTTCTTTCTCTCATTGTTCCAAATTTCATTTCTATCTTGTGCAAAGAAGCTTTTCTCACCAGGTTAATTTCTGTATGTATACACATTTTTACTACAAGAGAGCTAAGTCAGATTCCTCTATCATGGCCCCATGAAAAGAATCCAAGGCGATTGCTGAGAATTCAGGGAAAGGCTCAGATACTGTTTCCGATACTTCACCCCAAAGTATTGATTCTGTCAGAACCTGGTCATACGTCTTCGAGGTTCTTCAGTCCAAATTGGTGAACTATTCAGATGATTCCAACGATAATGAGAAGGACGATTTGGCCACCAAATACAAAATCTTCATTCAATCAGAGATGCATAAGATAGAAGCCAGGCCACAACTCCTTCCCTATTATGATATGATCCGTTGGGCATTAGATCATGTGGATATCCCGACCAAAACTATTATCAGTGAGCAGAAGGTGACCATTGGGACTTTCAGACTAGAACATTTGCAGGCGATGTACCAATTGTCACCCACACCAAACTTCTCACACAATGTCGAGTTTCTGGAAGGTTTTAAGTGGAAAGAATGAGAGAAATATGACAGAATCTTGTCTGATCTAATCAAGGATTGGGTCTTGCACCCCGTAAAGTTCAGGGCAGACAGTAACAGAGTTTATTCAATCTCTTCCTTGGAACTGCAATTCAAATATATAGCAATGATGACCTGTAGGTTGTATGGGAAGGAGGACACCACACATTTTTTTCTCCTGTGGGTGCCTTTGATTCATACAGTCCTTAAAGGTTTTTCCTTTGACTGGGCCAAATTGTTGTCAGACAGTTTAACCATCCAGATTACCGAATATCGGATGCAGAGGGTGAGTGGGAAGGCTGCTTCATTTTTTATGTCTGCCTACATCGTGGATGTTGTTTGTTTCTTGATTCCTTTCCCTCTAATGAGTTGGAGCTGGACACCATCTAAGGCTAAGCCTATCCATGTCTACCACTCAAAACTTTGGGAAGGTAAGGCCACATAATTCATATACGAAATTTTCAATTGGGTAATGGTACCAATGCATGTCTCCATCTACGACGACCCACTGCCCAAGATTTCAAATAGAATCGCCACCAACTTGAGCAATGTGGCCAACTGGTATGTAGAGGTGGAATTTTCATACATCAGGGTTTTCAGCACCTCTATTTCCCCCTATGCTCTACCATTATTCATACTGGATAGGACGGTTTGTCACAAAATCGCTAGGCAAACTGTGATTGGTTGCATAAGCAAAGAGCTTAAAGGATTTTCAAAGAAGGTATGGTTGCCTTTCCCCATTCATTTGAATACATATTATTTATTATATTTCGGACACACAAAAGCCGAGGCAGTAGCTTTAGAGGATATTAAATTGGTCCACATTGAGTTCAAGAAGCACGACCCACACAGGATCGTGGTTAATCACATGGCGAGTTGTGGCAATAAAAGGTATGAACATGAGCATTCACCTCATGAAGATGTCTTCCGAGGGCCAATATCCTATGCCGAGGTCCTAAGTCGGATTCAAACCCTGTCGCCTGAGGACATGGTTGATTTCTTCAAATTTCAGGAACATCGACGAAGCTGCCTTCCCCCAGTCTTACAGGGTAAGAACCCTCTGACTGCAAATGTATAACGAATGGAAGCCAAGGGCTCCAAATATTCAAGACCTAATCAAGAGGAACACCAGGAAAAGAAGAAGCAAACTGGGGGCCTGAAACAGGAAGCCGAGATCCCCAACCCTCCAAGCAAGTCAGCCTTGGTTGTTACCCAGAGGAAATCATCCAAGTAGATTGGCAGCCCCATCATTTCTGTTACTCCCCTACAGTCCACAAAGGGGATCCCAGATGCAGGATGGATTTTCGGCGAAGAACTAACTCCCATAACTGTGGAAGAGTTTCCTCTGAATGAATTTTTCTTCGATAAGAAGAGAAAGGTCATTGTGAAACAAGAAATTTATCAAGAAGCAGGCACGATAGCCAAGAAATTTAAAATCCTTGTTGATGGGAGAGCCATGAAAAAAAAGGAATTTGCAACGTAGATAGCAGGGATGTTGGGGGATTTTGCTACAACAAACCAATATTTTGTCAAGTCCCTAAAAGAACAGTTGAAGAAGAAAAAATGTTTGATCAAAACTTTGGAGGCTAAGCTAGCTACAATAGAGGCAACTGCCAGAGATCGGGCGAACGTAGGTATAGAGAAAGCAAGAGCAGTTGATCAAAAGGAAATCGACCGACTCAAATCTGATCTCAAACAAACATAGCAAGCGGCCCAGACCATCCAATCACATATAATCCAACAAGAGGAATTGATAGGGAAATTATAGGCCAAATTAGATTTCGTCGAAAGCCAGGTGATAGATATCAGGATATTCCAATCCCAAGCCATAGAAATTTGAAAAAGAGTGTCGACAGCTCAACAAGATTTACTTGCTAAAGTGGAGACCATTCAAAACCTCTGCCAAATCATTGATCAAGTGTTGGAAGACATCTCCTTGAGAGAAAGAGAAGTTGGGGCAGCTCGGGTCATTTTCCAAGAGGTTGTTATAGCCACGACGAAAATGCAAATGGGCAGTAGTTTCAAGCTCTCCATCCCAGATCAGATCAGAGGTAACATCTTACTGAAGGCATGGGAACGAAATATATCAGAGAGCAGAGAGCGAGCTAAAGAGGTAAGAAATTTTTGTGAAGAAACTCTCGAGATGATAAATTAAAGTTTGTTGGGTCTTGATAGTGAAAGCAGCACCGAGACACTAGGCCAGGTGGATATAGACAAGCACTTGCTCAACATCAAGGAGAATGAGGAAAGAGAGCAGGCTGAAATAACACAGGTAACCCAGACATATATAGTCCAAGTGGATAAGTGGCTAATAAAGCCAAGTGTACTGTTATATTCTATCACCACTAAAGACCAACAAGTAGGAGGAAGGTTTCCACATTAGCAAAGGATTGTTACACCTTCAAGGAAAACAACCAAGCTGAACCTTCCAGGTTGATAACCCAGTTGGTGGAGAGGTGCATCACTTGCACACAGCAGGCGAAGAGGCAGTTTTGGGTATCAAATAATGACATGTGTCTTCCTGTTCTATTTTTAGAACCCAAAGTTTAAATAAAGGAAGGTGCTCCATCCATTCAAAAGATGATAAAGACAAAGAATTGAAACACATAAATATCCTTTTTGTAACCAAAAAAACTCCCAGAACAATTGAGATTCTAGCATGTAGAGGTTTGTATAAATATGAAATTAGAAGAAATAAAAGAGGTTGCACCTTTTTGGTCGATTGTAATAGAGACTCTCTCCTTTTGAAAATTAATACAAAGCAATCTGAAGACTCTTGATTCCGTCAAGACTGTGTTATGAGTTTGTTTCCTCTGTGATTTCATATTCAATTTCAGTTCGTATATATATGTCTGATGAATGTTTCACTGTAATTTAGTAAAACCTCTACTGTGGTGATCAATTTTTAGTCATCTATATTGTTTACAGATTTTCCTTTGTATCGGCTATTAGCAGGTGCAAGATTTGTGAACTCTTTAGATCTTCATATTTTATGCTTCGTTAGATTTCTTCTTATCTTTTTCTTCTTCTGTTTACAGGGTGAGATTCTCCCTTGACAGGAGCCTCGCATTATAGACAGCTTAATGTTTTTCTCACATTTCACATACCATTTATTTAAAAGATAACTTAGATACGGGAAAAGTCCTTTGGTTTTCACTTTATCTTCAATATCGGATTCAAAAGTTCTCCTTTATATGATCAAATTGATACAGCATTAAAAACCTCAAACTCTCCTTTAATTTTCTTGTTCCTCTATGACTGTCCCCATTGCAAGACAGCCTAATATTGAACCAATATTGTTGGACCAAACCCATGTCGCTTTGAAACTTTTCGATACCATACTTAAAAAATACACCACACGGGTAGAACTTGAAAGTTCATGGGTTGCGATTGAACGGGATATAAGCATCCAGGAACAATTGGAAGTGAGACAGCGACAACCTGGAAATCAACCTTAGCTTCCTTTACCAAAGGTTGATTCTTCCCCTTTTTTTATCCTTTACTCACTTTCGGATGCCTAGACACTGTACTTTCTAATACTTAAGTATAGACTCTGGAACAACATCTTTCTGGCGCCGTTGCCAGGGATGAAGTTACGAAACCTTTTCCTTGGGAAGAACGACATTTTTGCAATTTTCACCTTTTGATAGTGAACAAAGAGAGAACACCTTCTAAAGGATTTTATTATATTTCACTTGGTGACTCCACGTTTAAATAAGATGGAATTTGGTCGAAGGAACACTAGAAAAAAACCAGAGGGTAAACAGACCATGCTCGTTTCCGATCCCGAAAAAATACTGAAAACTAGAGGTTCCCTTAAGCCAACCACTGCAGTCTACCAGATTAAGTACCCACAACCCAATACCAAGAGTTCCTTTGAACCTTCAACTTCACACAATCCCCTCTCTAAAACCATCAACCCAACTTCAACTCTCTCTGAGGTTAAAAGAGAAATCCATCCGGCAACCTCTGGCGTACGCAAAGGTAAAAACCCCACAGTGAATTTATCAGAGATCGATATCCTGCTGAATCTTCAGTTAGATTTCATGACCTCACCAAGTCTCGAAGAGTATACCATATACTCAGATTCCACACCCGCAGATTCCCCTGATTACATCTCTTGCAAATCCGAGGAGCCAAGTCCTCGCATCTCTTTTCACCCGTCTTCGCTTTTCTCATCTCTTGAAGAAGCTAGAAATTCACTTTTAGTATTCCAGAACCCTCTATATAACACATCTTTTCCCTATCTGGTAGTATCAATGGTGGTCATTGGAGGAGGGGGTGGAGGGGTTTTAGGAGGAGGAGGAGGTGGAGTGGCTCCAGGAGGAGGAGCGGGGGGCCAAGGGCCTCCCCCACCTCCCAGATTTTTCGCTAAAGTAACTGCGAGATATGCACCTTTGGTCCTGCCTGTCCCTCTCCATGACCTTCCTGAAAATTACATTAAAAACTTACCGAAAATTTACAGGGGAAGGGGACTTGACCGCAGCCGAACATATAAACTTCTTTGATCAATTCGCTGATATCCTAGGTATTGAACATGAAGACGTATATTTGAGGCTATTTGTTCAGACTTTCGAAGGACAGGTACGAACCTAGTTTCAAAGTCTACCCGTAGGGTCGATATTATCCTATGATGCCCTAGAAGACTCCTTTCTTAGACAATGGGGCGAAAGGAAAGACCATTTGTATTATTTGATAGAGTTCATCTATTTAAAGAAAAAGACTTCAACGACTATTATGGAATTCATTCAAAGATTCAACAAGTTATATAATAAGATCCCGGTCAAAGTTAAACCATCCCAACCTGCATCCAAGGTAACCTTTGCGGGAGCCTTCAAACCTGATTTCACACTTCTTTTGAGAGAAAGGAGGGGGATACCCTAACCCAAATGCAAGATGATGTCATGTAAATCGAATGTAATATGATGGCTTCTAGAAAGTTGAAAACAAAAGTAGAAACAGGGAACCGAGAAACTAAACGTTTTAGGGAACAAGCAGGACCCTCAAGGTCTAATAGATCCTTAGATGACAAAATGGATGATATGGCTAGGATAATTAAAGAGTTATCAAATAATATTTCCAAAATGGAGCTAGATCAATCCAAGGCCGATCCTTTTGCTAAGAGGGAATTTAGAAGAAACCCTGATCCCCAAAATCAACAAAGACAAATAAAAAATGAAGATTAGAAAATTCAAGCTCCTTTAAAAAATGAAAATTTTATAGGAGGAAACGACCTGCAAGATTTGGAATATTTGGATGAAGATGTGACAAATTTGGGTGATGACTGCACACAACCTTACTTAACCAAAGAATATTATGAGAAGTCTTTAAACACACAACAACCATCAAATAAAGATGATGACACAAACAACATTGATTTCACTGTATGTCAAGAAACGACTGATTCTGTAATGGCTGAGGTCCAACCTAGGTATAACCTGAGGTCTAAAAACAAACCTGTGTTGACTCCTCAACCCAAGAAAATTATCCCTAAAGGTGAAGTATACGAGCCCGCCCCAAAAGATACCAAGACATCTAATAGAAAAATAAAAGGGGCAAACTCGCTAGATCCCAAAGTAAAGGAGGTTGAGACCCAAACAAAGGAAACCAAGACAGCTAAAACACATATACAGGTACATAAAATCACAGGTGATAAATCAACACAAACAAATAAATTAGAAAAGAAGGAATCCAGGGTTTCAACCAAAGAAACAAACAAAGGTAGTGGAGGGTTCAGCCTCGAAAAGGAGATAAATAAGATAAAAATACCATTCCCTCTGGTGGAATTAGCAAAGAATCCTGCATATCGAAAGCAGATGACTAAAGTGATAGGTTTTTTGGATCTAGAAAGTCACTTTGACGTGATAAACTTGGAATATGATAAGCCCAATATCACTTTTGGTCCACATTTCTAAGGTGCCAGAGACACTGTCGCTCCTTTCTATATCACTCTGAATGTGCATGATCGACTATTGCATAACTGCATGCTATAATTTGAGGCCTCACATAATGTGATGCCCAAAACTATTATGGATAGACTAGGCCTCAAGATCACTGAGCCTTATGGATATCTCTACTCTTTTGATTCAAGAAGAGTTAAGTGCATGGGTATGATAAAATATTTAGTAGTCACTCTTGCACAGGTCCCGATGAAAAGCGTCCTGATGGATGTAGTTATTGTCGATATACCCCTGAAGTATGGCTTACTACTATCTAGGTCGTGGGGAGCCAAACTTGGTGGGTCTCTTCAACTAGACGTGACCTACACCACGATTCCTATGTTTGGTGTACAACTTACTTGGTTATACAGGGAAATGAGGCTAGCCTACACAGTGAGCAACCCTCAGAATCCTAACAATTATCCTATTTATATTGTCGATCAATATCTAGGAAATTGTATTTTGTCTTTTGATGATGATGTAAATATCTTTGCAGAAGATAATTGCTTAGAAAATAATGAATCAGGAAAGACATATGAAAATATGCATAGCACTGGGATTTGGAAAATGTTTTTTGATGGTGCCCTGTCATGTGAAGGAGCGGGTGAAAGAGTACTTTTTGTGGCACCAAAAAACGAATTTGTTATCCCTTTCTCTTATAGGCTTTAGTGGGATATAGACTACACCAATAACGTATGTGAGTATGAAGCCTTAGTCTTAGGGTTAGAAGCTACCAAGAAGAAGTTGAACATAAAGAACCTGGAATTTTACGGAGATGCAGAATTGATAGTGAAACAGATAAATCGGCAATACTAGGCCAAACACCCAAGATTGAGATCTTACATAAATTGCGCTTGGGATCTTATGGAAAATTTATTTTCATCGGTAAAGGTTCATTTCATCCCATGGGTCGAAAACCAGCAAGTCGATTCACTGGCCAAAGTGGCTTCAACTTTTGTACCCCCCACCGCTTTCAAATTAAAGTACCACATAGAGGTAAGGTACAGACCATCCATACCAAACAGCATACAACATTGGCAGGTTTTCGAGGATGAAAAACAGATCAGAAAGTTCCTGGAAATGGTAGGTGATTTCTCTGAAACTGACATTGACCAAAATGATCATACCTGGATTATGCAGGAGGGAGAGGAGCCTCAGGAGTTCCGAGAAAAAATTGCTAACCATCGCATGTTGGTTTTAAAGAACAATCAGATTCCAAAGGGACTAATCCCCCTGGAGAGACTGTTCGATCAGAATGATATGCCCTTAAAATCCACTCTGCAGCCCCAACCAGAAGAGGTTGAAGACTGCGACGTAGGGACCAAAGAGGAGCTTAGGATGGTAAAAATATCAAAGTACCTTCCTCCTAAGGTAAAAAGAAAGTATAAAGACTTACTCGGGAGGTATAAAGATGTTTTCACTTGGTCTTATGAAGAACTGAGAACCTATGACACCACTGTGATCGAACACAAGATACCCTTGAAGCCTGGTGTCAAAAACTTTAGACAAAAACTTAGACAAATCAACCCTATCTTATTGCCCGTGGTCGAAAGGGAAGTTAAAAAGTTCTTGGACGCAAAAATAATAGTACCACTAAGATACTTCGACTGGGTAGCAAACCTGGTCCTGGTTAGAAAGAAGAACAAGGAGATTAGACTGTGTGTTGATTTTAGAAATCTAAATAAGTCCTCCCTCAAAGACAACTACCCTCTACCCAAAATGGATCACATATTAGAAAAGGTAGTTGGGGAAAATAGGATGTCGATGATAGACGGGTTCTCCGAGTACAATCAAATTGTCGTAAATGAACACAATAATGAAAAAACAACCTTCACTACCCCTTGGGGTACATTCATGTATGATAAGATACCTTTTGGTCTAATGAATGCAGGTGCCACCTTCCAACGTGTTATGGATATCGCTTTCATCGGCGAAAGAGACAAATTTGTGGTTATTTATCTTGATGATCTAACCGTTTTTTCTAAATCTGATGAAGATCATTTGATACATCTCAAGCAGATGTTTGAAAAATGTCATAGGTTTGGTTTGTCTTTAAACCCCAAAAAGTATCACTTTTCCATGCAAGAAGGTAAACTGTTGGGCCATATTGTGTCTCAAGACGAAATTAAAATTGATCCTAGCAGGGTTGACGCTATAGACACTATAAATATTCCTATAAATGTAAAAGAAATTCAATCATTCTTAGGAAAAATAAATTTTTTGAGGAGATTTATCCCAAAATTTGTTGAAATTGTGAAATTGATCACATATATGTTAAAGAAGAACAATGAAATGAAATGGACAGCAGAAGCCAAAGCATCATTTGCACGCATCAAGAAGGTTATAAGCGAGGAACCTATACTGGCAAGCCCTGATTATCTAAAGGATTTTCTTATTTTCTCGTTCGCCTCTGAACACACAATTTCCGTGGTACTCCTCCAAAAAAATGAAGAAGGTTTCGAGCAACTGACAACCTTTTTTAGCAAAAGTCTCAGAGACGCTGAACTCAGATATGATATAATGGAAAAACAAGCATATGCTATGGTGAAGGCATTAAAGGCTTTCAAAAATTATGTGTTGCATTCCAAGGTAATCGCGTACGTACCCACCAGCTCCGTAAAAGATATTTTGGTTCAGTCCGACAGTGATGGAAAAAGGGGATGGTGGCTCGCTAAAATTCAAGAATTTGATCCGAAGATAAAATCGACGAGACTAGTAAAGGGACAAGGTTTGGCTAAACTCTTATTTGAATCAAATTTCAGAGCCCTCGGTATAAATGGCCTATAGGGATGTGAAGAGGGTGTGTACATGAATGAGCTCGATCAAAAAACAAGTGCAATCAGAATCAAAGAGAAGTTTGCCTCATCTGATTGGTACAAAAACATAGTGTCCTACGTATTGAACTTGAAATGCCCGAGTGATTTATCCCCATCCAAAGCCAGGACGCTAAAACTGCATGCAGTAAAGTACTGTATATCCGAAGTTCAATTGTATTGGAAGGACCCATTTGGCTTCCTGTTGGTTTGTTTGGTTGAATAAAAAACAGAGAAGGTCATAAGAAAATTTCACGAAGGAGTGTGCGGGGGACATCACTCTTGGAGGGCGACAGCTTATAATATCATGAGGGAAAGGTATTATTTGCCAAAACTTTTCTCAAACGTCAATGCCAAAGTCAGAACCTGCAACCCTTGCCAATTGTTCATAGGCAAGCATAAACTCCCAGGGCTACCGTTAGTTCCAGTCAAAACAGAAGCCCCTTTTTCAGCAATGGGGACTAGATTTTATAGGTGAAATTAACCCCCATTCTAGCGCTCAACACAAATGGATCCTGACTGCCACAGATTACTTCACTAAATGGGTGGAGGCTATTCCAACCAGAAGGGCAATGGATTCGATGGTAATAGATTTCTTAGAAGAGAACATTTTGTCAAGATTCAGTTGCCCCGGAAAGATAGTCACAGATAACGCCCAGGCATTTAAATCTATGGCTATGATCATCTTTTTCCAAAAATACAATATCATTCTCGGCCATTCCACGACATATTACCCCCAAGGAAATGGACTAGCTGAGTCTTCAAACAAGATTTTGATCAATGTAATTAAGAAAGTGTTGAACGAGAACAAAAAATATTGGCACATGCATTTGAAATACGCTTTATGGGAAAACCGGATTGGCATGAAAAAATATATTGGCACTTCTCCTTTCCAAATGGTGTACGGGACCAACGTGGTATTACCCATAAATCTAGTGCTTCCCGTAATGAAACTTTGGCAAGATGAGAAAAAAGAACCAAATCATGTCACAAGAAGGATAAACCAGTTGATTGAAGTACAACAACATAGGGTCGAAGTGGACGAAAGGTTGCAGAAATACCAAGACGACATGAAAATGTTATTTGACCGTAAGGGAAAAGACAGAGAGTTTCTCCCCGGTGATTTGGTCTTGAAATGGGATGCTAGGAAGGAAGACTCAGAAAAACACGATAAATTTGATCATATCTGGTATGGACCATTCAAAGTCGCAGCTCCCGAAGAAAAAAAATTGTTTCTATTAGAAAATATGGACGGTAAAATCTTCAACGCCCCTGTCAACGGGCGTTATTTAAAACATTATATGCAATAATTGGTTCCCAAAAAATTTCCATTGTATATACCAGTTTGTGTTTTCTTTCTATTTCATAATTTCTCTCTGGTAAGTTTACTTTCACCGCTAATTAATTAGGTCAGTGATTTTTGTAGAAGTAGAGATGCAAAATTTTCAATGCATTCAACTCTTTGTGTTTGCAGGATTCAGGCTTGTAACCCAAATGAGCAAAAGGAGTATAAAAAAATTCATATATCAGAAAATAAATTCGCTGAAAAAAGGTGATGGAAAAGGTTTTTGTTGTTTTAAAATGGTAAGGCAAAGGTACGAATTCCTAAGAATTTTATTTTTTAAACGAAGGTCTCCAAAGCATCGTAATGATCTCATAAATATAATGTTTTTGCTTGAATGGTGATTAAAATAACGACTCCTTACTTTGGTCCCTAAGAGTTTCACCTAGACAAAGATAGGAAGTAATTAAAATAAGAAGATAAAGTAAAGCATCTCCGAAAAAGGGTCCCAAAAGTTGGTTTTAGTCTATAATCCCTATGTTTCAAATCCCAGATCTCTCTCCATCACCCTTTTTTTGTCTGCAGACTTACCTTCTTAAAAAACCAAGCCTCTTTCCGAGTTCCATACATAGGGATAAGAGATTATGTTTTATCTTTGGAAGTTGTAAAGCAGATTTCAGAAAGTAATCCAGTCTTCACAACCACTCAGTCTCTTACTAAGAAAAGTTATGCGTAGGTCGATCCTGACTCTTCTAGGCTTTTCAATAGTTTCAAAGGATTGAGACTTACTCAAAGGAAGGCCCTTGAAAGTAATCTTTCCCTTTTCCCCTATGGGCTAAGGTGTTTTGAAAGTTAAGGGAAGGTTGGTACCGAGTAATCAAAGCAAGTTGACATACCTCCACTGCAAATATTACACAGATATCATCCCTCATACAAACTGATTGCCCCCACTTCGTGTTCTAAGAAGTAAATTATAGGACAGATGGCGAAAGGAAATTCATATCTGATTTCCCCCATCTAGTCCAAAGAGACGATGAAAGGAAATTCAGTAAAAAGGGTCAGATAACTTCATCGGGGTACTGAACAGGATTTCTAGCAGTGAAGCAATATCTGAAATATCTGTAAGGTTGTCATATGTGAATCTCAATCTACTCTGGTAATCAACTTTCTCGAAACCCGATCTTCACCCCAAATTCGGACAGGGCTCCCTGATTAAAAAACATGTAATTTACCTCGTTTGATGCAAGCCAAAAGCCACAAGATCTGTTGGATTTCCTTGGACTGTTTTGATTGTCTTAAGGAAGACCTGAATTTAGTAACGATAAAGAGAAAGTCATGAAAGGGGTTGCAGCTGAGTTTGAAACGCATTTGAGTGTTGAAAAGATTTTCAGAAGTAAAAGACAAAATCTCTTCTTCCCTCTGTATCCCCTTTTTGTTAGCACTCGGTAAATTTCCAAGAGGTTGAAAAAGAAGAAATTTACCAAGGTAACCTTAACCAACCGCTTTTAAAGTTGGGATCTAGCCCTTCCAGCTTCAGAAAGGGATCTCTCTATATGATTTAGCTTTGTTTTAATTTCAGATATTAGGCTAGGTATAAAGATTGTTTGTTTGGTTGTAAAAGAGTTTTTGAGAGTGGTTGAGACAATCTACACATCCATTGGGATATGGGGTCTGTGTTTAATCAAATCCGAGAGATAACCAGAAACGTCAAAGAAGTTTTCCACAGGGCGAGGTGATACATCCACTGGATCCTTTAATAATTAAAATGATGAATGGAAGAACAGACGAGGAAAATAACTTCAACTAACAAGCAGTTAAGAATTTCTTAATTGAAGATATTAGAAGAAAAACATTTAAATCTTTAGAATTGGAAACAGGGTATCAGAGATAAATCCTACAACATAACGCTATTCGTAAA
>ML776630.1:248836-269449 GCA_009831015.1 Picea engelmannii | reverse complement strand
AATTTTTCTTTTTAATCATCTCCTCCACGGCCTTGACGTTTGCAGGATCGTACCCTATCTTGATGACCAACTCCTCCAGTGTCTTTATCCTGTTATCTTTCGCGAAGGAAGATAATTTTTCCAGCTTCAATTGAGTCTGGGCATTGCTCAAAGCTACCCGAAACTTTGATGCAGAAGTGGAAGCATGGGCCAAAGTGTGAAAAATCATCTCTCCCGTTTTCTTGTGCAGATCCATCTGATCTGCCGGATGCACATATTTTGCTTGAAACTCGAACGTGGCCCTCTTGTAATCAAATATCACCTTTGGATCAGGCACTTGTGCTTGTAGGAATGCCATATGCATCCTACCCTTCTCTGTATCAAATGCTGAAAGAAGTCTATGCTGTGTCGTGGATGACTGTTTCTGGAACTGTGCATAAGTGCTGCTGGTGAGCGTCTGATTTTTCTTTTTTATCATGTCATATTTTTCAAAAATTCCCAACTTGGGCCCAGTCTTGCTCGGTGGAGTATCCAAGGGAGAATCTTTGGGTTCTATTTCTTTCGTTCCCTCTTTATGCTGACTGGAGCCAAAAGGAAAACTGAATTGCTTGGCCCCAGTGGTGGCCATTGTGGTAGTCACTGTGGTAGCTTCTGCTTTTGTGGTGGTCGTTGAAATTGTCTTCGGCTTTTTAGAGTGAATTTGAAATTCCTCCGGCGACACCTCTGTCACAGGAGGAGATGACTCCTATCAGGGCCTCTTCTCCTTGAGGACCTGTGGCATGGTAGTGGGTAGCGCACTTGTTGAGGGCCCCTGTTGTTCCAAGTCTAGCAAGGTGTCCGGCAGCCAGACTATTTGATTCACAAATTTCTCAATCTTGTGCTTGGGGTCGTGCACATACGGGGCATTTTTGTTTTTTATCCTCATGTCCGAAATGATACCGTGGGGATCATAATGCCAGATGAAACTCTTAGAGAATTTCATCTCCTTCAAAATTCGATCTGCTTCCTCCCTTGCACCTCGGTTATTGCAGATAAAAGGACCAATTTGTCCTTTGATTCTTAACTGTTTCTTTTTCTTAAGGGAAACAAAATGAATATCATCAGAATTCATAATTTGCCTTATATATTCTAAAGCAAAAATCCTTACCGATACATATCGAGGCAGTTTATAGGGCGCCAATTCACACCCAAAGACTCTGATTTCTGTGTGATTCTGGCATAAATACCAGTCCCCGGTCTGAATGTTGTCCGAGAGATGCAGGATCCTCTGGACTTCATCATTAATGTGTGGCTTGGGCATGCCACGCAACATACTTACCACAAGGTGGTAAAATCGGTCAATAAATGCTGTGAAGTCGTACTCGGCCGAATTGTACTTCAGGAGAGAAGTCCACGCAATGACCGGTTGGGGCTTCCCGTCGGCGTCCATCTTTTGCAGGGAGAAATTGAACCTGTCGGCTTGGAAATAGAGGAACATGTAAGCCAGAATGGATGAATATCTAAACATGCCTTCGGTGGAGAAATTGACGAACTGCTCATGGATATTTTTTTCCAGGAAGGTGTTGTAGTCGAACTGTGTGGTTGGCTGCTCGTCGTTCGAGAGGATGGACATAAAACCCAGGATGGGCTCATCCACCCACTGATCAGAATAGTATCCAAGAAGGGCACACAGAGAAGAAATAATCTGATTCCCTTTGGTGGAAAACATAGACGAGGGGTACGGGGGGTTGGTGGATGGGAGTGGAGCTGAAGTGGTAAGAAAGAGATCGAAAATCTGAGCTCGTTGTGGGAAATTCATCTTCTGGTAAAGCTTGATGAGGATTTCTAGGCTAAAGGGGGACGCGGATTCTGCTCGGGTGATTTGTAACATCTGGTTGATGTCCTCAGGGGTAATGAGGAAAAGAGCATCTCTGAAATAGGAAAGGATGGCTTTCTGGTCAGGGACGTAGTGGGCCTGGCATTGGAGCGGTGGAGGATGACGTCCGGGAGTGACAGGATGTCAGGTAGCAGGTGGGGGATGTGACCTCTGTACCAATAGAAACGTGCCATATGTAGCAAAGGGCCCGCGGAAAGGAATATTCATTCCATACCCCCCCCCCTTTGGTTAAAGACAGAACACCTGGGGGGTCCGGAATGCGCTAAGAACCATTGATCTGTGCGCTTTTCTGATGGTTGTCCAGATCTGCACGCTCCTTAATATCAATTCCGGACCCCCCCCTCCATTAAAGGTAGAATGGAGGGGGGGGGTCTGGAATCCAATGTGGATCGTCGATTTGAGCTCTCTGTTTAGAACCATTCAGATCTATGCCTGCGTTATACCCAATTCCGGACCCCCCCTTTCCATTAAAGGCAGAATGGAAGGGGGGGTCTGGAATCCAATGTGAGCCATGGATTTGCGTGCTCAGTGATGGATCGTCCAGATCTATGCAAATATTATCGTCGATTCCATACCCCCCCCCTTGGGTTAAAAGTAGAACACTAAGGGGGGTCCGGAATGCTCTGTGAACCGTCGATCTGAGCGATGAGATCTGGACCACTGGAAGGTGACCGAAACATATGTCAGGGGCAGAAAAAAAACATGTGTAGGAAAACTTAGGATTAGTGCTTTTTCATGGGTTTTTCTTCGATTTTCTCATACACACCACCAAGGGGACTTTGTTTCAACTATCCTAAGGCAAGGAAAAACTTGAGGTAGCACTTTCTTCGGGAGAGTTTTAGTTGGGAAAGGTAGGCCAAGCAATTCGTCTACACTCTAACCTACTTCACAAGACGAAAAACCCAGATTAAACTGTTGGGTTCAGGTATTATTTTTCCTAAGGGCTATCTGATCAGGATTAGATGGTCTGATCAGATGTATTCACTAGTTCTAACCTAGGGGCTATCTGACCAGGGTTAGACAGTCTGGTCAGATGTATTCACTAGTTCTATCAACATTGGAAATTTAAAAGAAATTGGTCATGCTTGAAAGGTATGACCAAGTCACTATTATTGCATGGGGCTTTTATTTCAAATCTTTTTGCCCTCTTTTCTTTTTCTTTTCTCTTTTTTCTTTTTCTTTTTCTTTTTGCAAAAATGAAAAATGGGTTTCCAATAGGAACACTAGATACAAATAATATCAATAATATCCAAGTCATAAGTTGATTCCCATATTTTATGGGGTGATAACACTTTCCTTAAGAAAGTTTTGCAGAAATAAAACCAATGACTCCATTTACCCAATACAGGCATGTGGTCTAGTGTTCTTCCCATCTCACAGGAAGACGAGATCCCTAGTTGGAGCCTATGTTGGAGCCGCCTTTCTCAACTGGTTTAAATGTAATTCTTAAAATCAAAGGTTGGCCTTTAATGTTGTCTTTTACTTCGTGACCTTTACCCACTGAAAATCTCAATATTCCTGATATGAGAAGTGGCGATGGTTGTTGCACTCCTAAGCCATTTCCATTTAACCGTTAAACAAGATTTCTCACTTTTATATACCTCGGGATATCGCGCTTCAGGAGTTACAAGTCACACGGTTTCCAAGCCCCGATGCGCAAAGTCCCAAAACAACCTTGAAATCTTACCCAGGTTAGCGCCGAGAGTAAATTTCCTTAAACCTTAGTTAAGTGTTGTCGGGATTTTGTGTCTCGGCGATTGCTCTTCCCAAAAATCTTATTGTCATAACTCCGATAGGCAAAGTTGCGAGATAGTTTCAAAAGTCACCTAGGTTAGTGTGAGGGGTAAATCGTTTTAAACCGTAGTTAAACAATGTTGGGGTTTCGCGACTCGACATTCACTCTTCCAAGAAACTATACCTTCGTAGCCTCGATTCACGAAATCATGATATTAATTAAACACTTAATCTAGATCACGTTTTTGCTTAACTAGATCGCGTCATCGCGATCTCGGGTTTTAGGGGCTCGAAGGATAGGAGTGAAATCTCCCGATACAGAGAATGTCGAAAAGGGTGATTAAAGTTTAAAGAAAACATAATTAAAGAAGCTAAGCCGGATTAATCAGTGCATTAATACAAATATTAACACGCACCATCTACGGGTTAAATTTAATTGTTTTTTTTGCACTAACTTGTGTCACGACCTGTCAAAATTTATGGCATTTATTTGAAATGAGGTGAAGTGATAGGTAAAGATATTGTTTTTATTTCTAAATCTTTCTCTAAAAATGATTTGACCGTTATGTTCATAAGGACATCGGGGTTTTAAATGGTTGAGATATAGAGTTCTTTCTCTCATTGTTTCAAATTTCATTTCTATCTTGTGAAAAAAGCCTTTTCTCACCAGGCTAATTTCTGTATGTATACACATTTTTTCTACAGGAGAGCTAAGTCAGAGTCCTCTATCATGGCCCCACGAAAAGAATCCAAGGCGATTGTTGAGAATTCAGGGCAAGGCTCAGATACTGTTTTCGATACTTCACCCTGAGGTATTGATTCTGTCAGAACCTGGTCATACGTCTCTGAGGTTCTTCAGTCCGAATTGGTGAACTGTTCAGATGATTCCAATGATAATGAGAAGGAAGATTTGGCCACCAAATATAAAATCATCGTTCAAGCAGAGATGCATGAGATAGAGGCCAGGCCACAACTCCTTCCCTATTCTGATATGATCTGTTGGACATCAGATCATGTGGATATCCCGACCAGAACTATTATCAACAAGTAGAAGCTGACCATTGGGACTTTTAGACCATAACATTTTCAGGCGATGTACCAATTTTCACCCACACCAAACTTCTCACACAATGCCAAGTTTCTAGAAGGTTTTAAGAGAAAAGAATGCGAGCAATATGGAAGGAGCTTGTCTGAACTGATCAAGGATTGGGTCTCCCACCCCGTAAAGTTCAGGGCAGATGGTAACAGAGTTTATTCAATATCTTCCTTGGAACCACAATTCAAATATATAGCAATGATGTCCTATAGGTTGTATGGGAAGGAGGACACCACACATTGTTTTCTCCTGTGGGTTCCTTTGATTCATACAGTTGTTGAAGGTTGTTCCTTCGACTTGGCCAAATTTTTGTCAGATAGTTTAACCAGCTGGATTACCGAATATCGAATGCAGAGGGCGAGTGGGAAGGCCGCTTCATTTTTTATGTCCGCCTACATCATGGCTGTTGTTTGTTTCTTGAGGCCTTTCCCTCTAATGAGTTGGAGCTGAACTCCATCTGAGGCTGAGCCTATCCATGTCTACCACTCAAAACTTTGGGAAGATAAGGCCAGAGAATTCATATACGAAATTTTCAATTCGGTAATGGTACCAATGCATGTCTCCATCTTCGACGACCCACAGCCCAGGAGTTCAGATAGCATCGCCACCAACTTGAGAAACATGGTTGATTGGTACGTAGAGGCAGAATTTTCATACATCAGGGTTTTCGACACCCCTGTTCCCCCCTATGCTCTACGATTATTAATACCGGATAGGCTGGTTTGTCGCAAAATCGCTAGGCAAACTGTGATTGGTGGCATAAGAAAAGAGCTTAAAGGATTTTCGAAGAAGGTATGGCCGCCTTTCCCCATTCATTTGAATACATATTCTTTATTATATTTCTGACACACAAAAGCTGAGGCAATGACTTTAGAGGATATTAAATTGGTCCACATTGATTTCAAGAAGCACGACCCACACAAGATCGTGGGTAATCACATGGTGAGTTGTGGCCTTAAAAGGTATGAACATGAGAATTCGCCTCATGACGACGTCTTCTGAGGGGCAAGATCGTATGTCAATGTCCTAATTCAGATTCAAACCCTTTCGCCCGAGGAGATGGTTGATTTCTTCAAATTTTAGGAACACCAGTGAGCCACCTTCCCCCAGTTTTATAGGGAAAGAACCCTTCGACTACATATGTACAACAAACAGAAGCCAAGGGCTCCAAAGATTCAGGACCTAACCAAGAGGAACACCAGGAAAAGAAAAATCAAACCAGGGGCCCAAAACAGGAAGCCAAGATCCCCAACCCTCCAAGCAAGTCACCCTCGGTTGTTACCCCAGGGAAATCATCCAAGCAGAGTGGTAGCCCCATCATTTCTGTTACTCCCCTACAGTCCACAAAGGGGATCCCAAATTATTGAAAGGTTTGGTATTGTTCAGTTAAGCAATACACAATAACAATCCATCAGAGTCTTTATTATCCACCTATTGAAATAGATTCAACAACAGCTAGATCCAGAGGAAAGTTATGAGCATTACATTCATGCATAACTTCCATACCTAACCTATGATATATTTGTATAATTCAATTGGTTGCCTCCGATATAAGAATTTTTCTTCGATATATGATAACTTTGATAACTATGGAAGAGTTGCCTCCGAATGAATTTTTATTCGATAAGAAGAGAAAGGCCATTGTGAAATAAGAACTTTATCAAGAAGCAGGCACGGTAGCCAAGAAATTTAAAATCCTTGATGATGGGAGAGCCATAAAAAAAGAGGAATTTGCAACGTAGATAGCAGGGATGTTGGGGGATTTTGCTACAACCAACCAATATTTTGTTGAGTCCCTCAAAGAATAGTTGAAGTGGAAAAACCATTTGATCAAAACTTTGGAGGCTAAGCTGGCTACAATAGAGGCAACTGTCGGAGATTAGGCAAACACAAGTATAGATCAAGATAGAGAAGTTGATCAAAAGGAAATCGAGTGGCTCAAATTTGATCTTGAACAAACAAAACAGGCGGCCAAGACCAACCAATCACAGATAAGCCAACAAGAGGAATTGATAGGGAAATTACAGGCCAAATTAGATTTCGCTGAAATCCAAGTGATAGATATCGAGATATTCCAATCCCAAGCCATAGAAATTCGAAAAAGAGTGTCGGCAACTCAAGAAGATTTACTTGCTAAAGTGGAGACCATTCAAAACCTCTGCCAAATCATTGATCAAGTGCTGAAGACATCTCCTTGAGAGAAAGAGAAGATGGGGCGGCTCAAGTCATTTTCCAAGAGGCTATTATAGCCACGATGAAAAAGGAAATGGGAAGTAGTTCCAAGCTCTCCATCCCAGAGAAGACCAGAGGTAACATCTTACTGAAGGCATGGGAACGAAATATATCAGAGAGAAGAGAGCGAGCTAAAGAGCTAAGAAAATTTTGTGAAGAAACTCTTGGGATGACAAATGAAATTTTGATGGGTCTTGATAGTGAAAGTAGCATCGGGACACTGGGCCAGGTGGATATATCCAAGCACTTGCTCAACATCAAGGAGAATGAGGAAAGAGAGTAGGCTGAAATAACACAGGTAATCGAGACAAATATAGTCCAAGTGGATAAGTGGCTAATAAATCCAAGTGTACTGTTATATTCTATCACCACTAAAGACTGACAAGTAGGAGGAAGGTTTCCATAGTTAGCAAAGGATTGTTACACCTTAAAGGCAAACAACCAAGAAAAACCTTCCAGGTTGATAACCCAGGTTGTGGAGAGGTGCGTCACTTGCACACAGCAGGCGAAGGGGAAGTTTTCGGGTATCAAATAATGACATGTGTCTGCCTATTCTATTTTTAGAACCCGAAGTTTAAAGAAAGGAAGGTTCTCCATCTGTTCGAAAGAGGACAAAGACAAAGAATTGAAACGCATAAATCTCCTTTTTGTAACCGAAAAAACTCCCGGAACGATTGAGATTCTAGCATGTAGAAGTTTGTATAAATATGAAATTAGAAGAAAGAAAAGAGGTTGGACCTTTTTGGTCAATTGTAATAGAGATTCTCTCCTTTTGAAAATTAATACAAAGCAATCCGAAGACTCCTGATTCCATCAAGACTGTGTTATGAGTTTGTTTCCTCTGTGATTTCATATTCAATTTCAGTTCATATATATATGTCTGATGAATGTTTCACTGTAATTTAGTAAAACCTCTACTATGGTGATCAATTTTTAGTCATCTATATCGTTTACATATTTTTCTCTGTATCGTCTATTAGCAGGTACAAGACCTGTGAACTCTTTAGAACTTCATATTTTATTCTTCGTCATATTTCTTCTTATCTTTTTCTTCTTCTGTTTACAGGGTGAGATTCTCCCTTGAAAGGATCCTCACATTATAGACAACTTAATGTTTTTCTCACATTTCACACACCATTTATTTAAATGATAACTCAGTTATGGTAAAATGCCTTTGGTTTGCACTTTATCTTCAATATCGGATTCAAAAGTTCTCCTTTATACGATCAAATTGATACAACATTAAAAACCTCGAACTCTCCTTTAATTTTCTTGTTCCTCTATGACTGTCCCCATTGCAAGACAGCCTAATATTGAACCAAGCTTGTCGGACCAAACCCATATCACTTTGAACCTTTTCGATACCATACTTAAAACAACCACCATACGGGTAGAACTTGAACGTTCATGGGGTGCGATTGAACAGGATATAAGCATCTAGGAATAGTTGGAAGCGAGACAACAACAACCTAGAAATCAACCTTAGCTTCCTTTCCTGAAGGTTGATTCTTACCCTTTTTTAATCCTTTACTCACTTTCGGATGCCTAGAGACTGTACTTTCTAAGCCTTAAGTACAGACTCTGGAACAACAAGCGGGGTGATTTTGATCGGCATGACATGTCGGAGCATAATGAGCTGGAACCTGGGACTCCACATGATAACTCCGGAGAGGAACCTAGTGTAGGTGCACATGATACTATTCCACATGGAGYAGAATGAATTAAAAGCACCATATCACTAGATTTCACCTTTCTGGTGGATCACACATGTGTTCCGATAAAGATTCAGAAGATTGCAGGTAATTGTCCCATTAATTGATTCATTTTTTTAATGAAATTGAAATGGATTACAACTTGAGATTATTAATTGATTAATGGATAACACGTTACTGCAGGAAACAATGTTTTCTATAGAAACTTACATGACAAAGCATTGGAGTTGTTTGGCCCCACCATTCACACACGGTGGAATGGCCAAGATAGCAAAAAGAAAGATGATTTAATAGATCACATGGTGAACTTGTTCGACAACACTTTCAACAAGAAAGTGGTTACAAAGTTATTTGGCGAGAATTTAAAATACACCAGGGCCCACTATAGGAATAAATTTCAAATATACCTAAAGCACGAGCACCCTCCCATGGTTTCTGAGAAAGAGTGGAAGACGCTAATAAAGGATGCAAAGGAGAACTTGTTTAAAAAAAAAAAGGACGACAACCATGAGCTGGTCAAGCAAGGTACAACACATGTCATATTATCAGTGAAATATGAGCATTTATGTTTTTGTTTTTTGTTTTAAGTAACAATTTTGATATCTAATTTTTTTCAAAAATTCCATATGTAGGCTACCGGACACATCCAAAGCAACAAAATCTAGAGTGGAAAAACACGGCCAACATAAACTAGGCCAAGGTGGCTATAGAAAACTCAAAGCTCGAATAGTAATATTTAAATGATTAACTGTGGTTAATATTTATTTAATAGTAGCGAACAAATATATGTTTTTGTTATTGGTATTTTTAATGGTGTTATGCATTGCAGTTAAATATGTTTGACACTGCTTCCACTGAGGAGTACCTGAATCTTGGTTACAAGCATGGTTTTAAAAGTGTCATTGAATATAGAAAAATCTTGGGCCAGACTCTTATCTCCCTATCCATGTAGGTAAATCAAATGAATAAGGAAACCACAGTAGCATGCTTGTAAATTATTTTCATATTTTATTATATCACCCTTAACTAAGTATTTATGTTTGTTTTCAAGAAACAGTGCTACCACAGTAGTGAATCAAGCAGTATTCAACAAACATCGCGTCATACAATTAGGGTCCACATGTCCAGTGATAGTGTAGATCAAAGTACCCATTCCGGTATGTATGCTTCAGAATTAGAAATATTTACTGTGATTGTAGATATTTATTTCCTGACTTATACTTATATATTATCTTCTCAAAATTGAAGAGCATGTAGCTCAGGAGGGTGAAATACGAGAGAAACCAAGTGGACAGGAAATTAACGCACCAACTGTCCCAGCTACAGAGACAGGTAAAGAGAAATACTGTAATGTTAATCAAAACAATGAATTAGTTATTTCAATTATATTTCAACATATCGATATGATCATTTTCGTTGTTCCAGTTCACATCCTTGAACAGATGCCATCTAACCCTTCTCGGTGACGTACCARAAGTATGGTACTTGAGTGCACACAAACAATAGAAGGACAGGGCACATGAAATACAATGTCCTTGGATGATGATGATATCCCAATTGTCAGTTTTATGAATGTATAAAAAACGTAAATCAAAGAAAAATTAGATGTATAAATTCATGACCTATTTTTGGATCTTTATCGATGTTTATATGTTCATATGTTTTGATGACTATCCTAGTTATGCATTAATGTATATATGTTTTCTATATAGAGAAAATCATTTTTTGAGTATGGGAAATTGAGAGCAATGTGGGGGGGGGGTAAGGGCCATATGAGCTTCCACCTTCACATGGTTGGCCCTGTTTAGTAGAGAATAACCTATTATTGAAACAAAGAGAAGCTCATTAAGGTATGCGATAACTTAATTTTTTTCTAGAGTATTTTACATAACTAAATGCATGCTTATTTTCTTATTATAAATTATTTACTCATATAAAAAAAAACTCTTTTATGATTCATGAAGGTCTTGGTGATCAAAATGCATCTCGTTGACAACTCTTATCAAGTTGTATGGGTTAATGGATCTAGCGAAAGAACAATGAAAATGTAAGGGTTTTGACGTGTTTTTAAAAGTAGGATTTATACTAGTAAAAGTTCACAATCCTCATGAATATGTAGATATTGATATATATGCCAAGTTCCATGTGGTGCTTTGGTTTACTTGTAGATATTTTAAATATAATTTTGGTTTACTTGTAATTTTTTTATAAAGAAGTATAACTATTTTAGAGAACCCCCATATACAAAGTCTTTATCCATATCCTCATTGTGGAAAATAAATTAGAAAATATCCCTCACTTCATTCATTTCCATAATCCTAACCTTATTTCTATCTCTAGTCCAAATACTAGTTCCTATTAAACAATGCATGAAGCTAATCCCAATAATCTAGACCCCTCCTCTCATCCCACATGTTAGTGCAAGTATTATAAGGCTCCAAAGGACACTACTACAAAATTCTTTTTCTTATAATAATAATTCACATCCAAATCCTTGTACATAGATGAGAAATCCCTTGATGATCCTAGGGTACACCAAAATTTGGACAATTCTCCCCAACAAAAAATAGTCCCTATTACAAACTCTATTGAAAAAGATCCCTCATTACTCATAATGACAAATGAAATTTATTCCCCTCTCTAAGTCATATGTACTAGTGACATAATATTTGTTATACAAAGGTAGCCTTCTAAATACTAGACTAAGGTCAAAATTCAAATAGAAATAACTAAATGTCAAGATCCATTGCAAATTTCCAATTTGTTATATGTTACCAAACTCAAACCTAAGAACCAAGGGTGACGTTCAAAGTCCAAATAATTTGATGTTGGGCCTACCAATTTACTCCTATCATGATATCGAGAGTTATTTAAAGTTTTCAAATAAATGAACCTTCACTCGAATACTACCAAAGATCAAGAAAATATACAAATGGAATCTAGGCATGAACAATCATGAAACTAGGGTTTGTGAAATTCTCCTTTTGGGAGTGATTTGTTTTTGGTTATGGGACAAGCATCAAAATATTTATCTTCATCAATGGAATATGTTAAGATCATTATACAAAATATACCAATCGTAACAAGGTTCACAGGTTAAAACACTCAAAACATAGAGTTTGCAGTGAAATACAATTCGCTGTGAAATTTCCTATAACAGACAATTTGCAGCGAATTAATACCCAACAAAATCGTATTTTCACCATATATTGAAATTTGTGAACTGGGTTCTTTTGAATTTTTAATTTTAGGAGAAACATAATGTATTTGACTTTCTGAAAAAAAATCAACCCAACCCAGTTTGTCATTTGGTAGAAAAGTTGAAAACATCACTTACAAGAAAGTTTGCAGCGAATCCTGCAGATGCACTGCAAACTCTAACAATTTGATAAATCCAAATTATTGGAGGGATTCCAACTATAATAAAGGGTTCAAATGATTTCCTACAAGGTATTTGGACATCAGAGACATGTGTTCTATCATCAGATCAAGTAGCATGACCTGGTTCAAAAGACATTTATCACAATAGGCAAGATCCCCCAAAAAATGAGTTAGGTGGATTTTTCGTTTCACCTTGTTGTAACAACTCTTAGAGAAAAGAGAATCCAATGAAACCAATTTATATTCAACCTATTTATAGTAGGAAGGAATGATACACTATAGAGAGGATGTTTTTTTTAATGAAAGGGTTGAGTTCATGATCCAAGAGAGGCTCAAGAGAGCTTAAGGGGTTGTTTACCGGTGTATGTTTATTGGTAAGCTTGAGGGCATGTGATGTCACATTTTCTTCCATTAAATATCCATGAGAGATATTTATCATATTGTCTTCTTTGTTTTCCACTTCTTTTTCATCATATTTCTCGAATATAATGCAGACTATTAAGGTCATGGTTGCATGTGATTAGGAGATTCATGAGCTGCAAAGGATTTGCAATGATTTCATGTTAATTATTGTTGTGTTCAAGTATTCTTCAGTCCATTCAATAGAGAGGATATCTATTTTGTGAAATTTATACTTTATTTTTTTCTTTCCATTATTATACCTTATATTATATAAACCTTTATTTGGTATACAGTTTGATTTCCTTTGATCTATAGGATGTTTATGGCTCCATGCCCAATGGTAGCCTAGTGATCTGCATTTTTCTGCCCTTTCCTTTCTCATAGAGTGTTGATGGTCTACCTGAACATAAACCTGATTTAATCTTTTAGTTTTCCAACATTCAAATGGGTATTGGGCTTGTTCTTAAAGCATTCTAAGAACAACTCCTGGTGCTAACATAGCTCACATCTGTTGATTTCCCACTCTTATGAATCTGAATCTGTTTAACATGATGAACATATTTCTTCATTTTATGTACCACTACCTTCTTTAGAAATCTATGAATCTGTGATGGGAGAAAAATAGATATCATGTAGCTTGTCCCAAAGTTATTTAGTTGATAAAACATTACCCACTTTTTCCTTTAATGAATCATATAGTCCTTCCAAAATGAAATTCGTTGCAATTTTGTTATTTCGTTTCAATTCCTTCTTGGCTAGAGTCTTTTCCTTTTTTGAAATATCATATCCTGTAACAAATGATTTATAAATATCATATCCCTATGCCTTTAAAAATGTTTTCATCCTTCTGCTCCAGAAGTCATAGTCCAGACCACATTCCCTCTCATTCCCCACATTCCTGTCCCACCCAAGGAAGTGTGTCCCTTCTCTGCTCAACAGTCACTCAGCTACCCCACTTCCCTTCCAGGGCTTCAGCAACATGCCGGACCAAAAGTCTTAGAGTGTTGTAGATGCAGTTTAGCACCTATGGAAATCAATCCCCAACAATTCTCTTACTCAGAGAACTTCTCATAGGCATGACAACTCGCTTCTTCAATCCCGCTCCAAGCTAACCAGGTACACCAACCAAAAAGGATGGGGAAACATGCTTCGGAAAGGTGAAATGGTTGTCTCAAGGATAACAGAATGTATGAGTGAAATGATCATGGATTCATTGACTAGATAACTGAGTGTGTTTTTGGAATCACGGTGAACTCTTTGTCAAAAATGATGGTCCCCCCTTCCCCCCGTTCGTAAGGTATCTGTGAGAAAAATACCCCCTAAGCTAAGTTTCCTCATGATATGAATGCATATCCCCAACTTGAAACTTGTCATATCGGAAGTTACTTTTTTCCACTTGTCCCCAACTTTAGAACTTAGGATAAACTAATTATCCATACTTTATGTTTTAGAAAATATTAATATAATATTCCCTTGACCTTTGGCCCTCCCTTTCCCTAACTGGTGAAGTTCAGTCCCTCATCTCTTTTATCGTGGTCGATCTGCGTGCAGTGATGTATTTTATATTAATCATGATTCATGTACAAAGTAGGCGCTCTAGCCTTTAACATCTAGGCATGCTGGCCTAATTCCAAGACATAAGAATTTCGGCTTATAATACTCGCTCACCAGCCTATAATGCATATTATATACACAAACTTTCACTGACCTTAATATTGCATGCACCTAGTTACTATGCGTTGTATCCTCTATCTTTAAGGTTGCGCACACCTTAGTTACTGCGTGCGGTATTTAGAAATGTGCACATTACATCCCTTTACTGCACAATATATGCGTGCACCATGCCATGAAAGGTGTATTACAAAAATGATGTCTAAACATCTCACTAGCTTAAATATACTTGGATTATATTTACATTTGGGTTTGGCCAAGGGATATTACAATCCCCTCCTCTTATTTATGCACTGTCCTTAGTGCATCATGTACCCATATACAATAAAATTCTCAAAATTCTTCAAAATGATGCAGGTATTCTACCTACATTGCATCCTCATGCTCCCAAGTAGCGTCTTCAGGTCCGTACCAAGTCCATTGGACCTTTACAAGCCCTATGGTGCTTGGATGCACACCAGATGCACTTGGAAAGTGCCTTCTTGCTCCACCTGAATAACATTCCAATCAATAACATGATTAGCATCAGGTATATATTTATTTAGCAATGATACATAGAAGACATTATGAATAGACATAGATGCAGGCAATGCAATCATATAAGAAACTGGACCAATCCTCTCTAGGATTTTAAATGGTCCACAAAATCTGGCTGCTAACTTGGCGTAGCTTCCCAGCTTCAGGGAACTCCTGTTAGATTTTACTTTCAGGAAAACATGATCACCCACTTTGAATTCTTTGTGGATTATGTTTTTTATCAGCATAACGTTTCTGTCTATCTTGGCCAACTTTCAAATTCTGCTTAATTTTTAACATTTGGTCCTCCATATCCTTGAGCAATTCTGGCCTGACTATTGTTCTATTAGATGGGTCATCCCAGCTTATTGGAGTATTGCACCTTCTTCCGTAAAGTGCTTCAAATGGGCTCATTTTCAATGATACCTAATACCCATTGTTATGAGCGAATTCTACTAAATGTAGGTAGTCTTCCCATTTTGATGGTTTATCCATCACATACATTCTCAACATATCTTCTATCACTCTATTCACCCTCTCTGTCTATCCATTAGTCTCAGGATGGTAAGATGTACTAAAGTTCAGATTTGTTTTGACTCCTTTCCAGAAATTCAAGGTGAATTTTGGGTCTCTATCAGACACAATCATTTTAGGAATTTCGTGCAATCGTGCCACTTCATTCATGAAAATATCAGCAACATCTGTTGCTTTGTGAGTAGTTTTTAGTGGAATAAAATGGGCATATTTTGTAAGCTTTTCCACCACTACCATAATTGAATCATGTAGCTTTCCTGTTCTGGGCAATCCCATAGTAAAATCCATTGTCACCACTTCCCACTTCCATTCAGGAATGGGCAAAGGTTGAAACAGTCTTGATGGGTGCTTATGCTCTATTTTAACTTTCTGGCATTCCATACACCTAGTGATGTATTCTGCAATTTATCTCTTCATACCTAGCCAAAAGTATTGTCTCTTGACCGCTGCTACGGTTTTTTGATATCCAGGGTGCCCTACATAAGGAGCATTATGCATCTCATGAAAAATTATATGTTTCAAGTCCTGGCCATTTGGTACAAAAATTATACTCTTATGAAATAGTATTCCATCTACTCCCAACTTATAAATATCCATCTTCTGAAGTATCTTATCCTGTTGTAGAATTTCTACCAATTCTTTGTACTGCAGATCTGTATTTGCAGCCTCCATAATTTTGCTTTTAACATCAGTCTAATACATGTTGATGGTTGTAGCATGAAGCTCATGCACCCTCCTATTGAGTGCATCTGCCACTTTATTTTCTTTCACTTTGATATTCTTTATATCAAAGTTATAGTCGCTTAGAATTTCTAACCATCTGTGTTGTCTAGCATTTAGATTTGATTGATCAAATAAATATTTCAAACCATTGTGGTCTTTTCTTAACTCAAACCTTTTTCCCATGAGGTAGTGTCTCCATTTCCTTAGGGCATGTACTATGGCTACCAACTCCAAATCATGAGTGGCATAGTTTATTTCATGCTCCTTCAACTTCCTTGATTCATAACATATCACGAATCCATTTTGATTGAGGAATCCACCCAGTCCTTCATTACATGCATCTGTGCATACGATGAAATCTTCATTTGGGTCTGCAATCCTTAGTATTGGAGAACTTGTCAATAATTGTTTCAAATGTTGGAAACTCCTTTCACAGTCCGACATCCACTGAAACTTCATACCCTTTCTTTGCAAGGAAGTGATTGGGTGTGCTATCTTCGAGAATCCTCCAACGAATATCATGTAGTAACCTGCAAGGCCCATGAAAGATATAACCTCTATCACATTCTTTGGTGCTGACCATTCTCTAATGGCTTCTACCGTCTCAGGGTCCACTGTTATCCCATCTTTTGAGATGATAGGCCCAAAATAATGAATTTGTTTATGATAAAATGAGCACTTGCTCAATTTGGCATACAAATGATGTTCCCTTAATACTTGCAACACCATCCTCAAATGATTTTCATGCTCTTCCTCTGACTTGGAATATATAATAACGTCATCCAAAAATATAATGACAAACGTGTCCAAATACTCTCAGAAAACACCATTCATTAAGCACATGAAAACAAATGGTGCATTTGACAATACAAATGGTACCACTGTGAATTCATAATGACCATACCTTGTCCTGAAGGCGGTCTTGCTAATATCTTCTTCCTTAATTCTTACCTGATGGTATCCTGATCTGAGATCTATCTTTGAAAATATCCTTGCATCCTTCAATTGATCAAAGAGGTCATCAATCCTTGGAATAAGATATTTGTTCTTAACAGTCACTTTATTCAATTGTTTGAAGTCAATGCACAATCTTAATGTTCCATCTTTATTTTTTCACAAACAATACTAGGGCACCCCAAGGTGATACACTTGGGTGCATATACCCCTTTTTCAGCAGTTCGTCAAGTTTTATTTGCAACTCCTTCAATTCTGGTATGCTCATTCTATAAGGAGTCTTTGATAATGGCGTTGCTCCAGGCATCAAATCTATAGAGAAATCAATGTCTCTCCTTGGGGGTAGTCTTGGTACTTCCTTGAATACATATTTAAACTCTTTTAGGACTGCATAATTCTCCAAATTTGGCACCTTGTCTTCAGGTTTCTTCTCCATATGAGCTGCAAATATTTGACATCCTCTTCTATAACATTTCTTCAGCTACAATGCTGAAATTTCTCTAATGGTTACTGCCATGGGAATTCCCTGGACTTTCCTTTGGTTCCCTTATTCATCCAAGAAAGTGAATGATTTGTTATGACAATCCAATAGAGCATGATGTGGGTCCAACCAATCCATCCCAATTAAACAGTCATAGGAACCTAAGGGTAAGATGTTCAAATATGCCCTGGTATTTAGTCCATTCATGTCTATGTTGGCATGTTTTACAGGCAGCGTATGCTTGTCATTGATGGAAAGTAAAGCAGCGATGATGACTTAAGTAAATCAATGATGATCAGCAGTGTAGTGATAATCGGGGAAGAGTGGAAACAGTGATCGTTGGATTAACAATTCATAATTCCTGATGGTTGTCATATCTCAATGTAGACAAGAAGAGCGTGTTGAAGAGGAGGATAGATCTCAGGCATTAAATCCAAGCGCGGGATATGATCATCATCAGATCAAGGAGAACCTGCACGTTCTTTAAAGTGCAAGGATTAGGGGCTCACAAAATCCCAAAAGAAGGAGGACCGTCCATCATCAGGCAGGACACGTGGGGAAAGATCGTCAGTTCGCTGACTGGAGAGTCAAAGGAACGGGGTTCCCTAACCTATTGAAATCGCAATATGCAAAATCACGACTTAATCTAAGCCGTCAGATCAAGATTTTATCTGGACCGTTGATCCCAGACCATTTCGGAGTTTCGCGGATCGAGAGTTGGAGATGTCAAAGAATAATAACCACAAGAATCCTGAAATCGCGATATGCAGATTCACGACTTAATCTGAGCCATCAGATCAAGGTTTGCTCTGGACCGTTGATCCCAGTCCACTTCGGAGTTTCGTGGATCGAGAGTTGGAGATGTCAAAGAAAAATAACCACAAGAATCTCGAAATCGCGATATGCGGAATCGCGACTTAATCTGATCCATCAGATCAAGGCTTGATCTAGACCGTTGATCCCAGTCCATTTCGGAGTTTCATAGATCGAGAGTTGAAGATGTCAAAGAATAATAACCACAAGAATCCTGAAATCACGATATGCGAAATTGCAATGTAATCTGAGCCGTCAGATCAAGGTTTGATTTGGACCGTTGATCCCAATCCATTTCAGAGTTTCACGGATCGAGAGTTGGAGATGTCAAAGAATAATAACCACAGGAATCCTGAAATCGTGACTTAATCACAGCCATCAGATCAAGATGTGATTTGGATCGTTGATCCGACCCCATTTCGGAGTTTTGGGGATCACAACTTGGAGAGTCGAGATGCCTCATCTCCAGATTCACAAAATGTGAAATCGCGAAAGTGCCTTATGCATAAGGTTGTGGTCACAGCCCTTGGTCACATCAGTGAGAGATGGAGGAAAGAGCTAGAGCAACCAAGCTCCTTTTCAGGGATCGCGATTGGGGATGTCGAGACACATGGTCACATGAATGCCGAAATGTCGAAATGAATGCAAGATCCCATGGAATCAATCTGGCGATGAAGGTGAATTTGAACAAGATCGGAGGGCTACTATAGCACGACACAATGTAACTACTAGAAACCACTGATGGTTTCATCCAGAGGACTTGAAGACACTTGGGGATGATTGATAGAAAAGGTGAAGAGCCTCTGGGAATCTTCAAGAGGGATGAAGATGTTCGTGGAGGCGATTGACAGCTGGATGAGAATTGAGGCCTGTAACTGGAACAGAGAAGGTGAGCTCGACTGTCACAGAGAAGACGAAGAGTCTCAAACTGCCAGAGAGGCTGAGGAATCTCAGTACAACATACAGTGATGCTGAATGAGTGGAAAACAACCAGAGAAGCTGAAGAGTCACGATGATGATCAGACAGAGAACTCAAGTTGTGGAGGAATTTGGTGCGGAGTGAGCATGCAGAGGCATTGTGAATATTGCATGCACAAAGACAACAGAGAGTATAAGAATGCTAAACAAAGAAGAGATAGGTGTTGTCGTTGTGTACGAGAATTGAGGTGTGTACAAGGAGGGGGAACGCGGGAGCAGAAATACACAATCGAGGAATGGTGCATTGAAGGGATATGGTGCATAGAGCATAAAAGGCCGAAGAACAACAAGGGATAGAGGTGTGCAGAAGACACTGATGCAAACAGGGCAGAGCAGTGTAACAGAACAATGACAGGGCTGATAAGCCATTGAATAATTTTATATCGTTGTAATAAGTTTTAGTAACAAAGAATTTATAATTCAGAGTGGTCGGGAGGTGCTAGGGAGGACTGGTGTCCTCAAAGGTTCAAGTGGGTGCTTGAACACAAGGAGTTGGTGCTTCCTTCTAGTTGGTACTAGAGAACATAGGGAGTTGGTGCTTCCTTCTAGTTGGTACTAGAGAAACTAGGGAGTTGGTGCTTCCTTCTAGTTGGTGCTAGAGAAACCAGGGGGTTGTTGCTTCCTTCTAGTGGGTGCTAGAGAAAAATAGAGAGTTGTTCTCTCAGCAAGTTGCATCTTGCAAAAATAGAGGTTGCAGCCTCACAATGAGTTGGTGCTCATATGTATGATAATGTAAAGAATGTAAATAATACTTATCATATAAAGAAAAAGAGGTTTTTACCCTGTATGGGTTTCCTCAGGAATTATATGTCTCTGTCTTCTCATATATGTGACTGATGCTGAATGTGCCTTTGTTTATTTCCCATTATTGTGATCATCATTGAGTGCCCTGTAAATATTTTACAACAAGCATAATTGTTTAAGCACAGTAACAACTGATTCACCCCCCCCCCTCTCATTTGTCCAACAATTGGTATCAAAGCCGGCCCCTTTTATCTAAGGGTAGATCCTAGAGCTTAAACATGTCAAGACATAAAGGAAATTCAACCAATAAGGCCCCTCTGTTCAATGGAACAAACTTTGCCTTCTGGAAAGTTAGAATGAGAACCTACATCATGGCTTTAGGTGCAGATGTCTGGGATGTGGTAGATATTGGTTATGTAAAGCCAATTGTGCTAGCTAATAAGGATGACAAACTAGAATTTAGCTTCAACACTAAGGCTATGAATGTTATCTTGAGTGGGCTTGCAGAAGCAGAATTTGTAAAAGTTATACACCTAGAAACTGCCAAAGAAATGTGGGACAAACTCATTAGTAGTTATGAGGGTAATGAGAAGGTAAAGGATGCAAAGCTTCAAACCTATAGAATACAGTTTGAACAACTGAAGATGAAGGAAGATGAAACTGTTGGAAAATAATTTCTAAGAGTAGAAGAAATGGTAAATGCAATGAAGGCACTTGGTGAAACAATTGGGGAACCTTCTTTAGTTCAGAAAATCTTGAGATCTCTCCCAGATAGGTTCAACCCGAA
>ML776630.1:196315-236076 GCA_009831015.1 Picea engelmannii | reverse complement strand
ATTTCACCACTGAGTTGCTCACAAGGGTTTGTACAGCAAACCCCCAAACTGAATGCTCAAGAGAAATAGAAAATGCTAATCCAAAACCAGAATGAGTAATAGGTGCACCCCAACCTCTTACTTATACTTTTCCTTCTAATTCTTTGTTGAGTTAGGTTAACTCCCAATGTTAATCTTCTATTCTTTTGTTGAGTTATCTTTTACTCCTGTCCTTTTCCTTTCTTAAGTCACCTTAAAAATATAACTTTTAACTTCTTGACTTTTTCCCCCCTTCAGTGTGAGACTATAACCTAGTGGGGGTGCCCAGGCCACTGATTCTCCTCATTACCTCTCTAATAGGTGGGAGACATTACAATTAGGCAGGACACGTGGGGAAAGATTGTCAGTTCACTGACTGGAGAATCAAAGGAACGGGGTTCCCTAACCTCTCGAAATCGCGATATGTGAAATCACGACTTAATCTGAGCCATCAGATCAAGGTTTGATCTATACCGTTGATCCCAAACCATTTCGAAGTTTCGCGGATCGAGAGTTGGAGATGTCAAAGAATAATAACCACAAGAATCCTAAAAACGCGATATGTGGAATCACGACTTAATCTGAGTCATCAGATCAAGGTTTGATATGGACCGTTGATCCCAGTCCATTTTGGAGTTTCATGGATCGAGATTTGGATATGTCAAAGAATAATAACCACAAGAATCATGAAATCACGATATGCAGAATCGCGACTTAATCTGAGCCGTCAGATCAAGGTTTGATCTGGACCATTGATCCCAGTCCATTTCATAGTTTCACAAATCGAGAGTTGGAGATGTCAAAGAATAATAACCACAAGAATCCTGAAATCATGATATGCAGAATCGCGATGTAATATGAGCCGTCAGATCAAGGTTTGATCTAAACCGTTGATCCCAGTCCATTTCGGAGTTTTTTGGATCGAGAGTTGGAGATGTCAAAGAATAATAACCACAAGAATCCCGAAATCGTGACTTAATCGCAACTGTTATATCAAAATGTGATCTAGATCATTGATCCGACCCCATTTCGAAGTTTCAGGGATCGCGAATTGGAGATTTGAGATGCCTCATCTCCAGATTCACGAAATGCAAAATCGCGAAAGCGCCTTATGCATAAGGCTGTGGTCACAACCCTTGGTCACATCAGCGAGAGATGGAGGAAAGAGCTAGAGCAACCAAGCTCCTTTTTTGGGATCATGACTGGGGATGTTGAGACAGATGGTCACACGAATGCCGAATTGTCGAATGATGAAATGCCGAAATGAATGCAAGAACCCATGGAATCAATCCGACGGTGCAGGTGAATTTGAACAAGATCTGAGGGATGCTGTAGCATGACACAGTGTAACTGCCAAAAACCACTGATGGTTTCAGCTAGAGGACTCGAAGACACTTGGGGATGATTGACAGAGAAGGTGAAGAGCCTCTGGGAATCTTCAAGAGGGATGAATATGTTCATGGAGACGATTGAAATATGGATGAGCATTGAGGCCTGTAACTAGAACAAAGAAGGTGAGATCGACTGTCACAGAGAAGACGAAGAGTCTCAAACTTCCAGAGAGGCTGAGGAATCTCAGTACAACATACAGTGATGCTTAACGAGTGGAAAATGACCAGAGAAGCTGAAGAGTCACGATGATGGTTAGATAGAGAACTCAAGTTGTGGAGGAATTTGGCGTGGAGTGAGCATGCAGAGGCATTGCGAATATTGCATTTACAAAGACAACAAAGACTATAAGAATGCTAAACAAAGAAGAGATAGGTGTTGTCGCTGTGTAGGATAATTGAGGTGTGTACAAGGAGGGAGAACACAGGAGCATAAATACACAGTAGAGGAATGGTGCATTGAAGGGATATGGTACATAGAGCATAAAAGGCCGAAGAACAGAAAGGGATAGAGGTGTGCAGAAGACAATGATGTAGACAAGGTAGAGTAGTGTAACAGAAAAATGACAGGGCTGGTAAGCCATTGAATAATTTTATATCATTGTAATAAGTTTTAGTAACAAAGAATTTATAATTCAGGGTGGTTGGGAGGTGCTAGGGAGGACTGGTGTCTTCAAAGGTTCAAGTGGGTGCTTGAGCACAGGGAGTTGGTGCTTCCTTCTAGTTGGTACTAAAGAACACAGGGAGTTGGTGCTTCCTTCTAGTTGGTACTAGAGAAACCAGGGAGTTGGTGCTTCCTTCTAGTTGGTGCTAGAGAAACCAGGGGGTTGGTGCTTCCTTCTAGTGGGTGCTAGAGAAAAATAGAGAGTTGGTGTTGTCAGCAAGTTGCAGCTTGCAAAAATAGAGGTTGTAGCCTCGCAATGAGTTGGTGCTCATATGTATGATAATGTAAAGAATGTAGATAATACTTATCATATAAAGAAAAAGAGGTTTTTACCCTATATGGGTTTCCTCGAGAATTATCTGTCTCTGTCTTCTCATATATGTGATTGATGTTGAATGTGCCTTTGTTTATTTCCCATTATTATGATCATCATTGAGTGCCCTATAAAGATTTTAAAAGAAGCATAATTTTTTAAGCACGGTAAGAACTGATTCACCCCCCCCCCCTCTCAGTTGTCCAACAGTCTATGAGGCAGGACTTAACCATATCATTAACTTTTCTTCTGGCTCCTGTAGCTAGTTGCACCAACCAGGATTTTCCATGCTTGCTTCTTGGCAATTACAAAATTTCCACCATATTAGGGTATATATAACTATGGCTAGCTCATGAATCAATTAAAATAGCAAGGGTTTGGTTGTTGATCATACCTTCCACTTCAATCATGTGGGACTGATACTCTTCTTTCTTGTTGTCCAGGGCTACATAAATCCTTGGCACATTTCTTCCCATGTCCTCTATTGTCTTAGATCGTTGTACATTATGAACATCCCTACCTTTTTCACCTCTGTGAGGACAATCTCTAAACCTATGGTATCCTTTACAACCCCAACATTGCATAGGTAGTTGTCTTGGCCCTTGACTCCCTGTGTCAATCACTCTAGTTTCCTTATGCATTTGCTGCAATTGTGGATTATTTATGAAGAATGGTGGCTTAGCTCCCTTCTTCCTCTGATCCATATTGAATTTATTATTGTCTTCCCAAACCTTTTGGAAAGATGGTCTTGCTTTCAGCTAGTCATATAAGCATTTATCTCTCCTTATGGTCTCTTCTAATGTCTTGGGATCATCATATTGTATTTTGTCACTGATGAACATCGGCAATCCACTTAAGTACCTTTGAATCTTGACTGTCTCATCCTTAATGAAAGAGACATACTTCAACAATTCCAGAAACCTTCTCTCATATCCATCCATGGTCATACTTCCAAGCTTGAGTTCGAAGAACTCTTTCATTTTCTTGTCATAGTATCTCTTGGTCAAATAATTCTTCTCAAAATAATTCTTGAATTCTCTCCAAGTAACACTTTTCTCTACAATGTGTTGTACCTGTACAAGTTGATCCCACCACATGGAGGCCTTTCCTTTGAGTTGATAGATAGTGATTCTACCTTCAGCATGAGAAGAATAATTATGAAATTGAAAATACTTCCTCATGCCTAGAAACCATGTTTCGACATCTTCATCCTTCTTGTGCTCACCATCAAATGTAGGAGGTTTGATTTTGTTCATTTCTCCTCGTAGATCATCCACCCCAGACCTCTTATATTTTCTGACAGGGGATGGAATTGTGTTTCTACTTACTGTCTTATGGGAATGCCTATGGGGATGATGGTGATGTCTACTGGCACTTTTTACTTCTCCCTTCTCCTCTGAAGATTTGTGACTCTCAAATCTACTTGAGTCACTCTCCTTAACCAATTTCTTCTCTATTATGTTCAAACCTTCCAATAGCTTCATGTTGAAGTCATCCTACTGCTCTTTGGCTTTCATAAGCCTTTCATTATCATATTTATGACTTTGGACATCCTTCTACAAATTCTTAATGGTCTCATCCATATTCATATCTTCATTCCTTTATTCTCCATGTCCATTAGAGTTCATTCCTTCCATGCCAAAATGGACATCCATCCCTCTGCTCTTCTCTAGATGATTGTAATTCCCCTGTGCCTCTTCCATTCCTATGAACTTTGCACTGGTCTGACCTGACTGAGTTGTTGTTAATTCTACAAAACATTCAGCCATCGAAACTAATCAGACTAACAAATCAGCAATTCATGATAATATGCACCATTTCAATTCAACATACACATCAACATTATCACTACCGATTTCCTAGTGTTATCACCACGAAAATTCTAGATAAGACAGAAGTCTCGAGAACGTTTACGCATAGTGCCTTTCGAGATACACTTGCGTAAGAAGGTGGTTTTGTCGAAACCACTTTCGCCAATACGCGGTATTACATGTCAAATCCACCACTTGTGGAGAGGGCAACGGCTAGTTAGATCACCCTACTTCATTCGTTCGGTACTTCGCAACCATGTGACATCAGTTGAACGCTGCCATGTAATGAACTCAAAATCTAATCATTCGAAATGGATTGGTCGAGCATGGAAACCCAACTCTCTTTGTACGTAATCTATCTGCACTTCATAAATGGAGTTCTATAATTACCACTCCCCAAGTATGAAGATGTATGTGTATCCATAACCGTAGTAATATTCAAGCCACTCAAATTCCTGCTCTCTGTAAAGACACATTTCGGTATCCTCAACCTGAGATACATGGACAAAGCTAAGTCGAGTGAGATTGGTTATTCGAGCAACATTCTAGGCTTTCCTACGAATAAGGAGGAAAGGGTCCTTGCGCACCTTCTAGCAAATAAGTTCCACACAGAGCCAATTATAGACTCACGATTGGAAGTCAGGTTGAATCCCACTATAAAGGATTTAGTCATCAACAGGCCAACCGCTAAGAAGAAAAGGAGTAAACGACATAAGAAGGAGGAATCTACAGTTGAAGCGGTTGAACGTGTTGAAGAAAATCAACCGGTATGGTTAGAATCTTCTTTAAAGGCGGAGATCACCAAGATAAAGTAAGTCTTCAACTAATATAAGCATGTCTCATCGAATTTGAACAGCCGGTATCAGAGGTAAAGAGTACAAGAGATGATAGGTATGTTCTTCAACGACCCTTTTTACAACAGGCTAACTGTTGTCATCACCCTTTTGTAATTTTGTGATTAATATGATTATATAAATACAGAAACATATTTTAGATTGTTTTATTACAATTTCTAACTGGTGATGTTATGACTCTTGTTTTCTTTTATAATAAGTTTTTCTTGTAATCTTATATTTTATTTTCATCTGTCTAAATCGGAAGAAATTAAAATTCGAAATTCTTTTTAATTAATGCTTCAATGCAACTATGTGTTTATTTTTCTTTTATCATTATGCAATTTAAACTCAGACTCATCACCTTCCAAGTGAATTCATGTGCATTAACTTGACTTTTTCATTTATATTAATGTGCATATCAATATTACAAGGTAAACGCTTCTCCATGCACCTAAATCTACTGTGCATTTCTTCTTCGTCACACCGACTACTTACGTGCACTACTCTGGCGTTGTGCGCCAATATCCACTGCGCACCGATATTCCACATGCATTTTCTTCCTATGCATGTACCATGTCAAGTTTAACATATTCCTTCGAGCTCAAATATCTATGCCCACTACTGAACACACCATCGTGAAACAAATTATACTCATACTTATGCGCGTACCAACAAAAATCCTCTGCGTTAAGCAATACTTGCACACCCCATGTGCACCTTACTATGTGTGTGCTTACCGTGCAAGGCTAATTTCAACATGTTCATCTATACATAATAATCTTCCGCACGATGCCACAATTTACCACACACACTAGCATGCCACGGTTTCCCGTGTGGTGCCAAATTTACCACGCGTGCTAGTATGCCAACCTTTTCCAAGGACACTCTATGAATCTAATTTTGGTCACTTCAAAGTTACGTTTCTACGAATATTCACTTCAATTGCACCCTTCTGGCCCAACCAAGCTCAGTGTTGAACTGAGGCTCTGATACCATACTGTAACGATCCCCACGACCAACCTGAGGCCGGGGTACGCCACTCCAGAGAAACCACTCATGCTCTAACGCCAGTCGATAACATTCCCAGCCATCAGGCTGGGCCATGCTACTCTAGGGAACACTTTCATTCCCGTACTTCGGAACATACAGTAGCATACCCAGTAGTCAACTAAGCAATGCCACCTAAATTTACTCTTTAGACTGCATGCAACTAAAACATATACATACAACATGCTTGCGGAAGATTTACATCTAAACATAAACAAGCAATTACTTTCTGTAACACAGGACTTTTATATTAAAATAATAGTAATTACCGATATGCATCATTTGCAAGAAATTACCCATAAGAACACAAGTAATCATAGTCACATATATGATAAAATCATAACATAGGCATGTAAATAACAAAAAAACATATCCATATATCATACAATTGGTACTTATCTTAGAAATATTGTCACCAACTGCTTACAAACCGTCCACAAACCTCCCATCCATAGACTACATTGTTCATCACTCTCAATAGTGAATCACCCTTGAGCTGGGACTGAACTCCACCTAGGGTAAAGGGATTCCTATCCAGGCTAAGGCTCATGGACAACAGGAAAGACTCCATCTTAGGTGCTCACTCAACTAACAGCCTACAACCTCTCATTCCCCACATGCCTGTCCCACCCAAGGAAGTGTGCCCCTTCTCTGCTCAACAATCCCTCGACTGCCCCACTTCCCTTCCAGGGCTTCAGCAACAGGTTGGACCGGAAGTCTCAGAGCGTTGTAGCTATATTTTAGCACCTATGGAAATTAATCCCCAGCAATTCTCTTTCTCAGAGAACTGCTCATGGACCTGAAAACCTACTTCTTCAATCCCTCTCCAAGATAACTAGGTACACCACCCAAAAAGGATGGGGAAACATGCTTCAAAAAGGTGAAATGGTTGTCTCAAGGATAACGAAATGTATGACTGAAATGGTCATGGATTCATTGACTGGATAACTGAGTGTGTTTTTGGATTCATGGTGAACTCTTTGTCAAAAATTATGGTCTGCTTGATCGTCCCCCCTTCCCCCCATTCATAAGGTATCTGTGAGAAAAATCCCCCCTGACCTAAGTTTCCCCACGATATGAATGCATGCCCCAACTTGACACTTGTCATATCGGAAGTTACTTTTGTCCACTTGTCCCCAACTTTAGAACTTAGGATAAACTAATTATCCATACTTTATGTTTTAGGAAATATTAATATAATATTCCCTTGACTTTTGGCCCTCCCTTTCCCTAACTAGTGAAGTTTAGTCCCCCATATCTTTTATCGTGGTCGTTCTACGTGCAATGATGTATTTTATAATAATCATGAGTCATGTACAAAGTAGGTGCTCTAGCCTTTAACATCTAGGCACGCTGGCTTAATTCCAAGACATAAGCATTATGTCTTATAATACCGGCTCACCAACCTATAATGCATATTATATACACAAAGGTTCGTTGACCTTAATATTGTGTGCACTTAGTTACTGCGCATTGTATCCTCTGTCTTTAAGGTTACGTGCACCTTAGTTATTGTGCGCGGTATTCAGAAATGTGCACATTACATCCCTTTACTGCGCAGTATATGTGCGCACCATGCCATGAAAGGTGTATTACAAAAATGATGTCTAAACAACTCACTAGCTTAAATATACTTGGATTATATTTACATTTGGGTTCGACCGAGGGATATTATAGGATTAGTGAGAGGGGGGCGTGAATCGATAGTGAGCAATTTGTACCACTTTTCACCATAGTTTATATTCCTTTAATTATTAAACCATGTTCATCAATTCATCATCAATATATTATTGTATCATAAACATTAACATCCAAGAGTGATTAATAAACACTTCCAAACAATACACAATACACCCATATTTATGTGGAAACCCAATGCGGGAGAAATTCACAATATCCTTTTCTTATATGTCAAAGAATTACATTCAAAGAAGCACCAACTTCCAATTCTCCAACTCCAACTAGATGAGGCTCCAACCCCCTAGTTTCTCAGGATCCAACTTGAAGGAATATTTGACTCCCTAATTCTATGGCTCCAACCAAAAGGAGGATCCAACCCCCTAAATTCTTCGACTCCAATCGAAAGGTGGCTATAACCATCTAGTTCTTAGGCTCCAACTTGAAGGAAGCTACCACTCCCTGATTCTCTGGCTCCAACCATAAGGAGGCTACAACCCCCTTTACTTTCCCCATCCTATCGCCCTGAATAAATGCCAAATGTTGAAAACCTGTCATAATCATTGAATCAAACATTACCAGTGTTACTATGTCATTATCACCCTGTACCAAAAATCTACCACACCATGTACCAACAAACTATACCAACAACCTATAACAACAATCTGTATCAACTTGTACCAACAACCTCTACAAATAACCTGTCACAAAAATCTGTCACATCAACCTCATGAACCAAATCATATCTACTCACCAATATCAATCACCAAGACAACTCTGAACCACATGCACAATATCACCAAGATGTGCATCAACCAAGACTACTCACAAACATCAACAAGATGTACCAATATAAATATGTGCTTCTAATAGTATACCAAGTCATATATGCCACATCATCTATAAACCATGTGCTAACAATACTACTAGCAAGTGCTTCTAAAAATGTACTAAGTATCTATCAATCGTGTATCAACAAATCAAACTATGACTCATCAAGATGTACCAACATCACCATACCATACACCTCATATATGTGCCAAATCATCAACTATATTTCCCCACATGTATCTCAACTATATACCAATTATGACATATACAAAATTGCTATAGCAATACATCACTCATTAAAACAATTTCTATGCAGCCAATAATGTCTCTAAACATGTACCAAGGATGTGCCTCAATAGATCAATGATATACCTTTAGCTAGTATCACATCACCCATGATGTACCTCATAAAAAAGGTGTCATAACCTCACTGATAAAGTACTTAACATGACCAACAATATACCTTAAAAAAAAATCCTCAATCTATAACAATATCTTTAGCAACAAGAGAATAACATCTTCATCAAACTTTGCCTTAGTCTCACGTGACTAGTTTTTGGATTAGTCAACAACTCTAACTTTAAACAAGAACAAATCCGTACATGTAATGAATGAAGTTCTGAAAATTGTACACAATATTATTTAATATCTTCTCTACAATTCCTCCAAGTTTCACTTCTTGGAACCTCCCAAAAAAGGCATTATAGCAAAAATAGCATACCTTTCTGAATTTTTTCTTATTCTAGATAGAGAACTTGTATAGAATGCCACTTGCTCAATATTTGATATCATATTCTGAAACTTTCAAAAAAACAACTATGGCCTGGAATATTTCCATTGAAATTGGTCTCACATAATTTGGATTTCTATGAAAAATTTATGACCATTTTACTTGGAACACCTGTTTAAAACTAGTTTCAGAACTATCCAAAAACCCTATCTTCCAGAGAGTGTATCTCTCAAAATACAATGACCCAAAATATGAAATTTATACCACAGTTACCTTGATATTTTTATCAATATCCTCCATGTTTCACTATTGGAATCATTCTAAAAAACAATTATTATGAAAATGGTGAGATGACATGTAAATAACATACCTTAGAACACATCCTCACAAGACTTCATCCTCCCTTGGGTTTTCAACCTTCTTTACATCACCTTCCCTCTGAAACTCTCCTCGTATCTCATTGGTTAACTCAATCACTTATAGATATTCAATATGCTCAATAGGTTTTCTTTAGGTGATAATGGGAGTCCTTTTATATCTTATTTATACTTCCCAAGTGACTTCCTTTAGGGGCTACCTTGTAACTGATTTACCCCTTTTCCTTAGTCTAAGGCTAACCCACTTTCTTGTTGCAAATAAATTTTCCATAATTATTCAACTCATAACATCTTTTCTCTTAACTAACTTCTTGTTGCAACCACTTTATTATTTAATTTATTTCTTGTTCAAACCACTTTGACTATTCAACCTTTTTATTGCAACTACTTTACCCATAATTAATAAACTCACCACTTCTTGTTGCAACTAATTTATTTTTAATTATTTTCTTATTGCAACAACTTTACCCATGATTAGCTCCTAGTTACAACCACTTTGAATAGTAAACTTCTTCTGGGAAGTTCTAGAATAATTGACTTCTTTGACCTTCTAGGGGCTTCTTGATAACTCATGAGGGTTCTCTAGCTTCACTAAGCCATATCTCCTCAACCGTGAGGAACTACGTGGTGTACCACATATCACCGTAAATGACCCAACATGTATTATCTATATATGATAATATTTCCTACAAATTCACTGACCTTCAAGTCTGTACTCCTCAACCAAACTTGGGTTCCTTAACCAAACTTATGGAGCTACATGAATGTTCTACTAGACATAATCAAGGGTTGAAATCAATCTCTAAGGGTTAATATCAATCTACAATATCACTCTCCAAGGGTTGACATAAATGACAACCAACTATCCAAACCAATTGTTCATCAATCTAAACCAATTGTTTGACAATGCTTGTGTTTTACAATGACCTTTTTCTACATTTCTCAAAATCAGACACAGAGTACACCATTGAATTCCTTGCGAAATTTCAATAAAAATGAGTATAAAGTTCATAAAATTCTGTGTTGAAACCATGTGGCACACATTACAATGAAACATCCAAGTCTAGTAACCCTTTGGAACAAACTTCAAGACATTGTACTACATCGGTGTGTCCTTGGCCTCATTTTGTGCACCATTAAATAGGGCATGGGCCTATTAACCACATTTATGCAAACTTACGTAGGAATTAAATGTTAGTTGGCAAGATTTCATAACAAACCCGTGCTTTGTGGTGCAAAAATTAAGTTGTTGGTATGTTATATAGTGGGTCACAGGTTCAAATTATACGTATGTTGGATATATACCTCAAAAAATATATCATATGGTTGGCATATATTTTAACAAACCTGCAGAATATTCAACCCACAGTTATATTGCAATACATATGATATGGGTTGAAGGATTAGCCCTCGACCCTTTTCCACTCATTTGAATATTTCAACAAACTTAAATATATGTCTCCACATGTATGGTTAAGAACCAACTGTTGGATATGGTGGTGAAGTCGTTGGGTTTTTTGTCGGGATACCTAGGTTTGATTCTTCAGGCTCCAACAAAATTTTAACAACCCTTACCCATTAATGGTCAATGGGACGTTGCAACGTGGAAACCTCTCATTGGCCTATCACTCCCACTTGTCAATATGTTATTTTTCCATGTAACCTATATGATATTACACATCACTTTTCAAGTCAGCGTATGGTGTGCCACATGGCATATTAAGGTGTTTCCATGTCAGCACCATATGGTCGTATGGTTGTGACATGTGTCACCCTTGCACTGGTGACACGTGTCACCTTAAACTCTTTGAATTTTTCCTTTTTCCCTGGTTTGACTCGGACTTTGACCATCCATAACTTTTGCATACAAACTCTATTTGAGGAAATTTTTGTGTCATTGGAAAGCTATCACCGAGATCTATGCATTGATGGAGTTTTAGAGAGCATTTGTGATGACTGAATTTTTAGCATTCCTGAATCCTTTTGGACCTTTGTGATCATTCCATATCCTCCTGGACCTCTATGAGAATTCATGGATCCTCCTGGATCATTCCTCCCCATTGGAATCCTTTTGGATCGCGAAACGTTTTCTTTACTCAGCAAATAAGTGAGGGTAAATCTCCCTCACCTTCTTGATCTCCATCCTTTTTTCTTTACTTGATTTTACCCCTTTAATACCAACTCGAAGATATTCCAAATAACCTCACTCTGGATTCCTAATCCTTCTGTCAAGAATTAAATCTTCCTCTTGTTGATTATTTGGGTTGGTTTCCATTGATGTCAACCCTTGAAGAAAGTCTAGTAGTGAATTCCAGTAGCACAAAAGTTTGGGTAATGGACACAAGTTTTTTTGATGTATAATGGTATGATTTTTAATATATTTTAAGGTAATACTATTATATATGGATAGTACTTGTCATGTCATTTTTGGTGGTATGTGGAATGTCACATAACTCCTCACGATTAGAGATTTATGGCCATGTGAAGTTGGAGAACCCTCATGAGTCATCTAGAAGACCCAAAAGGTCAAAGTAGTCAATGTGGTTGCAAATAAGAAATTATTTAAATAATACTATTCTATATGGATAATACATGTCATGCCATTTCCGGTGGTATGTGGCACATCACATAACTCCTCACGGTTAGAGATTTATGGCCATGTGAAGTTGGAGAACCCTCATGAGTCATCTAGAATCCCCAAAAGATCAAAGTAGTCAAAGTGTTTGCAAAGAAGAAATCATTTAAATAATAAATTGAAGTGATGGGTGTACTATAAGTCAAAGTGGATACAAAAGAAATTATTTAAATAATAAAGTTAATGGAGAAATTACTAAGCGGACAAGTGGTTAGAAGTGGGTTAGCCCTAAAATAAGGAAAGTGGTTTAAGATGGTTAGAAGGTAACCCCTTGAGGAAGCTACATAAAAGTATAAATAAGAGGCAAGGGTCTCTCATTTTATTTAGAATTGAGAATATTGAATATATATAAGTGACTGAGGTAACCAAAGGATATCTAAGGTGAATTTCAGAGGGAAGGTGAAGTAAATAAGGTCGAAATTCAAGGGAGGATAAATTATTTTGATGATGCTTTCTAAGATATGTTATTTACAGGTCATCTCACGATTTTCACAATAAAATTTTTTCTAGAATGATTTAGAATGTGAAATCTATAGGCCGTTGAGGAAACATATCCAAGTAGGTGTGATAAAAATTTCAGCTTGTGGGTCGTTGTATTTTTGGAGTTACACTCTATGGAAAATAAGGTTTGTGGCTAGTCCTGAAACTAATCTAAAACAGGTGTTTCGAGTAAAAACGTCATCACTTCTTCATAACAGATCAAAATTAAGTAAGATCAAATGTATTGTTTAGAGTACATTTTTTAGTATTATGTGTACCATTTTTAGATCCATACAACAAATATTTTGTGCGGGGAAGTCTCTACAAGCTCGCTCTCTAGAATAAGCTAGAATTCAACAAGGTATGACATTTTTGCTATAACTCCTTTTCTGAGAGGTTCCAAGTAGTGAAACCTGGAGGAATTCTACAAAAGACAATGAAGAACATTGTGTACTATTTTCAAATCTTTATTCATTACAAGTACATAGTTATGATTATTTCAAGTTAGGGTTGTTGACTAATCCAAAATTGGTCATGTGAGACTAAAGTAAAGTTTGATGAAAATGCTAGTCTCTTGTTTTTAAAGTTAAGGAACGTTTGTAGGTATGTGATAATATACATCAGGTCTCTTACAGAGTTACAAATCAGATTTGGATGATGAAATTGATGAGGGATTTTGGTTGAGGTACATGTTGGGTACACGGTTGAGACAAGTAGTTGATGAGTTGGCACATACATGAGGTGTATAGTTGATGATGTTGGTACATATTGATGAGTCATATTTTATGTGTAATTGATGCATGATTTGCATGTATTTGGTGCATGGTTGATGCACTCATTGATAATACAGGTTGAGGTACAAGTTGGTGCATGGTTGATGCACTTGTTTATGGTACAGGTTGATTACAGGTTGTTTGGTATAGGTTGTTTAGTGCAGGTTGATTGGTACAAATTTACATCAATATATCTTACAATGATAGTGTGACAATGGTTCCATCATTCTACTTCTACAATAGGGAATTTGGACAAGGCAAGGAAAAGTGGTTGTAGCCACCTTCTGATTGCCAGAGAACATAGGGGGTTGTAGCCTCCTTTTGGTTATATCCAGAGAATTGGGGAGTTGGAGCTTCTCTTAGGTTGTATCTTGAGAAAATAGGGGGTTGGATCCTACTTCCAGTTGCAACTAGAAAAAAAAGGAAGTTGGTGCTTCCAATGAATGTAATTCTTAAAGACATATAAGAAAAAACGTTATGTGGTTTTCTCCCGCTTTGGGTTTCCATGTTAAAACACTGGTGTACTATGTATGTGTATGATTGATCATTTGTTAATTGTTTATTTACTCTGAAAATATTGGATGATAATGCTACATTGATATAACACTTGCATTTTATGGTTAAAAGGGATTAAATTTATGTATTATTGATTTACCACCCCTCTCAGTAATCCAACAATTGGTTTCAGAGAAGGTTCCTTCAGGAAACAGTTTAACCACTGGAAGGAGATCATGGATTATTCTGAGAATGGAGTACCATTGTTTAATGGTCAAAATGGTTTAAAGTATGATCTATAAAGTGGAAGGATGAAAGTGTTTTTACAGGAACAGGGGTGTTATATTTGTCTATCAGTCATTACAGGATATGATAGTTCAAAAAGGGAAAAGAATGCAGCCAAGAAGGAATTGAAGAAGAATAACAAAATAGCAAGGGATTTTATTTGGGAAGGATTACCTAATCCGGTAAGAGAAAAGGTTGGTAAATGTCCATCATCCAAAGAACTTTGGGATAATTTACATGATATAAATTCTTCACCCGTTGCAGATTTAGAAAATTCCAAAGAAGATGCAGTTATAGATCAAGAAGAAATATGATCACCATGTCAAACAGATTCAGAATATGAAGAGTACATAATCAATAGAGGTATGTTGGTTTTATTTAATTTTTAAAAACACATACATGTTGAAATAGAATGCCATGAAGGAAATGAGGCAGAAAAACTAATTGAAAAAGAAGACAATTATGAAGAAGAATTGATCAGTGCATTAGATGAACTAAGAAAAGAAAGAGAAGAAAAAAAGTCAATCAATAAAGAATTGATGAAACAAAAGGAAAGTGCTCAAATTTTTTAAGAAGCCCAATAGGTCATCAAGAACTTAAGAACTCGGCTAGAAGAAGTCAGAAAGATCGAACAAAATATTAAATATCAAAAGAAGTATTTGGAAGCCACCATAGCAACACAGAAGGAAGAAGAAGAAATGAGAGAAAATATATTGATAGATAATCTTAAGGAAATAAATAATGATCTAACCATCTTGGGGCAAAGTTTGGTCAAGAACAGAAAGAACTTGAATAAGAAATAATCACATTAAAAATACAGCTTGAAGAAGTGAAAAGAACATAAGAAGTCATGAAGTCTCAGATAATGAAGAAAGAAGAAGAGGTTGAGAAGCTTGAATAAGAAGTTGTCACATTGAGAAGTAAAATTGTCAAGCTCAACAAGAACGTTGAAGAGATAGAAACATCCACATCATTTATAGACAATGAAGAGAAGAACTCTAGGTTTATAGAAAAGAAGAATGAAGAAAATAGAAAGAGTTATGCAGAAATACTCAAAGGAAGGAATCATGTCAACCAGAATCTAATAAAACTATTAAAGATACATCTTCAAGAAGACCATCCATGTTCAAGCCACAAAGAAGCTTCAATCATCATCATGATTAGTCAAGGAAGAAATTCAGAAGGACTACACCACAAAGAAGATCATTCACTCCCAGGTATGCAAATTTATTTTATGGTCATTGTTTTTATTGTACTAATTTTGGACATAAGGTTGCAGATTGCAGGGATTATAAAAATGTTCAACCAATAAATGCCTATGTGGACCCACATTACATTGAATGTTACAAATGTCATAACTATGGACACATAGATAGTGATTGTAGAAGCATGATCAATACTTCCATGAAAGAGAACACTGATATCAGATATAAGAAAGTATGGATAATAAAACATGAATAATAGGTGAACAAATACCAGGTCCCATAGATCGCAATATTGGCAATAAAACGAGATGAAGAAAATTTTACAGAGAAAAAGAAAGATGTCAGATACAAAACGTTTTGGAAAATAAATGAAAGATAAGAAGGACAGGCAAATAAGGAATAGGTTCAAGATATTGTACTTTTAGGCATTGTAGTGAAAGATGAATCCACAGATAGAAAGAAAGAATTCATAACTCAGAGAGATGATGAATATACCAATGAAGATGATGATGAATACACACTAGAGTAGGAATTGTTTTGAGCCATCCAGCTTAGAGACGCACATGTAACATGAATATTAGAAAGGGGGATTCTATATGATAGCTATGACATAACAAAGAACCATCCTTCGAGCAACTTGAAGAGTTTGAGTAGACAGATCTAGAGTAGTCAGTTAGTAGAAGTACAGTTTGATAGTTGTAGTAGTGAAGACTTCATGATAGTATAGTAATAAATGGGTCAACATTATGGATAATTGTGCAATAGAGTCTTGGATAGTATGGACAAAGATGGATTTGTAAGAACACTTAGCAGGTTTGGAAATATATATGACAGTGGATGAGAGCATGGATTCAAAGAGTGGTTCAAAGAGTGGTTCAGAGACAAATGAATATTATGGATGTTAATTACATAGGAAATGGATCGAACAATGCTAATGGATTCCAAATTAAAAAATATTTTTTGGACATGTGCAATGCATACAAAAATTCACATTCAAAACAAAGTAATGCTCAGAAACAACAATGACAAAAATCCCTATGAGGTATGGACAGGAAGAACAACAAATGTGAAGCACTTCAGAATATTTGGAAGCAAATGCTACATCAAAAGAGAATATGGAAGAATGGTAAAGTTTGACTCTCGTGTGGAAAAATGAGTACTTGTTGGTTACTCAAGTACAAGGAAAGCATACAAGTGTTACAATATGAGATTGAATTTTTTTTTGGAAAGCATCAATGTAACAATTGATGAAATAGGTGGATGAGAATCAAAGGAAGAAGAAAATGAATCAGTGGAACAAATTTACGAAGAAGATGCAAAAGATGAATAAGAAGTAGAAGAGGAAGATGAAGAATATTGGACAGAAGTAGAAGAGCAATTTTAGCAAGTGGCTCCAAAGACACCTAGAAAATGAGTACAAAAGAATCATCCTTCAAATCAAATTATCAGAAACAAGGATGCAAGAGTTAGACTAGAAGAAGAATATGTTTACTAGAACAAGTGCACATAGCACTCTTATCTACGATTGAACCAAATAGTTTTGAAGAGGCTAGAAAGGATGAATTCTGGAATAAGGCCATGGATGAAGAATTGGATCAAATAGAGAAGAATGACACTTGGGAATTGGTTCCAAGACCAAATAATAAGAATGTGATTGGCACAAAGTGGGTTTTCAAAAATAAATTGAATGAAGATGGACATGTTACAAGGAAAAAAGATAGATTGGTATGTAAATGATACACACAGGTTAAAGGAATCGAATTTGAAGAGACATTTTCCCCAGTTTCCAAAATGGAAGCAATCCAATTGCTTTTAGCTTATGCATGCTCCAAGGATATTAAAGTGTATCAGATGGACGTGAAATAATATTTTCTAAATGGGGAACTTGAAGAAGAAGTCTACATCAAACAACCATAAGGATTTCAGTTGTCAGAGAATGCATATTATGTGTGAAAATAATATGGATTTCGAATAAGATCACAATTCTGAGCATCTTTTCATCATTCAATAGTTTTTCATTTTGGTTTTCAACATGGTTAGTTTCAACAGTAGTAGTTTTAGTGTGTAGTACAGTACTTTTAGTATTTTAGTTTGTACATTATTTTCAGTTTGGCAGACTTCTAATTAAGAACAACCCAATGAATAGGAACATGGTCTATAGGGTCTTGGAAGCCCTCTAGAAGCATGCCATCCCCTATGGAGCCAAATGTTAACCCTGATATTTGCATCATCAAATTTCGGCCAAAATAGCATATGTGGCAAGGCACTACAGAAGTTATGGCATTGTTACAACATAATATTTTGTATACAAAGCTAGCTTAGTGAAGACTAGAATAAGGGCCAAATTCATATAGAAAGCACTAAATGTCAAGATCCATTACAAATTTCCAATCTATTATATGTTACCAAACTCAAACCTAAGCACCAAGGGTGATGTTCAAAGTCCAAATAGTTTTATGTTGGGCCTACCAATTTACTCCTATCATGCTATTGAGATTTATTTCAAGTTTTCAAAGACATGAACCTTCACTCGAATACTACCAAATATAAATAAAATATGAAAATGGAAACTAGGCATGAACAATCATGAAACTAGGGTTTGTGAAATTCTCCTTTTGGGAGTGATTTGTTTTTGGTTGTGGGACAGGTATCACAAGATTTATCTTCATCAATGGAAGAATTTAATACCATTATAAAAACTATACCAATTGAAAAAAGTTTAAAAGGTTAAAACACTCAAAACATACAGTTTGCAGCGAAATACAATTTGTTGTGAAATTTCCTATAACAGATAGTTTGCAGCAAATTAATAAGCAAAAAAATCGTATTTTCACCATATCTTGAAATTTGTGAACTAGGTTCTCTTGAATTTTGAATTTTAGGAGAAGAATAATGTATTTGACTTTCTAAACAAAAATCAACCCAACCCATTTTGTCATTTGGGAGAAAATTTGAAAACATCACTTACAAGAATGTTTGCAGCGAATCCTGCAGATGCATTGCAAACTCTAACAGTTTGATAAATCCATATTATGGGAGGGATTTAAGATATAATAAAGGGTTCGAATAGTTTCCTAGGAGTTATTTGGATATCATGGACATGTTTTCTAACACCATATCAAGTAGCATTACCTAGTTCAAAAGGCAATTATCACAATACACAAGATCCAAAAAAATAGGAGCTAGGTGGATTTTTTGTTTCACCTTGTTGTAACAACTCCTAGATAAAAGAGAATCCAATGAAACCACTTGATATTCGACCTATTTATAGTAGGAAGGAATGATACACTATAGAGAGAATGTTTTTTTTAATGAAAGGGTTGAGTTCATGATCCAAGAGAGGCTCAAGCAAGCTTAAGGGGTTGTTTACCTGTGTGTGTTTATTGGTAAGCTTGAGGGCCTGTGATGTAACATTTTCTTCCATTAAATATTCATCAGAGATATTTATTAAACTGTGTTCTTTGTTTTCCACTTCTTTTTCATTATCTTTCTTGAATATAATGCAAACTATGAAGATCATGGTTTCATGTGATTAGGAGATTCATGAGCTGCAAAGGATTTGCAATGATTTCATGTTAATTATTGTTTTGTTCAAGTATTCTCCAGTCCATTAAATAGAGAGGATATCTATTTTGTGAAATTTATAATTTATTTTTTTCTTTCCATTCTTCTACCTAATATTATATAAACCTTTATATGGTATATAGTTTGATTGCCTTTGATGTGTAGGATGTTTATGGCTCCATGCCCAATGGTAGCCTACTAATCTGCATTTTGTTGCCCTTTCCTTTCTCATAGAATCTTGATGGTCTACCTGAACATAAACATGATTTAATCTTTCAGTTTTCCAACATTCAAATCAGTATTGGGCTTGTTATTAAAGCATGCTAAGAACAACTCATGGTGCTAACAGAACTCACATATGTTGATTTCCCACTCTTCTTCTTCTGAATCTGTTTGACATGATGAACATATTTCTTCATGTTCTATACCTGTACCTTCTTTATCAATCTATGAATCTGTGATGGGAGAAAAATAGATAGCATGTAGCTTGTCCCAAAGTTCTTTAGTTGATAAAAATTTACCCAATTTTTCCTTTATTGAATCATATAGTCCTTCCAAAATGAAATCCATCGCAATTTTGTTATTTCGTTTCAAATCCTTCTTGGCCACAGTCTTTTCCCTTTTTGAAATATCATATCCTGTAACAAATGATTTCAAAATATCATATCCCTATGCCTTTAAAAATGTTTTCATCCTTCTGCTCCATAAGTCATAGTCTAGACCATTCTAACCATTTAATATTGGTACTCCATTCATATTGCACTCCATGATCTACCTTTCAGTGGTTAAATTTTTTTCCCGAATGAACCTTCTTTGATACCAATTGTTGGATTAGTGAGATGGGGGCGTGAATCAATAATGAGCAATTTGTACCACTTTTAACCATAGTTTTTATATTCCTTTAACTTATTCAACCATGTTCATCAATTCATCATCAATATATTATTGTATCATAAACAATAACATCCATGAGTGCATAATAAACAATAATAAACACATCCAAACAATACACAATACACCAATATTTATGTGGAAACCAAATGCGGGATAAATTCACAGTATCCTTTTCTTATATGTCAAAGAATTACATTCAAGGAAGCACCAACTTCAAATTCTCCAACTCCAACTGAAAGGAGGCTCCAACCCCCTAGTTTCTTAGGATCCAACTTGAAGGAAGCTTTGATTCTCTAATTCTATGGCTCCAACTAGAAGGAGGCTCCAACCCCCTAAGTTCTTTTACTCCAACTGAAAAGTGGCTACAACCACCTACTTCTCAGGCTCCAACTTGAAGGAAGTTGCAACTCCCTGACTCTATGGCTCCAACCGGAAGGAGGCTACAACCCCCTTTCCTTGCCCTGTCCTGCCACCCTGAAATATAAATGACAAATGTAGAAAACATGTCACTGTAATTGAATCAACCACTGCCATTGTTACTCTATCATTGTCACCCTCTACCAAAAATCTGCCACACCATGTACCAACAATCTGTATCAACCTGTACCAAAAACCTCTACAAATAACCTGTCACAAAAATATATCACATCAACCTCATGAACCAAATCATATCTACTCACCAAGATCAATCACCAAGACAAATCTCAACCATATGCATAATATCACCAAGATGTGCATCAACCAAGACTACTAACAAACATCAACAAGATGTACCAATATAAAGATGTGCTTCTAATAGTATACCAATTCATATATTCCATATCATCTATAAACCATGTGCCAACAATACTACTAGCAAGTGCTTCTAACAATGTACCAAGTATGTATCAATCGTGTATCAACAAATCAAACTATGACTCATCAAGATGTACCAACATCACCATACCATACACCTCATGTATGTGCCAAATCATCAACTATATTTCCCCACATGTATCTCAACCATATACCAATTACGACATATACAAAATTACTATAGCAATACATCACTCTATCCATAAGAAAAATACCATAAACCCTCACATCAAACCATGTGCCAAAAACCTCACTATTATGTATCCTCAAGTGTGTATCAATTATATCCCAAGACCACTAACAAATTCCTATCACAATGTACTACACGATATGCCAATAAAACTCAGGCATCTACCAACAATCAGATCTGCCTCAAAAAATTCATTACAGAAAGTTCTATGCAACCAATAGTGTCTCTAAACATGTACCAAGGATGTGTCTCAATAGATCAATGATATACGTCTAGCTAGTATCACATCACCCATGATGTACCTCATAAAAAAGGTGGCATAACCTCACTGATAAAGTACTTAACATGAATAGAAATATACCTTAACAAAAATTCCTCAATCTATAACAATATCTTCAGCAACAAGAGAATAACATCTTCATCAAACTTTACCTTAGTCTCACGTGACTACTTTCTGGATTAGTCAACAACTCTAACTTTAAACAATTATAAAACCATACATGTAATGAATGAAGGTCTGGAAATTGTACACAATATTATTCAATATCTTCTCTACAATTCCTTCGTGTTTCACTTCTTGGACCCTCCCAAAAAAGACATTATAGCAAAAATGGCATACCTTTATGAAGTTTTTCTTATTCTAGAGAGTGAACTTGTACGGAATGCCACGTGCTCAATATTTGATATCTTATTTTGAAACTTTAAAAAGACAAACTATGGCCTGGAATATTTCCATTGAAATTGGTATCACATAATTTGAATTTCTATGAAAAAGTTATGACCGTTTTACCCGGAACACCTGTTTAAAACTAGTTTTAGGACTAGCCAAAAACCCTATCTTCCAGAGAGTGTATCTCTCAAAATACAATGACCCAAAATCTAAAATTTATACTATAGTTTCCTTGATATTTTTTATCAATATCCTCCATGTTTCGCTATTGGCATCATTCTCAAAAAATATTATTACGAAAATGGTGAGATGACCTGTAAATAACATACCTTAGAACACATCCTCACAAGACTTCATCCTCACTTGGATTTTCAGCTTTCTTTACATCACCTTCCCTCTGAAACTCTCCTCATATCTCCTTCGTTACCTCAGTCACTTATAGATATTCAACATGCTCAATAGGTTTTCATTAGGTGATAATGGGAGTCCTTTGATCTCTTATTTATACTTCCCAAGTGACTTCCTTTAGGGGCTACCTTGTAACTAATTTACCCATTTAACTTACTCTAAGGCTAACCCACTTTCTTGTTGCAAATAAATTTTCCATAATTATTCAACTCATAACATATTTTCCCTTAACTAACTTCTTGTTGCAACCACTTTATTATTTAATTTATTTCTTGTTCAAACCACTTTGACTATTCAACCTTATTATTGCAACTACTTTACCCATAATTAATAAACTCACCACTTCTTGTTGCAACTAATTTATTTTTAATTATTTTCTTATTGCAACAACTTTACCCATGATTAACTCCTAGTTACAACCACTTTGACTAGTAAACTTCTTCTAGGAACTTCTAGAATAATTGACTTCTTTGACTAAGACATATCTCTTCAACTGTGAGGAACTACGTGACATACCACATATCACTGTAAATGAAACAACATGTACTATCCATATATGATAGTATTTCCTACAAATTCACTGACCTTCAAGTCTGTATTCCTGAACCAAACTTGGGTTCCTTAACCAAACTTTTGGAGCTACAGGAATGTGCTACCAGACATACTCAAGGGTTGAAATCAATCTCTAAAGGTTAATATCAATCTACAATATCACTCTCCAATGGTTGACATCAATGAAAACAAACTATCTAAACCAATAGTCCATCAATCTAAACCAATTGTTTGACAATGTTTGTGTTTTACAATGACCATTTTTTGCATTGCTCAAAATCAGAAATAGCGCACACCATTGAATTCCTTGTGAAATTTCAATAAAAATGAGCATAAGTTCATAAAATTCTATCTTGAAACCGTGTGGAATGCATTACAGTGCAACATCCAAGTCTAGTAACCCTCGAGAATGAACTTCAAGACACTGTATGACATCTATGTGCCCTTGGCCTCAATATGTGCACCATTAATTAGGGCACAGGCCTATTAACCACATTTATGAAAACTTAGGTAGGAATTAAATGTTAGTTAGCAAGATTTCATAACAAACCCATGCTTTGTGGTCCAAAAATTAAGTTGTTGGTATGTTATATAGTGGGTTGTGTTATCTCCTCAAAATAACTCAGTCATTTTGTCCATTAGGTGATAGGATGGTCTTGAGATTTAAAATTTTTAGAAAATTAGATAAAAGCTTTCCAAGTTTGAATTTTAGTTTGGTCTTTAGAAGGTTTTTGAGTCTATATTTTCATAAGACAAAGTTTTGAAAATAAATCTTTTGGAAGATAAATACGAGTTTCAAAGGTGTTGCAAGCCACCGAAAGCAGGGCTTTCGGTGGCTAAAACAGGAATATTGGGGTGCTCTAAGCCACTGAAATCACAAGAGGCGAAAAAAGAGAAACGAGTCAAATCGGGACTCTCGACCGACTCAAGTACAGTGAGATGATCACTCATAGCCATCGAAATCAATTAGAATATATTTGATTCGGGTTTGGACAGTTCGTCATATGTTATGATTAAGATTTTTATCATGATTTAAAACCCCAATTTGTCAAATTGAGATCCCACGCCAGCATTTTCGGATCTATAGATCATCAAAACGTGAAGCCTTCGCTCTGTAGCCTATTGCATGGCCTACACTCCCTCTGTCTGGACAAGTTTATTTTCACTGAATGTATTAGAAGTTCATCGTTTTCAACTAAACCCCTTTGCCTGACATATTTTTGAGATCTCTCATTGTTCTAATAAGTTGTTCAAACCCTTCACTCAGCCCTATCCAGACTTCAATGTTCATATTTAAATTGATTGCAAGTTTCGAATATTTTGTTGCAGATGAGGAGAGGAGGGGAAATTCTCATAAAGGAGCTCAGTGACACAGCCTATCTGAAAGCACACCCTGAGGTGTGTCAAATGTTTAAGGAGGTTGGATGCTACAGATTTTGTGAGAAGCTTCAGGGATCTCACTAAGGAGTTGTAGAGGCCTTTGCTTTGTCTTTTGATGGAGTAAAAGCTAAAATAGGGACAATGGATATGGAGGTCGATGAATATTTGATAGCAATAGACACAGAGATCCATGGCATAGGTGAAATATGGTTGAAAACAACCATCACCAAAGACATTGAATTTTGGTCTTACTTGAGGCCAGAGCACAAGTGTATCACTTGGAACAAGGATGTCCCTATGTCTTACTTGGAAGAGAAGTGGAAACATCTTTTGAAATCTATACAAGTTTACATCACCCATGAAGGCAGGTACTGCAGGGTAATGATCTACCACTTCAAACTCATGAATCACTTTACTGGCAGGACCACTCTCAATTTTCCTTACTATCTCCATAGGAGCCTAACCAAAATGGCACATCAAGTTCAGGACAAGCCAAACCAAATGCAGGGAAGGCTCTTTCATCATGGTCTTATCAAGCTCATAATGCTTGAGGAGTTGCAGAGGAGAAAAAAGACATGGAGGTTCTTACTCTTCTGGGGAGAATTCCAAACAAAACCTGAGCCAAAGGACAAGAAATCCTTCACACCCAAGAGAAGCAAAAGGAAAATAAGTTCACTATCTCCAGCACAGGTAGAAGATCCAAGTTCTTCCCCCAAGTTACAAAAATCAAAGAAGAAACTGGACTTCGAGCAAGCAATGGAAGACTCAGACTGTGCTCCTAAAAGAAATGTGCTTAACCTACCATATTCAGACTCTGAATCTGAAACTATGGAAACCCATGCAATTGAAGTTCTTGATCTTCAAGCCCCTGCAGTTGAAGATATAGGTTTTCAAGTTCTTGTGACATCCAAAGAAGATGTAGTCAACAATATATCATAGATTAAAAAGATTGAAGATGAGATAGCAGAGTTTCAAATATTAGAAAGAGTCATCAAAGGCCAGAACCAAGTCCTGACAAAGACAACTGCTGAGGTAAGTGAATCACTTGAAAATTTGGCTAAATTGCATGTAAAAATGAAGAAGAAGAATAGGAAATTTATCAATCACAACAAAAGATTATATAAGCTGACTAAGCAATTGAAGGCAAAATTAAAACTGAAGAAATCCAAATTAAGAATGCCTTCTAGATTTGAAACCCTAGAAGAGGTTGCTCCGAATTTAAATGAAGACCTGGAGGAGTGACAGGGTCAAAAGAAACTTGTTTTTGGAATCTTAAACATTTTTTATCCACCTACGGTTTCAACAGCTAAAACGGGTTTTGATAGGTCTCCTTAGCCACCAAAAGCAGAGATTTTGGTAGCTTATTTAGCAGAAATTCTAGTCTCTTAGACACCGAAAGCGTAGAGAAGGGCAGAGTGGAACTCTTTTTGCACATATCCAAGTTCTAATAGTCGATAATGCATGAGGATGGTTTCTAAGAAAGGGTTATAATTATGAGCATCATATTTAGTGTTTTATTCTAGTTTTGGAGGTGCCAATAAGGTGAAGAAAATCGAATCTCTTGTCTATTTTTAGCCAAAATATTGCCTTTCTGTCAAGATGGAAATTTTGAATTCATCCAATAGCCAATGAAGACCTGCGCTGCTGTCAAAGACCATGAATATTATCAAGATAAATATTTTGACCATCAACATAGAATCTATTCCTAGTTTTGTGTAACTGCTTTGACTTTCTACTTTTAGTAAACTTGATCCAGTTTCTTAGGATTGAGATATCTTTTTTAAAGGCTATAAATCCAAGAACTTTTGAATGTGTAAAGGGTTCGAATTGGGAGACTGGACTAGATACTTTGTATTCCTTAGACTTTTTGAATACATATCAGAACATAAGTTTATTTTTCCATCTCTATTCAGACTTTCATATTCTCTCTTGTCTATGCTTGTATTGGAATATAATTTTCATTTGTTTATGTTTATTTGATGTATGATAACTGTCAAATTGTCATTACATCCATAAATTATAATATGCAAGTATTTCACTTATTTTATCTGGCCATTCATATATGTATTGTGTATATGTTTCTTCTAGTATGATAGGTATTCTCCATACATTCATGTTCTATTAAACTTTCTGAACATATATGGTTGAAATCCTTGTCTATCGGATATGTTCGTACATGTCTAGAGTGTGTGAGGTTTGAGTGAGTTCTCCATATTGATCCATTTGAGTAAACCATTGCAAGGTTAGTTAATTTACCAGGAATCTCTGAGATACAACCTAAGAGAGTTTCCTGGAGTGATAAAAATTGGCATCATTTCCAAGGAGAGTAGATTGAAGCTCATCTTCCTTGGGAGACGACAAGATCCAACTTTGATGATAGACAAAGTCTGGACATATATTCGGTTGTAATCATCTATCTGGAAACTCCATGAAGGATAGATTCAGTGGCAACTCCATTGTTCTGAAATCTGTTGGCGACTCCACTGGTATGAAATGAACACGATTTTATCTAAGAGGTATGCATTCTGTGATTTCTCAATTATTTCTGGTTATCCTAATCCATCTCCTAGTAGAGATGAATGGGAATGTAGTATTCCTAGATTTTGAGGAGAAGAGTGGGAAGTGCCAACTGAACACTTGTTGGATTTCCATGAATTTATTCATCGTCTTGAAATTGTACATGAGGATGTTCAAATTAAGCTTTTCAATTTTTCACTAGAGGGAATTGCTTGTGATTGGTACCGGTCTCTACCTATTGCCAGTATCAGCTCTTTGGCAGATTTTCATGCTACCTTTCATTTGTTTTGTAAAGGAAAATTTTCAGGTGACTGACTATATCCAGAATGTTGTCATGATTTCAATTTACTAAATAAAGATCCAAATATTCATGAAGACTTTGTTGCAGCAGAAGATATCTCTCATCATGATCGAGATATTGGTGATCCACATTATGATAATTGTAGTGATACTTTTGAAATTATTTCAAATTCATCTATTGTTTTTCATGAAGATCAGATTGCCCCCTCTGAAAACTTTAAAGATGATGAGAATATCAACAGATCAATAGGTGAAAGTTTTGGATCTGTAGCAGAAACTAAAGGCATCCCTCATTTTTCTGATTTGCAGACACATGAACATTGCAGCAGATACAAAGAGGAAGATGATGAGCTGAAAAATATAGATCAACAGTTCATCATGCATTCTTCTCGGACAGAGATCAAGCAGTCTACATTCAACATTGAGAGAAATGAAAGAATCTAGCAACACCAATAGCAATAACAACATTTCAATTCTCAGTTACAACAACAAGAGTACTATTTTTCTCCTTATGAACACATTGTTTAAAATTATGATGAAGAACAAGGTGATATTTTTCCAAACCTTTTCAAGATCCTATTGCTGATAATTCCATGCATGAATCTTTATCCCTGTCATTAGAATTGGATCATGACGTTCCCATTTTCGAAAAATATAGTGATGAATAAGAAGATTTTAAGTTTTGTGGAGATTTGTTTGCTTCTAGAATTTCACTTAGTCCTACTTTTCAACAAAAGGAAGATCAACAATGTATGCATGTTATGATTGATGAAAATTGTGACTCTAAAGTTCAAAATTTCCAAGAAGATTCATCTTGCAAAGATATTATTGTTGGAGAGGAAATTGTTTGTTGTGATAAGCCATCATATCATCATGATGAACTCGAATCATAGGGATATAGCCAAGGGGAGAATAGAAGTTTAGATCAACAGTTGATCATGCAAGATTTTTCGGCAAAGGTTGAGCTATCTACATTCAACATTGAGATCAGTGTAAGCAACCAGCAGCAACAACAAATTTTTAGTTCTCAGTCGAGACAACATAAATACTATCAAGGAAGATATCTACTTGCAAGTAAAGAAGCATTCATGCAAGGGCAGTTATTTTCTGTGAGTCATAATTTTTCTGATCTTGGATTCAAAGACCCAGTAGAAACTTTGATGGAGTTGTATATTTCAGATCCTCTGAAAATTTTTGATTTTGTTTACTCATCAGCATTCACCAGTGATTATGCCTTTCTGAAGGTTTATTTATCATTGTTGATGTCTTTTAGTTACTTTCTATTAAGCAGTGATAGAGATAAGGTCATCTCAGTTTTGAGGTTAATCCAATGGCTATTATGGAAGTCTGTGTTTGCATGACCAAGTTTCATATTTGGTTAGTGTAGGAATAGGTAGAGAATAAGTTTCCCATCAGCGTGGTTGGAGATTCTTTTAGTTTGTTAGTTTGCAGCAGTGAATTTTCATTCAGAGTTTAAATAAATATTGTAGAGATCTAGTCACAGCATTAAATGACTCCATAGCCCAATGGACTAGACACAATACAAATTGTGGATGATTGCAGAGAAGGATATAGGAGGGCCACATGTAGGTCACAGGTTTGAAGAGATCAATTGTAAAGGCCAAATAACTCCATGCCCAATGGAACACTAGAGTCTAGGTTTCTGATTTTTTTTGTCTTTTCTAGGAAAGGCATCAGGTCTGTAGTTCTTGAAACCTCACAGAGAGGCTTTCATCCCCAATAGGATCCAGATGTTATCTCCTCAAAATAACTTAGTCATTTTTTCCATTAGGTGATAGGATGGTCTTAAGATTTAAATTTTTTAGAAAATTAGATAAAAGCTTCCCAAGTTTGAATTTTAGTTTGGTCTTTAGAACGTTTTTGAGTCTGTATTTTCATAAGACAATTTTTTGAAAATAAATCTTTCGATGGCTAAATACAAGTTTCAAAGGTGTTGCAAGCCACCGAAAGCAGGGCTTTCGGTGGCTAAAACAGGAATATTGGGGTGCTCTAAGCCAGCGAAATCATAGGAGGCAAAAAAAGAGAAACAAGTCAAATTGGGACTCTCAACCGACTCAAGTACAACGAGATGATGACTCATAGCCGTCGAAATCAGTTAGAAGAGATTTGATTTGGGTTTGGATAGTTCATTGTATGTTATGATTAAGATTTGTATCATGATTTAAAACTCCAATTTGTCAAATTGAGAGCCCACGCCAGCATTTTCGGATATGCAATTCATCAAAACATGAAGCCCCTGCCCTGTAGCTGACTATATGGCCTCCACTCCCTCTATCTGGACAATTTTATTTTCCATGAATGTATTATAAGTTCACCATTTTCACCTAAACCCCTTTGCCCGACATCTTCCCAAGATCTCTCATCGTTATGATAAGTTGTTCAAACCCTTCACTCGACCCTGTCCAGACTTCAATGTTCATATTTAAATTATTTGCAGGTGTCGAAGATTTTGTTGCAGATGAGGAGGGGAGGGGAAATTATCATAAAGGAGCTCAGTGAAACAGCCTATCTGAAAGCACACCTTGAGGTGTGTCAAATTTTTAAGGAGGCTGGATGCTACAGATTTTGTGAGAAGCTTCAGGGATCTCACCAAGGAGTTGTAGAGGCCTTTTCTTTGTCTTTTGATGGAGTAAAAGCTAAATTAGGGACAGTGGAGATGGAGATCGATAATGCTCTGATAGAAAGAGCCACAAAGATCCCTGGCATAGGTGAAATATGGTTCAAAACAACCATCACCAAAGACATTGAATTTTGGTCTTACTTGAGGCCAAAGCACAAGTGTATCACTTAGAACAAGGATGTGCCTATTTCTTACTTGCAAGATAAGTGGAAACATATTTTGAAATCCATACAAGTTTACATCACTTATGAAGGTAGGTACTACAAGGTAATGATCTACCACTTCAAACTCATGAATCACTTTACTGGGAGGACCCCTCTCAATTTTCCTTACTATCTCCATAGGAGCCTAACCAAAATGGCACATCAATTTCTGGCCAAGACAAACCAGATGCAGGGAAGGCTCTTTCATCATGGTCTTATCAAGCTCATAATACTTGAGGAGTTGCAGAGGAGAAACAATACATGGAGGTTCTTACTCTTTTGGGGAGAATTCCAAATAGAACCTGAGCTAAAGGACAAGAAATCCTCCACACCCAAGAGAAGCAAAAGGAAAATAAGGGCCCTATCTCTAGCACAAGTAGAAGATCCAGGTTCTTCCTCCAAGTTACAAAAAGTAAAGAAGAAACTGGACTTTGAGAAAGCAATGGAAGACTCAGACTGTGTTCCTAAAAGAAATGTGCTTAACCTACCATATTCAGATTCTGAATTTGAAACTATGGAAACCCCTACAATTGAAGTTCCTGATCTTCAAGCCCCTGTAGTTGAATATATAGGTTTTCAGGTTCTTGTTACATCCAAAGAAGATGTAGTCAACAATATATCAGAGATTAACAATCTTGAAAAGGAGATAGCATATTTTCAGATATTAGAAAGAGTAACCAAAGACCAGAACTAGGCCCTGACAAAGACATCTGTTGAGGTAATGGAATCACTTGAAAAGTTGGCTAAATTGCATGTAAAAATGAATAAGAAGAAAAGGAAATTGCTCAAAGAAAACAAAAGATTATATAAGATGACTAGCAATTGAAGGCAAAATTAAAATTGAAGCAATCCAAATTAAGAATGCCTTCTAGCTTTGAAACCCCAGCAGAGGTTGCTGCGAATTTAAATGAAGACCTGGAGGAGTGACAGGGTCAAAAGAAACTCATTTTTGGAATCTTAAAAAATTTTGAGCCACCTACGGTTTAGGCAACTAAAACAGGTTTTGACAGGTCTCCTTAGCCACCAAAAGCAGAGCTTTCAATAGCTTATTTAGCAGAAATTCTAGTCTCTTAGTCACCAAAAGTGCAGAGAAGGGCAGAGTGGCACTCATTTTGTACATATCGAAGTTCTAACAGTTGAGAAGGCATGAGGATGGTTTCTATGCAAGGGTTATAATTATGAGCATCATATTTAGCATGTTATTCTAGTTTTGGAGGCACCAATAAGGTGAAGAAAATTAAATCTCTTGTCTATTTTTAGCCAAAATATTGCCTTTCTGTCAAGATGGCAATTTCAACTTCATCCAGCAGTCAATGAAGACCTATGCAGCTGTCAAATACCATGAATATTATCAGGATAAAGATTTTAACCATCAACATAGAATCTATTCCTAGTTTTGTGTAACTGCTTTGACTTTCTATTTTTAGTAAACTTGATCCAGTTTCTTCGAATCGAGATATCTTTTGTAAAGGCTATAAAACCAAGAACTTCTAAATATGTAAAGGGTTTGACTTTGGAGACTGGACTAGATAATTTGTATTCCTTAGACTTTTTGAATATATATCAGAACATAAGTTTCTTTTTCCATCTCTGTTCAGACTTTCATATTCTCTCTTGTCTATACTTGTATTGGAATATAATTTTCATTTGTTTATGTTTATCTGATGTATGATAACTATCAACTTGTAATTACATCCATAAATTATAATATGCAAGTATTTCACTTATTTTATCTCGCCATTCATATATGTCTTGTGTATATGTTTCTGCTACTATGATAGGTATTCTCCATACATTCATCTTCTATTAAACTTTCTGAACATCTGTGGTTGAAAGCCTTGTCTATCCGATATGCTCATACATGTCTAGAGTGTGTGAGGTTTGAGTGAGTTCTTCATATTGATCCATTTGAGTAAACCATTTCAATATTAGTTAAATTACTAGTCATCTCTGAGATACAACCTAAGAGATTTTCCTGGAGTGATAACATGTCGTAGGTTCAAATTCTATCGACCACACTATATATATAGTGTTTTGGTTATACTTATGTTGGATATATAAATATTGCAATTCCCATAGTTATTTGACCTGCAAAATATTCGACCCACAGTTATATTGCAATACATATGATATGGGTTGAGGGATTAGCCCTCAACCCTTTTTCCACTCATTCAAATATTTCAACAAACTTAAATATATGTCGCCACATGTATGGTTAAGAACCAACTGTCAGGTATAGTGGTGAATTTGTTGGGTTTTTTTTCGGGATACTTGGGTTTGATTCGTCAGGCTCCAACAATTTTTTAACAACCCTTACCCATTAATGGCCAATGGGATGCTGCAACGTGGAAGCCTCTCATTGGCCTATCATTGCCACTTTTCAATTTTTTATTTTTCCATGTAACCTATATGATATTCCTCATCACTTTTTGAGTCAACATACAATGTACCACATGGAATATTAAGGTGTTTCCATGTCAGCACCGTATGGTCGTATGGTCATGACATGTGTTACCCTTGTAGTGGTGACACGTGTCACCTTGGCCTCTTTGAATGTTTTTGTTTTCCCTAGTTTGACATGGACTTTGACCATCCATAACTTTTGCATACGATCTCTATTTGAGGAATTTTTTGCGTCATTGGAAATCTATCACCGAGCTCTACGCATTGATGGAGTTTTAGAGAGCATTTTTGATGATTGAATTTTTAGCATTCTTGAATCCTTTTGGAACTTTGTGAGTGTTCCATATCCTCCTAGACCTCTGTGGGCATTCATTGATCCTCCTAGATCATTCCTCCCCATTGGAATCCTTTTGGACCACCAAAATTTTTCTTTACTCAACAACTAAGTGAGGGTAAATCTCCCTCACCTTCTCAATCTCCATCCATTTTTCTTTACTTGATTTTACCCCTTTAATATCAACTTAAAGATATTCCACATCACCTGACTATGAATTCCTAATGCTTCTGTCAAGAATAAAATCTTCCTCCTGTTGATTATTTGGGTTGGTTTTCATTGATGTCAACCCTTGAAGAAAGTTTATTAGCGAATTATGGTAGCACACAAGTTTGGGTAATGGACACAAGTTTGTTTAATGTATAATGGTATGTGTTTTAATATATTTTAAGGTAATACTATTCTATATGGATAACACATCTCATACCATTTCTGGTGGTATGTGGAATGTCACATAACTCCTCGTGGTTAGAGAGTTATGCCCATGTGAAGTTGGAGAACCCTCATGAGTAATCTAGAAGCCCTATAATGTAAAAGTAGTCAAAGTGGTTGCAAAGAAGAAATTATTTAAATAATAATATTCTAGATGGATATTTCATGTCATGCCATTTCCGGTGGTATGTGGAATGTCACATAACTCCTCACGGTTAGAGAGTTATGGCCATGTGAAGTTGGAGAACCCCCATGAGTCATTTAGAAGCCCCAAAAGGTAAAAGTAGTCAAAGTGGTTGCTAAGAAGAAATTATTTAAACAATAAAGTAAAGTGATGATTGTATTATAAGTCAACGTGGATATAAAAGAAATTATTTTAATAATAAATTTAATGGAGAAATTACTAAGTGGACAAGTGGTTAGAAGTGGGTTAGCCCTAAAATAAGGAAAGTGGTTTAAGATGGTTAGAAGATAACCCCTTGAGGAAGCTACATAAAAGTATAAATAAGAGGCAAGGGTCTCTCATTTTATTTACACTAGAGAATATTTAATATCTATAAGTGACTGAGGTAACCAAAGGATATCTAAGGTTAATTTCAAAGGGAAGGTGAATTAAAGAAGGTCAAAATTCAAGGGAGGATAAATTATTTTGATGATACTTTCTAAGGTATGTTATTTACAGGTCATCCCACTGTTTTCACAATAACATTTTTTCTAGAATGATTCAGAATGCGAAATCTAGAGGTCGCTGAGGAAACATATCCAAGTAGGTGTGATAAAAATTTCAGCTTGTGGGTCGTTGTATTTTTGGAGTTACACTCTGTGGAAAATAAGGTTTGTGGCTAGTCCTGAAACTAGTCTAAAATAGGTGTTTCAGGTAAAAACATCATAACTTCTTCATAACATATCCAAATTCAATAAGACCAAATGTATTAGTTAGAGTACACTCTGTAGTATTATTTGTACCATTTTTGGATCCATACAACAAATATTATGTGCGGGGAATACTCTACAAGCTCGCTCTCTAGAATAAGCCAGAATTCAACAAGGTATGACATTTTTTCTATAACTCCCTTTCTGAGAGGTTCCAAGCAATGAAACTTGGAGGAATTACACAAAACATAAAGAAGAAAATTGTGTACTATTTTCAAATCTTTATTCATTACAGGTACATAGTTATGATTATTTCATGTTAGGGTTGTTGACTAATCCAAAATTAGTCATGTGAGACTAAAGTAAAGTTTGATGAAAATGCTAGTCTCTTGTTGTTAAAGTTAAGGAAGGTTTGTAGGTATGTGATCATATACACCAGGTCTATTATAGAGTTACAAATCAGATTTGGATGATGAAATTGATGAGGGATTTTGGTTTAGGTACATGTTGGGTACACGGTTGAGACAAGTAGTTGATGAGTTGACACATACATGAGGTGTATAGTTGATGATGTTGGCACATATTGATGAGTCATACTTTATGTGTAATTGGTGCATCATTGGTACATATTTTTTGCATGGTTGATGCACCCATTGATAGTACAGGTTGAGGTACAGGTTGGTGCATGGTTGATGCACTTGTTTATGGTACAATTTGATTACAGGTTGTTTGGTATAGGTTATTACATGTTGTTTGGTGCAGGTTCATTGGTAAGACTTTACAATAGTATATATCACAGTGATAGTGTGACAGTGGTTCCATCATTCTACTTCTATGACAGGGAAGTTGGACAGGGCAAGGAAAATTTGTTGTAGACACCTTTCGTTTGTAGCTGGAGAACATAAGGGGTTGTAGCCTCCTTTTGGTTATAGACAGAGAATTTTGGTGTTCAATCTTCCCTCAGGTTGTATCCTGAGAAACTAGGGGTTGGAACCTACTTTCAACTGCAGCTGGGAAAAAAAAGGAAGTTGGTGCTTCCATTGAATGTAATTCTTAAAGACATATAAGAAAAAACATTTTGTGGTTTTCTCCCGCTTTGGGTTTCCATGTAAAAACACTGGTGTACTATGTATATGTATGATTGTTCATTTGTTCATTGTTTATTTACTCTGCAAATATTGGATGATAATTCTACATTGATATAACACTTGCATTTTACGGTTAAAAATTACTAAATTACTCTATTATTGATTCACCCCCCCTCTCAGTAATCCAACAATTGGTTTCAGAGTAGGTTCCTTCAGAAAACAGTTTAACCACTGGAAGGAGATCATGGATTATTTTGAGAATCGAGTACCACTGTTTAATGGTCAGAATGATTTAAATTATGAGCTATGGAGTGGAAGGATGAAAGTATTTTTATAGGAACAAGGGTATTATATTTTTCTATTAGTCATTACAGGATATGATAGTTCAAAAAGGGCAAAGAATGCATCCAAGAAGGAATTGAAGAAGAATAAAAAAAATAGCAATGGATTTCACCTAGGAAGGATTACCTAATCCATTAAGAGAAAAGGTTGGTAAATTTTCATCAACCAAATAACTTTGGAATAAGTTACATGATATATATTCTTCACCCATCACAAATTCAGAAAATGCCAAAGAATATGCAGGTACAAATCAAGAAGAAATATGTTCACCATGTTAAACAGATTCAGAAGATGAAGAGTACAAAATCAATAGAGCTATGTTGTTTTTCTTTAATTGTGAAAAACATAGACATCTTGAAATAGAATACCATGAAGGAATTGAGACAAAAAAAATAATTGAAAAAGAAGACAATTATGAAGAAGAATTGATTAGTGCTTTAGATGAAATAAAAAAAAGAAAAAAGAAGAAAACAAGTCACTCAAGAAATAATTGATGAAACAAAAGGAAAGTGCTCAAATTTTTTAAGAATCCCAAGAGGTCATCAAGAACTTAAGAACTCAACTAGAAGAATTTAGAAAGATCAAAAGAAGTATTTGGAAGCCCACATAGAAACACAGAAGGAAGAAGCAGAAATGAGAGAAAAGATATTGAGAGATAATATTAAGGAAAGAACTAACAATCTAAACCACCTTGAGGCAATGTTTGGTCAAGAAAAGAAAGGACTTGAAGAAGAAATAATCACATTAAAAATACATCTTGAAGAAGTGAACAGAACAGAAGAATTCATGAAGTCTCAGATAATGAAGAAATAAGAAGAGGTTGAGAAGCTTGAAGAAGAAGTTGTCACATTGAGAAGTAAAATCGACAAGCTCAACAAGAACCTTGAAGATATAGAAACATCCACATCAGTTATAGAGAAAGAAGAGAAGCACTCTAGGTTGCTAGAAAAGAAGAATGAAGAAAATAGAAAGAGTTATGTAGAAGTACTCAAAGGAAGGAATCATGGTCAACCGGAATCTAAGAAAACTATTAAAGATAAATCTTCAAGAAGACCATCCATGTTCAAGCCACAAAGAAGCTTCAATCATGATCATGATCAATCAAGGAAAAAATTCAGAAGGACTACACCACAAAGAAGATCATTTACTCCTAGGTATGCAAATTTATTTTATGGTCATTATTTTTACTGTACTAATTTTGGACATAAGATTGCAGATTGCAGGGATTATAAAACTGTTCAAGCAAGAAATGCCTATGTGGCCCGATGTAACATTGAATGTTACAAATGTCATAACTATGGAAACATAGCTAATGATTGTAGAAGCATGATCGATACTTCCATGAAAGAGAATAATGTTATCATATATAAGAAAGTATGGATAAGAAAACATGAATAACATGTGAACAAATACCAGGTCCTAGAGATCGCAAGATTGGCAATAAAACGAGATGAAGAAAATTCTATAGAGAAAAAGAAAGATGTTAGATATAGAAAGTTTTGGAAAATAATTGAAAGAAAATAAGGACATGTAAATAAGGAACAGGTTCAAGATATTGTACTTTCAGGAATTGTAGTGAAATATGAATCCATAGATAGAAAGAAAGAAGTCAGAGGTCAGAGAGATGACGAATCTACCAATGAATATGATGATGAATACACACCAGAGAAGGAATTGTTCTGAGACATCCAGCTTAGAGACTCATAGGTAACTTGAATATTAGATAGGGGGAGTCTATGTGATAGTTGTGAAATACCAAAGAACCATCCTTCGAGCAACTTCAGAGTTTGAGTAGACAGATCCAGAGCAATCAGTTAGCAGAAGTATAGTATGATAGTTGTAGTAGTGAAGACTTCATGATAGTATAGTAATAAATGGGTCAGCATTATGGACAATTGTGCAGTAGAGTCTTGGATAATATGGATAGAGAGGGATTTTTAAGAACACTTAGCAGGTTTGGACAGATATATGACAGTGGATGAGAGCATGGATTCATAGATTGGTTCAGAGAGTGGTTCAGAGACAAAGGAATATTATGGATGCTAATTACACAGGAAATGGATCAAACAATGCTAATGGATTCCAAATTGACAGATATTTTTTGGACACATGCAGTGCATACAACAATTCACATTCAAAACAAAGTAATTCTCAGAAACAATAATGACAAAAATCCCTACGAGGTATGGAAAGGAATACCAAAATATGTGAATCACTTCAGAATATTTGGAAGCAAATGCTACGTCAAAAGAGAAGATGGGAGAATGAGAAAGTTATCTCTCGTGTGGAGAAAGGAGTACTTGTTGGTTACTCAATTATAAGGAAATCATGCAAGTGTTACAATCTGAGATTGAACAAATTTGTGGAAAGCATCAATGTAACAACTGATGAAACAAGTGGACGAGAAACAAAGGAAGAAGAAAATGAATCAGTGGAACAAATTTACGAAGAAGATGAAAAATATGAAGAAGAAGTAGAAGAGGAATATGAAGAATATCATATAGAAGTAGAAGAGAAAGTTTAGCAAGTGCCTCCAAAGACACCTAGCAAACAAGTACAAAAGAATCATCCTTCAAATTAGATTATCGGAAACAAGGATGTAGGAGTTAACACTAGAAGAATAATCCATTCACTAGAAAAAATGCACCTAGCACTCTTATCTACGATTGAACCAAACAGTTTTGAAGAGGCTAGCAAGGATGAATTATGGAATAAGGCCATGGATGAAGAATTGGATCAAATAGAGAAGAATGACACTTGAGAATTGGTTCCAAGACGAAAGAATAAGAATGTGATTGGCACAAAGTGGGTTTTCAAAAATAAATTGAATTAAGATGGACATGTTACAAGGAAAAAATCTAGATTGGTATGTAAAGGATACACACAAGTTGGAGGAATCAACTATGAAGAGACATTTTCCCCAGTTGCTAGAATGGAAGCAATCCGATTTCTTTTAGCTTATGCATGCTCCAAGAATATTAACGTGTATCATATGGATGTGAAATCATCTTTTCTGAATGGGGAACTTGAAGAAGAAGTCTACATCAAACAACCATAAGGATTTAAGTTGTTAGAGAACACATGGTACTCTAGAATGGATAAATATCTACAACAGATAGGGTTTAGAAAAGGAAGTGCAGACAACAACCTCTACATCAAGGTAAATCAAGATAGTATTTTATTAATTGAAGTTTATGTCGATGATATTATTTTTGGAAGTAATGATGATAGGTTAAGACATAAATTTTCAAAGGATGTGAAGAATGAGTTTGAAATGTCATTAATTGGAGAACTATCCTTATTTTTGGGTCTTCAGATATGTCAAAGAAACCAAGGAATTTTTATTTCTCAAACTAAGTATATCAGAGAAATGCTAAAGAGGTTCGGAATGGAAGATTGCAAACTAGTTACCACTCCTATGTAAACCAGTTGCAATTTGAGAAAATATGATGATTCAAATTCTATATACTAGAGGTAATACAATTCAATTATTGGTAGCTTACTATATGTGACAACATCCAGACCATATGTAATACAGGAAGTTGGACAGGTGGCACGATTTCAAGCAACACCAAAGAAATCACATGTATCAGTAGTGAAGAGGATTTTCATATATCTCAGAGGAACAAAATATTTTGTATTATGGTATCCAAAAGGAAAGGATCTATCACTTATTTCCTACATAGATGCAGATTGGGAAGGTTTCATTAATGATCAACGAATCACCAATGGAGCAACGTTCTATTTGGGTGAGTTTTTAGTATCTTGACTAAGAAAGAAACAATCATCAATATCTTTATCTATAATAGAAGAAGAGTATATTGCAGCAACATGATGTTGTACTCAGGTTCTATGGATGAAATAAAATTTGACAGATATATAAGTTGAGTATGATGATCTCATTCCAATATATTTTGATAGTACAAGTGCCATCAGTATCTCAAAGAACCCGGTGATGCAATCCAAGACAAATCACATTCCAATAAAGTATCACTTTCTACGGGAACAGGTTGCAGAGAAGAACATTAGTTTTGAATATGTGGGCACAAAAGAACAAGTGGCAGACATCTTTACAAAACCACTTCCAAGAGAAGCCTTTGAGTATCTTCATTAAAGACTCAGAGTAATTTCTACTCCAAAATTAATGCTTTTGAATTGTTATCTTATATGTCTTATATTTACATGAGGAAGCACCATAAAAAGGACAATTCAGGTTGGGAGATCAGTTTCAGGAAGAGTTCAGTGAGGGGCAGCAGCCCTGGATGGAAAAAAAAAAATTCCATTGATGACAAAGGGGGAGAGATTTATCAAATACAATGGTAAATGCTTGGAGAAAGATCATAGAGGCATGGTTCTAGGGGGAGTGTTAAGGTCCTAACCCGCACATAGGTAGATCAATGTATTCATATGTAATAAAGGTCAATATTAATAAGACCTTTCAATAAAATAGAATAAGGCGGATGTAAGAAGACCTAATAGAAGCTTCCGCTTCTAGAAGGATCTTCTTCTAGATGCTTCTCTTAATAGACACATTTAGTATAAATAAGGGT
>ML776630.1:168366-193856 GCA_009831015.1 Picea engelmannii | reverse complement strand
ATAGGTGACTACAACCTCAAATCCCATATGTTTTCTATTGACATGGGAGGTTGCGACATTGTGTTGGGTGTCGAATGGCTAAGAACCTTGGGTCCCATTCTCATGGATTTTCAGAACTTAACCATGCAATTTGACCAAGGAGGACACAAACATAAATTTCAAGGCATCACTGCGAGTTCTCCTGAAATCATCAATTCTCATCGCATGGAAAAATTTCTCAAAAAAGGTCATTCGGGTGTCATAGCCCAACTCCACGCCATACAAGCCACCGAGATCCCACCCATGCCCCAAGACCTCCAAGCCCTCCTTTCTAGACATCAAACAGTCTTTTCCACTCCCCAAGGAATCCCTCCTTCCTGCGGTGTCCATGATCACTCCATTCCCCTTGTCCCGGGAAGCCTTCCCCCAAATGTACGTCCATATCACCACCCCTTTGCACAAAAGAATGAAATTGAAAAAATGGTCCAGGAACTCCTTACTGTCGAAGTCATCCATCCTAGTACGAGCCCTTACTCCTCTCCGATCGTCATGGTACTGAAGAAAGAAGTTTCTTGGAGAATGTGTCCTGACTTCCGTGCTCTCAACAAACTAACCATCAAAGACAAATTTCCCATTCCTGTCATTGATGACCTCCTGGATGAATTGAGTGGCGCCCAATTCTTCACCAAACTTGATCTTCGCTCGGGCTATCACCAGATACATATGAAAGAGTCCAACATTCCCAAGACGACCTTTTGCACTCATGAGGGCCACTACGATTTTTTGGTCATGCCCTTTGGTTTGTGTAACGCCCCCTCCACCTTTCAGAGACTCATGAACCATGTCTTCCACCCTTTTCTCCATCATTTTGTCTTATTTTTCTTTGATGATATCCTCATATATAGCAAGACATGGAAAGACCATCTTACTCATGTGGATCAAGTTCTCATCCCACTCTCTCAGCACCAGCTTTTCCTGAAACAGTCCAAATGTGCTTTTGGTGCATCCGAAGTAGAATACTTGGGTCATTTGGTGGGCAAGGATGGCGTCAGGGTGGACCCGAAAAAGATTGAAGCCATGCAAGACTGGCCACACCCAAAGACTCTCAAAATCTTGCATGGATTTTTGGGCCTCACAGGGTATTATCGCAAGTTCGTTAAGAACTATGGAAAGATTGTAGCACCTCTCACAGCTCTCCTCAAAAAGAACTCTTTCACTTGGACCCCAACAGCTGCTCAAGATTTTCAAACCTTGAAGACGGCCATGTGCACCACTCCGGTTCTGGCCCTTCCCGACTTCACAAAGACATTTGTGTTGGAATGCGACACCTCATGGAAAGGAATTGGCACTGTCCTTATGCAAGAGGGTCGACCTTTGGCCTTCACTAGCAAACAAATGTCTGAAAAGAATCTGGGCAAACCAATTTATGAAAAAGAAATGTTGGCGATTCTACATGTCGTTGAATTATGGCGTCCTTATCTCTTGGGGCAACGATTCCAAATTAAGACCGACCATCAAAGCCTCAAGTACTTTCTGGAACAATGCATTTCCTCCCAGGAGCAACAAAAATGGGTCACTAATCTCTTTGGATATGATTATGAGATCATTTACAATAAGGGAAAAGACAATGTCGTGGCAGATGCACTGTCCCGGAAGTATGAAGATGAAGGATCCCTTTTTTCTCTTTCCTTCATTGTACCCGATTGGTTCCAAGCTGTGCACCAGGAATGGCTTCAAGACCCCAAAAGTTCGCTACTGATCCAGAAACTGCAGAACAAGGCTTAGGCTCCCCCAGGGTACTCCTGGCTCTAGGATGAGCTTTGATACAAAGGTCGTTTGTATTTAAGTAAACAATCCAAGCTCAAATCCATGGTACTTTCTGAGCTTCATGCTACACCCACAACGGGGCACTCAAGGTTCACCAAAACATATGACCGAGTCAAACGTTCTTTTTTCTGGGAGGGTATGAAACAGGAAATCCGTAAGTTTGTGGCTGAATGTGAGGTATGTCAGCGCAACAAGGGAGAAACAGTCAAATCTCCAGTCACCCTCCAACCGCTTTCGATTCCCCCTGCTATTTGGAAGGATATCTCTATGGACTTTATTACAGGCTTACCCAAATCAGGGAATAAATCAGTCATAATGATGGTGGTGGATCGCCTTTCCAAGTATGCTCATTTTTGTGCTCTTCACCACCCATTTACTGCATCCACGGTGGCTCAAATTTTCATGGATCAGGTCTTCAAGCTTCATGGTATGCCCAACTCTATTGTTTCTGATTGAGACCCAACTTTCACAAGCAATTTTTGGCAAGAACTATTTAAGCTACAAGGTACCCAATTGCATCTCAGCTCAGCTTATCATCCCCAGACAGATGGTCAAACGAAATTCATCAACAAGTGTTTGGAAACATATTTGAGGTGCTTTGCCTCTGAAAAACAACACCAGTGAGCTCAATGGTTACCCCTCGTCGAATGGTGGTACAACACTACATACCATACAGCCACTCGCATGACTCCTTTTGAAGCAGTGTATGGACAAAAGCCACCATCAGTTCTCTCATACTTATCGGGTACCTCAAAGGTCCAGGCGGTTGACCAAACAATTACAGTCTGAGAGGATATCCTTTGTACCCTTAAAGAGAACTTGGTCATGGCCTAGAATAGAATGAAGCAACAAGCATATCAAGGTTATGAACATCAATTTACCGAAGGGGATCAGGTGTTTTTGAGACTGCAACCATATAAGAAAACTTTCCTCAAGGACGAGCAGTGTCAGAAGCTAGCACCCAAATTTTATGGCCCTTACACAGTTCTCAAGCGTGTGGGACAAGTCGCATATCAGTTACCTCTGCCCATTCATTCGAAGCTACATTCTATTTTTCATGTTTCATGCTTGAAGAAGGTGATTGGAACCAGGTGCCAAATTCAAACCAACCTTCCAGAATTAGCTGAAGAAGGATCCATTTGGCTACAACCAGAAGCAGTTTTGAACCAGCGGGAGCGTCGCCTACCTCAGAGAACCATCAAGGAAGTGCTAGTACAGTGGAAAGATATGACTCCAGCAGATGCCACTTGGGAACCAGCTACCATTCTGCAGCAGTTTCCACATCTCAAGCCTTGAGGACAAGGCTTTTTTTAAGGGGGTGGACATGTTAAGGTCCTAACCCGCACATAGGTAGATAAATGTATTCAGATGTAATAAAGGTCAATATTAATAAGACCTTTCAATAAAATAGAATAAGGTGAATGTAAGAAAACCTAATAGAAGCTTCCGCTTCTAGAAGGATCTTCCTCTAGATGCTTCTCTTAATAGACACATTTAGTATAAATAAGGGTCGAGGGTATGAAAACCCTAGCTTGGAGATTATTGTAACAGAGAGTTGCTCGACTGGAGGTTGCCCCCTCGAAGAGGCCTGTGAACATTGCTATTTGAATCAAAGTGTTGTTTCTGTTGCTATTTCGTATATCATTTATGTGTATTGTGAAGATTATGCTGGATATTTTACTGTTATTCTGTCATTTCTATCATTTCATTTATGTTCTGCATATTTTATATATATGGTATCTTGCAGGGAGCGATGGTCACAAGGGGAAAATGAGTGATATGACTTTAGTATTGCATCAGAGTGTTTCCATCAATGCCAAAGGGGATGATGTTGATTATTTGGGTTTGTTTTCATTGATGTCAACCCTTGAAAAAAGTCTGGTAGTGAATTTTGGTAGAACAAAAGTCTGGGTAATGGAACCAAGTTTGTTTCATGTATAATGGTATGAGTTTTAATATATTTGAAGGTGATACTATTATATATGGATAGTACATGTCATTCCATTTCTGGTGGTATGTGGAATGTCACATAAATCCTCACGGTTAGATATTTATGGCCATGTGAAGTTGGAGGACCCTCATGAGTCATCTAGAAGCCCCAAAAGGTCAATGTAGTTACAGTGGTTGCAAAGAAGAAATTATTTAAATAATAATATTCGATATGGATAGTACATGTCATGCCATTTTCGGTGGTATCTATAACATCACATAACTCCTCATGGTTAGAGATTTATGGCCATGTGAAGTTGGAGAACCCTCATGAGTCATCTAGAAGCCCCAAAAGGTCAAAGTAGTCAAAGTGGTTGCAAAGAAGAAATTATTTAAATAATAAAGTGAAGTGATGAGTGTACCATAATTCAGAGTGGATACAAAATAAATTATTTAAATAATAAATTTAATGGAAAAATTACTAAGTGGACAAGTGGTTAGAAGTGGGTTAGCCCTAAAATAAGGAAATTGGTTTAAGATGGTTTGAAGGTAACCCATTGAGGAAGCTACATAAAAGTATAAATAAGAGGCAAGGGTCTCTCATTTTATTCAAACTTGAGAATATTGAATATCTATAAGTGACTAAGGTAAACAAATGATATCTAAGGAAAATTTTAGAGGGAAGGTGAAGTAAAGAAGGCCAAAATTCAAGGGAGGATAAATTCTTTTGATGATGCTTTCTAAGGTATGTTATTTACAGCTCATCTCACCATTTTTGCAATAAAAAAATTTCTAGAATGACTCTGACTGTAAAATCTGAAATTCGTTAAGGAAACATATCCAAGTAGTCGTGGTAAAAATTTCATCTTGTGGGTCGTTGTATTTTTGGAGTTACACTCTGTGGAAAATAGGGTTTGTGGCTAGTCCTGAAACTAGTCTAAAATAGGTGTTTCGGGTAAAAACGTCATAACTTCTTCATAACAGATACAAATTCAAAAGACCAAATGTATTGGTTAGAGTATAGTATGCAGTATTCTTTGTACCATTTTTATATCTATACAACAAATATTTTGTGTGGGACACGCTCTACAAGCTCGCTCTATAGAATAAGCCAGAATTCAACAAGGTATGTCATTTTTTCTATAACTCCTTTTCTGAGAGGTTACAAGAAGTGAAACCTAGAGGAATTCCATAAAATATACTGAATAATATTGTGTACTATTTTCATATCTTTATTCATTACAGGTACATGTTTATTATTATTTCAAGTTAGGTTTTTTGACTAATCCAAAATGTTAGTCTCTTGTTGTTAAAGTTAAGGAAGGTTTATAGGTATGTTATCATATACACCAAGTCTATTACAGAGTTACAAATCATATTTGGATGATGAAATTGATGAGGGATTTTGGTTGAGGTACATGTTGGGTACATGGTTGAAACAATTTGTTGATGAGTTGGCACATACATGAGGTGTATAGTTGATGATGTTGGTACATCTTGATGAGTCATAGTTTATGTGTATTTGATGCATTATTGGTACATATTTGGTGCATGGTTGATGCACTCATTGATAGTACAAGTTGAGGTACAGGTTGGTGCATGGTTGATGCACTTGTTTATGGTACAAGTTGATTACAGGTTGTTACAAGTTGTTTGGTGCAGGTTGATTGGTACAAGTTTATAATAGTATATCTCATAGTAATAGTGTGATAGTGGTTCCATCATTCTACTTCTACAACAAGGTGGTTGGATGGGGAAAGGACAGATGGTTGTAGCCAAAGAACATAGGGGGTTGTAGCCTCCTTTTGGTTATATCTAGAGAATTGGGGAGTTGGAGTTTCCCTCAGATTGTATCCTGAGAAACTAGGGGTTTGGAGCCTCCTTCCAGTTGCAGCTAGAAAATAAAGGAAGTCGGTGCTTCCAATGAATGTGATTCTTAAATACATATAATAAAAAGAATTATGTGGTCTTTATCTCGCTTTGGGTTTCCATGCAAAAACACTGGTGTATTTTGTATGTGTATGATTTCTCATTTATTCATTGTTTATTTACTCTGAAACTATTGGATGATGATGCTACATTGATATAACACTTGCATTTTATGGTTAAAATGGATTAAATTTCTCTATTACTGATTCACCCCCCCTCTCAGTAATCCAACACATGTAGCTCATCTAAATACTGTGGAGCAAAATCATCAACTATTGGAACTTGAATAATTTCAACTTCATGAATAGTCATAGGAGGCTCATAAAGTTTCAAATTCTCAACAATTACCACTAAATACATTTTCATGTAGGCTGGTAGATATAAAAGAAAGGAATTAGTACCAATATTATCCAAGATCTTGAATGGACTAGATCATATTCGTCTTAGCTCTTTACCTTCACCTTTCATTATTTCCTTGTTGATATGTAACCATAATTGATCACCAAATTTGAACTGATGATCAACTCGATGTTTGTCATGCCTCGCCTTATATTTAGCTTGAATCTTCTCCAATTATTCCTGTACTTCTTGATGTACCTACCGAATCTTCTGAATGAACCTTTTGACTTTATGTGTATCATCTTTTCCATCCTCTTTATTGTATTCTCCAAAACAAAATTCATTTAGGAAAATACCCCAAACATACTTCAAAAGGATTTTTCTAAGTAGAAGAATGCATAACATGATTACATGCATATTGTACATAAAGTAACTATTCATCATATAACTTAGGATGCTTGCTACATTATCCTTGAAGTAGATGGTGTACCATTGTTTTGTTTACCATCTCTATATGTCCATCTATCTGCATATGAAAATATGTTCTCTTCTTTAGCTTAGTGTCCATGAGATCCCATAAATGAGACTAGAACTTTCCCAAAAATCGAGAGTCTCAATCTTATATAATAGATGTAGGCATCCAAAAATGAACCCAAACATTAGCAAAGAACATATGTGTTGTATATTCAGTTGTGACATGTTTCTTGCATGGCATTAAAATACACATCTTACTAAATCTATCCACAAAGACATATAAATAATCATGACCTGTCCTAGACATCGAAAAAACCCCTACAAAATCCATAGAGATAATTTCCCATGGCTAAGAAAGAATTAGAAGTGGTGTATATAATCCCAAATTTCTATTGCTAGGTTTGCTTGTGGCACTCATAACATAACCTTTTATATACTTGGAAACTAACTCATTCATTTGAGTCCAATAACAATACCTCTACAACTATGTTATTGTCTTACCAACCTCGAAATGACCAAAAATGAGAGATGTATGATCTTCTCTAATTACATTTACTCTTTCAACGTTGGGTATACAAAGTTTTCCAATATAATATAACAAATTTCTGTGCATATAATAATCATGTTGTTGATTTCCGTGAGTTGATAATTCATACACATCTTTAAAATATTCATCCTTAGCATATTGTTCAGTATAAATTTTGATTATACCTTAGTATTATGGATGCATTGATAACTGGTATTGACAATATATCTAAAACCTTGTTATGAATACCCTTCTTATATTTTATTACCAAATGAAATTGTTGTAAGAAACCCATCCACCTAAAATGTCGTGACTATTGTAGCTTGGTACATGACTGCAAATACTATAATGGTTGATGATCTATATGAATTATTGTATCCTTTCAAATTAAGTAATGCTTTCATTTCTTCACATTTTGTACCAATTCATACAGTTCCTTTTCATATGTTGGATAGTTAATCACATCCTGAGTAAAAGTCTTGGAATTATAACGTATAGGTTTACCTCAATGTATCAATAATTCTCCCATGGAATATATACTTGCATAAGTTTGAATTTAAAATGGTTGATGTAGATCTGGTAGAGCCAAAAATGGTGTGGTGCTTATATTTCCCTTCAATGTCTTAAAGGATTTATGTTGCTTTCCTCCCCATTGAAAGACATGTTTTGCACTTGTTAATGCATGTAGAGGAGCTACTATGAAATAGAAATCACCAATGAATTTTCTCCAGTATTATTCTTGTCCCAAGAAGCTCCTAACTTCTATGGTAGTAGTTGGCTTGGTCCATTTCACAATGAATTCTACTTTTGTAGGACCTATAATTAACTGACCATTCCCTACATTGTAACCCAAATATACTAGAGAAGTTTTTCCAAACTCACATTTATACATATTGATATACAACTTCTCCTTCTTCAAGAGTTCAAAGACTATATTGACATGCATGATATGATCTTCCCATATTCAACTAAATATTAATATATCATCTAAGTATACGATAAGAAAATCATCTATGTAATTCCTGAATACATCGTTCATTACCCTCTTGAATGTTGCAAGTGCATTACATAACCCAAATGGCATAACAAACCATTCAAATAACCCATGATTTGTCTTAAAAGAAGTTTTCCAATGTCTCTTTCTGCAATTATGATTTTATGGTAACCAATTCTCAAGTCCAACTTAGTGAAATAAATAGCATTCTTTGATTTATCCAATAAGTCATCAATTCTTGGAAGAGGAGAATGGTTCTTTACCGTAATCTTGTTCAGGGCTCGGAAGTCAATACACATCCTCCATGTGCCATATTTCTTTGTAACTAATACAATAGGAGAACCACACAAAGAGAATCTTGGTCTGATGACTCCTTTATCAAGTAATTCCTGAACTTGCTTCTTAATTTCTGCATTCTCGATCACATTCCAATGTTAGGAAGAGGTATCCTGCTGTAAATAAATTTAATGGTCAACCTACCTCTTAGGAGGAAACCATGTAGGTTCCTAAAATAAATCATCATAGTTATATATGATTTTAACCAACTCTTGTTTATGATCTGGATCACATCCTGATAAACCATCTGTTATATCTCCTTTTTTCCTCACTATCATGACAAAAAAATATTTTCTTATGCTCACGAGTTGTTGGCATAGAGGCAGACCCAGGGTTCAATGCTCAAGAGTGCACCAACAAAACCCTAACTATTGGCCCTTTCTGCAACACCTGCAAAGAAGATGAAGTCTCACGCAAGGTAGAGGCAGGGGTGGTTGCAGGACTCGGATGTCTGCAACCTTAGATGGGACACACATCTATGATTGCAACACCTTTATAGAGCACTTAGTAGTTATAGTTCATTAATATCCAGCCTTAGTTTATAGTGCAGATAAACCCTAATAACAGAGCATCGCAGTATTCACACAGATCCAATATATTCAAGCACTAAGCACATCAACATAGATTAGATCTAGCATTCATTCACATTATTCATCACTAAGATATCATATTATATTCTTCTAAGCATATATCAGTGCACTAAGCATTTAATCACATAAACAATACAACAACCATAAAGAACAAAGCAACCGCAACATAGGATATACATGGTTCACCCCCAGCCCGGGGCTACGTCCATCAACTCTTCTTCTCCTTTATTATCTTTTTTCAATCTCCTACATGCATAGAGCCACAAGATCCTACTCTGCATAGGACAGGAGATCCACTCGCACCTCGCTAGATCCTCCTTCCTCGAGTTATGTTACAGCACAAAGCTTCTACTCAATCTCTTACAGTCACTTGCACTTAACCTTGCAAGTCTCACACAACATGCACAGAGCACATACAACTATTACTTGCACTTAGCACATCATCACATAGATGCCTATATCATCTCATACATATCGCTTCTTACATCTCCTATAAATCTATTTATACATTACAAAAAGGTCCTAAACATGGGTAAACCCATGGGCTGACATTCCCATACCCATTACATAGCCCAAAACCCAAAAATCCCTAAAAAGGGTCCAATATCCCATGATCTCCACTTCGACTTGTGCTTCATCGTTGAAATCTTGTCGAAGTCCCAAAAGTAGGTTAAATATGACCAAGGATCCTCAAAACTGTGTGAAGGGCCAACATTCCCCCAACACTCACCTCTGACTCGTCCTGAGTCACTCTGATTTGGGTAGCTCTACTTCAAAAGCCTCGATCTTGGCTCTAGCTGATTCGACCTATTGTTGTGCCAAGGCCTCCTACTCAGCGAACTCTTATATAACTACTTCGTTGACAGGTCCCTCTAAGCATTGTTCAGCTATAGTGAAAACTTCCTCCGGTTATGCAAATCGGCCTTCAATATCCACAAAAATTTGGCAAGCCTTGTCCTGTATTGGTTGGAGCCTCTGAGTCACTTCCATGAATTTGTTCTAAATGGTGTGGACCTATTGTTGAGTAGTGCACTGTTCTTGGGATTGGTGTAAATTTTAACCTTGTACAATATCTACTGCAAACTGATATTCAGAAAAGAACAGAAAAGATGCAATGGCAAATACAAACATTACACAGAGATTTTTCACCTGGAAACCCAAACCGGGAAAACTAGCATATATTATATTGATACACACACAGTTACATTGTTTACAATACAATATACATATAGGAGCCAGCGGCATCCAAAACCCTAACCCAATGACCTGGATTAGTCCAAAACCCTAATTCCTTAACCGGAAATAGAAAACCATCGGCAAAAACCATGTGCCGAAAACCACCTAATATCATGTGGTCCCGGAAATATGTCGGCCCGGCGATAATATGTCGGCCCGAAACCGGCGAAAATATCTCGGCCCAAAAAAAAAATTTCGGGGGCGCTGCCCCCTCTTACCCCCCTACGCGCCCGGTGCAGGCGCTCAAACACTACTACTCGTGCAAAGAATATAACACATACCCAACAATTGGTTCATCCTCTTGATTGTTGATAGAGGCTTCAACTGCACCTATACTATTTTTTCTTGTTTCTTTACCTCCTGGATTTGTGACTCCAGTGCCTTCAATTCAGGATCCTTAGTGAGTCACTCATAAGTCTGGGCACTGTGATCACTTAGTTGTTTACATTTCATGGTGAGGGCCTTGATTCTCTCAATTGTGCTTCGAGTAGTTGCTTCTCTTTGATCTCATACATCCTACGAAGTGTTGGGCACTATTCCTAGCTCTAGATCTGTGATTCTCTATTGAATTTACTGGATAGATTTTGCAAGCTGCGCTACTTGATGCTCTACTGGTTCTTCTTCTTTTTTCTCTAATCCTGCCACAAAGAAAAGTTCTTTGTTGATTGCTTCTTTGACTCTGAGTTGTTATGCAAGCAACTACTCTTTCTCTTGTTGGATTTGTGCTTTCTCCTCTTCAAACTTTGTTTGGAGAGAAACCTTCTCCTGCTGCACAACTCGACATTGCTCTATGACTACTTTTTGCACTTTATTTAGGGCCTTTGTGATCTGTTCTATTTCTTCTTGTGCGCGACAAAGGAAAGCTTTGATCATATCATCTAGTCTGCAGAGTTGGGTAGGCTCATATCCCAACTCTGGTGCTTCTGATGGTGGGGGCACAATGGATATTGCATGGCTAGATTGAAGGGCCTGTTGTAACCCTCTGAGTTCAACCTTGATTATGTTGTACATCTCTTCTTTCTTGGCTTCATGTTTCTGCAAGATGTCCTGCGAGGCATCTGCTACAACGATGATGATGAAGTCAAAGTCATCGACCGTGAGCATAGTTTGCATCGTGGTTTTGCTCACTCTTGAATTCTTTCGTGAGGTAGGTTTTGTGGGGGAAACCTTTATTTTCTTCGAGGGATCAACCTCATCAACAGTATCCCTGGGCGGTGTTACTTCACCTTTCTTATGATGATCTTCTTTTCCATTGGTATCTTCTCTATCTACTTCGTTATCACCTCCTCATCCAGGTGATACTGGAGCAATTTCATCTAATGCACTGCTCAGGTTTTGTACTTCTTTGGTCTTCTTCCTTCTGTTGGTTCCAGGTGTGTCGTGTTCTTTGTGAGTGGCCTCTAAGCTTCCAAGTAGTTTGGGATCAGACATTTCTATAGGGTCAGCAGGGATAAGGAGCTTTGTAGACTATTCCTTGGTTATCTCCTCAATGTCCTCCTCTATGAGATTATAGTATGACTAGAGCTCTTATTTATGCTCGTCTTCTCACGCAGTGATATAAATGAAGTATCGATCTGCGTGGAACTTCATGAGGTATATGAACCGGTGCAGGTTGCTTGGGGTCATGTGAGGGAAAGCTTCGATGGCCCTCTTTAAATGCACATAGTATGTATGGAATATTGCATTCTATTTCCACTTTTTTCCCATATCTCTCGAGTACCAGAGCATGGTTAACTTCACAACGAGTGGTTCGAATAGCTCAATGTCTAAGAAGGTCGCACATTCTGACATATCCCAAGTAGTAAACAGCATGAGGATCAGGAGCCAGCTAAAGTGGAACTCATATCCTTGATCCTAACCTTCGCGATAATCCAATTCCAACTGGTTGACTAAGTACTTCACCCAGTTCATCTGGAGTCCTTCTACAAATTTCCTGGTGAGGTAAAAAATGAATCATGTGACCTGTGTAGGTATGTTCTTTCTCACGATCTTTCCTTCAATCAGCTGAAAAGATAAGAACACTACACCATTCTAGATGGAAGCTACCTTGTAGCCTCATGTCCCCTTTTCTACATCACCATATGTGTCTTTGATCCTCTATGCCAATGCGTGAACTGTAGCCTTCCCTGCGTAGATGTCCTATGGGTCGGGTCCTTGCATGCTCAATCTGGTGATCTTATGGATCAGCGTCAAATCAGCTATGATGCATCTATATATCCATAGATATATGCCATTGTAACATGATAGAAGGATCTTAACACATGTGTTAACCTCATAGTCATCGGTTGGGGGATTATTTTCGATTTCTTCCCCTTCATCCTAGTCAAATACTTGTAACGATATAGCATGTTGTAGTTCTTACATTCCCCTAGGTTGAAGTCGCTAAACTTCAACGTTGTGATCTTATCATACTGCATTCTTACTGCACGTATCCCCTTCGGGAGGTACACAGTAACCATGGTGTAATCAAAGTCTCTCGGGACATTATCACGACTCATCACACCAGCCAAAGGCAAGATGTAGTCAGGAAATATGGTCGGGATTAACTTCACGTTCACCAAGTCATCTCGATGCTTGGTTATTTTCTCTGCCGTAGGTCAGGATGGTCTGGATCCATGAGTAGTCAATGGGGAGTCTTTCACTCCTCTCATTGATGAAGCTTGAACTCTGATAGACATCACCTTCTCATCCATAATGTTGATTATAATTTCTTTAACGATTTTCTCTACAGTGTTAATATCGTCCGACATGCATGCTTAGATTGGATAACTCAGGTGGATGAATGACTGCTCAAAGTAATAAAACAGGTGTCGATCTCAATCAACACAGTGTGATAGTAATGGGATGGCTTGGATACAATTCGAAAAAGTGTTCTCGGTGCAACAGTCGACAGAATAAGTAGACATGATGTAACAGATCTCTCCAATGGATGGGAGACCTTCATCAATGCGGTTGTCCCTTGCGGCATGGTACCAACTGTCTAATGGAGAGATTTCAAGCCATAATTGTTGTTCTAACCATTCGAGGTGTCGGGCTAATGGTTATAATGCTTTCAAAAACTATATTGTTTCATTATGGCGAGTGCCATGTTGCGTTGTTCTGATATCTCAGCGAAGTTCCATTTTTGCAAACCTTCCTTCTGCGAAGTCCCTTATAGAACCTTATGCAACTTTTCTATCTTTTCTCTCTTCCTACTGGGATTTCTAGCCTTCTTCCCTGTAATATTTATCTCGGTATTCATCTTTCCATTCTGATTCTTATCTCCTTTTAGCATAATAACTTCATTTTTTTGATGGTATTTCATAGGGTTCAAGGCCAATACTTCTTCTCTGTCTGGAGTAGGTTCCCTACTCTTCTATGAGTCTTCTTGTGTTGTTTCAACTTTTCCATCCAGGTTTCTAGTTCTGAACAGCTTTGATCTATTCTCTTGTTATTCAATCAATTGCGTTATCCTCCTAGTCATGAAATATTTTAATTCTTGCTTCTTTTGTTCTAAGACTTCCTCTTATTTTCTTCTGGCCTGATCTTTCTCAATACAAGTTTTTCTTAGTAATATAGCAAATGGGGCGTTGTTCTCAAAAAAATTAACAACCTCAAAATCTTCTTCTGCCAAAGTTCCATAAGCACTCATAGATATCTGGGTGAGTCTTCCACATAGGGTTATCATCTTTCCTCTAAATAATCTCATTCCTCCTAATGAAGGAATCATAGAAGGCTTTCCTAAAATTTCCCAGGTTCTTTCTATCATAATATTCACCTATGTTTCCTCATCTAGAACACATTCTATGTCAAAGTCTCCTATTCTTGTTTCTATGCACTATTTTTCTTTGAAGATCTCTGATAAGTTGATATTTCAGTGATCATTCAGGGTTTCTTTCATTTTCAATAATACAGTCTCTGATTCTTTCTGGGGTTATGTTGTGGTCTCAGTTTCTTGATTTTATCAGGGTTTTCTTGTCTCATATTCATTCTTTCAACCTTAGCAATCATTCTAGGGAAATCCAAAACTTCATGGTCCATAGGTTGACAAAAAAGACAACTAGGTCTTTTACCAGGGCATTCCTTAGCAAGATGTCCCGGTCTTCTGCAATCATAACAAAGGGTTAATCTTCTTTTTCTTTGAAATGATCCCCAACCTTTCCTGTACTACGCACTAGGATCATATTAGCTAACCTGCAAAAAATTCTTTCTAGGATCCTGCAACCATTTTTTAGTCCAAACATTCTTTCTATGCATAGGAATAACATATATTTCATTATTTCTATCAAATCTACTCATATCAAACCTTCTTTCATCTAGTTGTTCCCTAGTTTTTAAGATAGGACAAACTTTATCAAACATACCTAGATCCATACTTTTGAAACAAAAATTTCCACTTATCTTACCTTTTTAATCAAAAAATTTCACTGTTCTTACCTTTATTGGAGCACAAAGCTTCAAGATATTACCTCTTTTCTTCAAATCTAACTTCTCTTCTTAGCAAAGAGATTTATAGGTCAAGTAGAATATTGCACACTAGGGAAACATATCTACACATAGAGATTTCATTTCTTCAATTCCCAACAATCACAGTTTCATTCCTGGCAACAGAACCATTTGTTGGCACAGGGGAAGACATGGGGTTCAATGCTCAAGAGTGCACCAAAAAAACCCTAACTATTATCCCTTTCATCAACACCTGCGAAGAAGATGAAGTCTCACCCGAGGTAGAGGCAGGGGTGCTTGCAGGACTCAGATGTCTGCAACCTTAGTCGAGACATCGATCTATGATTACAACACCTTTATAGAGCACTTAGCAATTATATTTCATTAATATCCATCCTTAGTTTACAGCATAGATAAACCTCAATAACAAAGCAACACAGTATTCACACAAATTCAATATATTCAAGCACTAAGCACATCAAAATAGATTAGATCTAGCATTCATTCACATTATTCAGCACTAAGCTATCATATTATATTATTCTAAGCATATATCAGTGCACTAAGCATTTAATCACATAAACAAGAGAACAACCATAAATCACAAAGCAACCACAACACAGGATATACGTGGTTCACCCCTAGCCTGGGGCTATGTCCACCAACTCTTCTTATCCTTCATTATCTTATGTCAATATCCTACATGCATAGAGCCAAAAGATCCTACTCCCCATAAGACAGGAGATTCACGCGCACCTCACCAGATCCTCCTTCCCCAAGTTAAGTTATAGCACAAATCCTCTACTTGATCCCTTACAGTCACTTGCACTTAGCCTTGCAAGTCTCACACAACATGCACAAAGCACATACAACTATCACTTTCACTTAGCACATCATTACACAGATGCCTATATCATCTCATACACATCGCTTCTTACATATCCTAGACATCTATTTATACATTACAAAAAGGGCCTAAAGATGGGTAAACCCATGGGTTGACATTCCCATACCCGTTACATAGCCCAAAACCCAAAAATCCCTAAAAAGGGGGCAAGATCCCACCATCTCCACTTTGAATTGTGTTCCACCTTCAATAGCCTGTCGAAGTCCCAAAAGTAGGTTAAACATGACCAAGGATCCTCAAAACTTGGTTAAGGTCCAACACGAGTCTCTTCATTTGCCTTGTGATCACTAAAGAAATATTAGTTTTGATATGATGAGCCCTGACAATAAATTCAACCTCGTCCTTGAAAATATGATATTTATTCTCTTCATGATATAATATGGCCTTCCTGTCAAATAGATATGGACTACCCAAGAAAATTCCACAAATTTCAAGAGGCAAAACATATAAATCAACCTCATCAAAGAACTTAGTTGTAATTGCAAATATGATCTTACACTTTTTTTTCACCTACACATTATCATCTTCACACACCCAACCTAATAGATATGTATTTTTATGAGGTGTCATATTTAAACCCATTTTCTTAATAATTGCTTCATATATTAAATTAACTTGAGATCCATTGTCGAACAAAGTATCTAGTTTTGTACGCTTGACTATAAATCTAACATGGAAAATCTCTCTTCTTTTCTTTTGATCAGTAACACTTTCCAATTTGGTGGATTAAAATGAATAATTAGATTTGATAGTAGATATACCTTTTCTTCCTATTTCCATGATCTTAGATTCATCCCTGGAATATGATCCTAGATCTTGTCGAGCTGATGCAGTAGTATTCTGCTTCCCCTTATCCTAGAACTTCTTAGTTCATAATTCTAGATGCAGTTTCCATCACTGTGATTCCCCATGTCCCTTTTCCTTATAGTGGGAACATTTAGGTATTCCTTCAACTTGATTTATTGTACTTGACTTCTTACTCTTCCATTTTCCTTTCGATTTATTCTTGAACTTGTATGGCTTATTATCTTTCATCACATGCTTACCCTTACTAGACCCTAGATGTGTAGCTTGGAATGACACTTTATCAATGTTAGTAGGGTTAAACATTAAAATAATGTGATGAATATATGAGTGCATGCCACCAATATACTTTGGAAGAGTTTTGTGAGTATACAACGAAATCCCAAAGGATAATGCCTTCTTTTTGAATTCTTGTGTATATGCTTGAATATTTTGGCCTTTATATTTCCTTATATGTTTCCTTTATATAATTGTCATTTGAGTATAAGCTAGTGGATAGAATTGTTTTCTTAAATACTTAGTAAATGTATCCCAAGAAGAGATTATTTTACCCTTTTGAACAAGATAAACTTGCATATTAGGCTCCAACCATATTAACGATGTGCCACTTATTCGATGATCAACTAATTGTATTTTTGTAGTGTCATCCATGATTTTTTTAACCCTGTAGTATACCTCTATTTGCTTGATCCAGTTGTCCAATATGTCGACATTCAATTCTCCATCATGAGTTGGAAATTCGAACTTGACATCTAATTTTAATAAAGGAAGATTATGATCATACTTCTTAGAGGGATTATTTTTATGTGAAGAATGTTTACTTCCCTCATAAGAAGACGATGATGAGGATGATGGTGAGGAGGGTTCTGAAAGACCACCTTCATTACCTCCTCCATCATCTTTGACTAGTTCAACTTTCTTCGATGTTCCTTCCTCCTTTTCCTTCTATCAACCCTCATACATTTCTTCCACCATGGATTTCATTAAATTAAAAGCCTCAAAGAAATCATCTTCGGAGTTGTAAGGACCCAATTTTCTCGATGAATTCATTTATCTTCGATGAGTAAAACTTCCTAAACCAATCTATGAATTATAACTTGCAATTTTTCCTTCTCCTCACTTGGGTTTGAAACTTATAAGAATTCACTCAAAAACACTTGTCAAACCTACTCTAATACCAACTTTATCTGAAAAATCCTTTAATGCTTATTGATCTTCTAAAACATAATAACATCTACTTGATCTTTGAAATAAAAATTATTTCTTTACTATTTGCAATTTACATATGAATTAATTTATCTATCCAAACAAACTTTAAGGATGATTAACTTACAAATAACTAAGAGAAAATATAACAACAGTATTGAAATCACATACACAAGTTTGATAACAGATTTCACCCAATTTAGGCCACATATCCAGGTCCACTTCCAATAGAGACCTCTTTATTAATGCTCAAATACTTGTGTTTTACAATGAATTTTTTTTTCATTTCTCAAACTCAGAAATAGAGTACACCAGTGAATTCCTTGTGAAATTTCAATAAAAATGAGTATAAAGTTCATAAAATTATGTGTCGAAACCCTGCAGCATGCATTATGGTGCAACCTCCAAGTCTAGTTACCCTTGAGAACGAACTTCAAGACATCGTATTGCATATTTATGCCCTTGGCCTCAATATGTGTTGCAATAAATAGGACATGGGCCCCTTACCCTCATGTCTGCAAACTTATGTAGGCATTAAATATTAGTTGGTGGGATTTCATAACAAGCCCGTGCTTTGTGGTGCAATGGTTAAGTTGTTGGTATGTAACATGTTATATAGTGGGTCATGGGTTCAAACCCTACTGACCACACTATATATATAGTGTTTTGGTTATGCATTGGTTGGATATATAAATATACCCTGTGAAATATATGATATCGTTGAAATATGATTTAACAAACCCATAGAATATTTGACCCACGGTTATATTTCAATACATATGTTATGGGCCCTCGGCCCTTTTTCTACTCATTCGAATATTTCAACAAACTTAAATAAATGTCATCACATGTATGATTAAGAAACAACCGTTAGGTATAGTGGTGAATATGTTGCATTGTTTTTTGGGAGACCTGGGTTCAATCCTCCAGGATCCAACAAAATTTTAACAACCCTTACCCATTAATGGCCAATGGGAGGTTGCCACATGGAAAACTCTCATTAGGATATCGTTTCCACTTGTCAACCTATGATTTGTGCACGTAACCTGTATGATTTTCCACATCTCTTACCCATACATCATATGGTGTTCCATGTGTAACCTTAGGGTGTTTCCACGTGACACCCTTACAGTGGTGACACATGTCACCCTAACCTCTTTAACATTTTCCTTTTTCCCTGGTTTGAATTGAACTTTGCATTGTTGGAAAGTTATCACTGAGCTCTATGCATTGATGTGTTGTCGGGCGAAATTGTCTGCTCGTCAACTGGAGGGTGGATCCGGTCTGGGGTTGTCTAAATAACCCAAGCCGTTTGGGATGATCCACTCCGACGGGTTTAGCGGCTCCGTTGGCTGATCTAAGTCCTAGGAAAACGAAAGAAAAACTAAGCTAAAGAAACTAATCTAAGTGAAAAAAGAAACTACAACAAACTATATACAAATTTAAAACATATATATACAGTTTACTAACTAATATTATAAAACAATAATTCTACTTATTAAATGTTCAGCTATCAACCGAATTAAAACTCAATTACATATGTGCAGTATTTACAGAATACAAATTTTAATCGAAATTTGCAAAATCATTGTAAATTGTCTTATGACAGCGAAGCTAATATTTTTGGATTTTTTATAACTTTTACGAAAAAGAAATGAAACAACAGCTATCTAACTAAGCAAATGAAGATAACAATCTGTATTATATATCTATCTAACTACAAAGAATTATGAAATTAGTTAACTATTAAATTGCAAATAACAAACTGACCTAAAGTAGTGCTTCCTATTTGTCCTGTGCACAGTACTCGATTTAGCTGTTTGATGGGAGAAACCTGCATCAGATTTTCCACAAGATTCTCGTAAACAATAAGCAGCAACGCTCTTTGAATACGAATGATAGAACAAACAAGACATAAAACAACAACAATTTTATAGTTTACAAATCATCACATTTAGATAAATCCAAATGTGAAGATTTGTACATAACCGTTCATTTAACAAAGAAGATAAACCTTCTATTCATTAAATTCAAACAGAGTAATTGTTGTGAGTAAAACGAGATACATCAAATATGGAAAAAAAATTAAATCATAACGCATCAACCTGTAACAAATCTTGATATCTAAAGTAGTCAATAATCTGATTACAAATTGTTATGCACAAAACTTGAACAAAAGTAAGATAAATTGAAGCTAAAGCCATACAACAAATCCACTTCTATTCGAGTCTGTATTATCATAAGTCCATAGTCTCTTTTCTCCCAACAGTGATGGGTTCTTTACAAAAAATAATGAGTATATAAAGGCCACAGGGTAAAACATCCCTGTGGGAATTATCAAAAATTGTTTGCAAAAAATATGGGAACAATCTCCCAAATCTCTATTTCTAGCTAAGACTAACAACCTAAACCAAAACTATGTAACAAGAAGCATGTTATAAACTACCACAGCAGATCCAATTCCCATTGAAATTCATGTGTACCTGTAGATGGGCAAGAGTAAACAATTTTAGATAACGTTTTAATTGTAAAATCAACAAAAATCCAAATTTTATGACTAGCTACAGAATCTCACGATTCTGTAGCTGGTCATATTTATAAACAAAATAATTTTAAATGAATCCAAATGATAACAAGAATGTATGTGGTCAACCAAACAGGGCCTTTATTACCAATTCAAAACAAGCAAATCATTTTTGGTAAAACAAACCAAATCTTTTATGCCAATTCGAAACAAACGAAAACATATTGAATTAATCGAATGGTAACAAGAATGTATGTGATCTATCAAACAATTCTTTTGTTACTAATTCAAAACAAATACAATCGTTTATGCTAATTAAAAGACAACAAAATCATGTTAAATCGGTTCAATCCAAACATAACTATATTCGATTTAGAAAACAAATCAACGCAAACACAATCGGCTATGCTAATTCAAAATGAAATATTTTATGCCAATTCAAAAATAACAGAATCGTTTTGAATCAATTCAAACAAAACAGAGCTAATTCAGAGAAAACATAATCGGCTATGCTAATTCAAACCAAATCATTCAAAAATCGAAGTTGAAATAACATACCTTGGCTGTAGTGATATGATTTGGTCAGGATAACTTTGAGTTAACAAAGGCAGTAGTTGCCTCAACATTTCTAAACACGATAGAACCCGTGGTCTTTTGCTTCTTATCGTAAGATTGCAGCCTATCATTTTCCTTATACAACACAGTCACCCGGTCCTCCAAGGACTTAATTTTGGATTGCAACAGAGGGACATATGTGTAGTATTGTTCCAGCCAAGAGTTGCATTGAGTGCACTGTTGTTGATCGAGCCGAGTCACTACAGGTGAAGCATATTTTAAATTACCAGGGGTTCCACTGTCAAACTTAATCCCAGGGAAGTTAGGGTCATTCTTAAGGCACGGTGGAAGGTTGGACACGTAGTCATAGGGTTCAACAGAACAGAGGCCATGAGAGTATGGGTATTCCTCGATCAAAAAGCGTTCAATCTCAGAGTCTGAATCTTCGCTCAAAACAATAGGCTTTTGGTCTGTGTTTTGTTTGGGCTTGTTCCGAGCGCACCTAGACACCCAGTGTGTAGCTTTCTTTCCCTATTTTCGACATCTGTATTTCCCTTTCCTTTCTTTCTCACAAGCCTTTTAACAGGCTTAGCATTGTATTTTAAACATGGGTCGGACAGGTTGTTGGGTAGGTCAATGTTGGGACAGGTCGAGGGTTCGACAATAGGTAGGAGGGTAGGAGGTGGCACGACGGGCCCGACAAGGGTTTCAGTGACCACGGTCTTGTCCACTTGAAAACATTCAAGAGTGGAAAATCCATTCCTTGATAGGAAATCTTGCCAACAGTCACCACTCAGCCTCAAATGATGGACAATAACGATTTTGATCAAATAGTGATGGAAAAGGCTGGAATCAGCCTTTTCCCTATTAAATAGTTTAGACATTTTATACAGACTGCGTAGGAGGTAGTGAGGCATATTCAAAGGGAAATCCATGAAATTCATAAGCAACTAGAAATGGTAAAGAAACACTAAACCATAACGACCTTCGCAAGTCACGAATTGCTTAACAATGGCCAATAAATCATGCCACCTAGACTTAAGGGAAATGACTGGCATACCTCTGTCACAACTGAAAATTTTCCTCGATGTAAACATGAGCGGCCATGGCACTTCATCCACTTTCAAATTATTAAACCACCTCTGCCCTTTAGCTGGTAAACCCATGGATAAACTGAGGAATTCTTCGTTCAATTCAAGTTGAATGTCTCCAACATTGGCCCTACATCCATCGAATGTGAGGGCGAACTGTTGAGCGACTGCGAGGTTGAAACCCTCAAATTTTTGGATGAAAATTAACCAGCCATTACTCTCCAAGTCCTCACGAGCATTGTCAAATAAAAGTAGCATTTGGATGCCATTAGGTTCTATGCACACTACAAGGGCCATAGGAGAGAGCACACAGTTGGGGTAAATGGTGAGGGGGCTGGACAAGGTAGACACAGGACCAAATTCTCACAGGTTTCCCCAAAACAGATAGAGGTAGCCCGAGATACAAGGCAGACATTAATGCCTATACGTGCGCAGGTGGTGGAGTGAAATAAAACCATGCAAAACAGTCATATCGATATGTACAATCGACGGTAATTCAAATCATTCACATCACAATCCAAATATCAAATAACTATTTGCAAACCATTATGTTCATGATCAACAATTGGTCAACAACAGTATGTGTATGATTTAAAACAAAACAACATTTCGGATATAGCACCAAGGATTTGATCATAAAATGTATTCGTTTTTATTTAACCATTACACCAAGGATTTGATAAAAAACAATAGAATATCATACCGCCATTCCATCAAGGATTTAATCAAAGACACCAAAAAATGATTGCACCATGAATTTATAAATTGAAACCATGTCAACAAAAATACAATGTGAATAAAGGTTTGGTGTTTTGACACATGTATGACTATTAGAGGTGAAATGACCACATGAACAAGAGTATTCATAACAATCGAAGGATGATTTTAATGCCATCGACATGACTTCCAAATCAAGGTTTTCACGCTTGCAGTCGTGAAAATGAAAACGAAAGGCAGGCGTGCGAATAGTGCAAGATAATAGTGTCATTTTGTTTTCAAGAATTACGACAAGTATTTAGGGTTCAAAACCCTTGTGTAGGCATCTTATAAGGAAGAGATAAAAATGCAAAATGGTTGCCAACAATGGCGTTACACTGGTAGAAGTAGTTATCTTTGCCAAAAGAACAAATCCAGATTATGATAATGAGAATAATTCTAACTCAAAAACAACCAGAAAATTGTTTAAACATCATCATTAATCAAAGACTCCATCTGCGCTAAAAAGATGAAAACTAATAACAGTCTTAAGACAAGCAAGTCATGATATTAAAGATAAATCTCCAATACTGTTGACAGAGCCACTACTGCTAGCAGGCATCCATAGCCTCGACAGGGTTTCCATTTAACCCACTCTGACATTTGTATCCTGCCAAGAAGTTCCAGATCAGAATAAAGGACATTTTAAAGTCAAGGGATTTCATATTTGCGAATTTTCATATACCCGACATTGCTTCGTTGCTAGCAGGCCTGTTCAGTACCCCGAAAAAGTTGTATTGGCATCATGCATACATTTACCCGTTGCCAGCAGACCTGTTCAACATCCCGATGGGTTTACAAGCACTTCCCACAACTCTTTTTCTATTTGTTTAGTTTTTAAAGATATATAATCGAGCGAGGTGACACTGAAAATTATGATATTTTAGGCATATTTTTACAGACCTTGAAAGAATTTTTTTTTTCTTTTTTTAAAAATTGTCCTTCATTAAGATTCAGAGATGGTTTGTTTACAAAACCAACCTTCGAAAGTAGGGATAAATCTTCTGAGTTATTCCCTTAAGGAACAGGGACAACGTAAGAAGATAACGGATGATCATGACAGGCTTTACTTACAGATTGAAATCAATAAACTTCTTTCAAACAACAGTCTTTTCTCAACATGGCTGTAAATTTCAGAAGTATATTATAATTGATGTTTAGACAATTTTTCAGCAGTCATTTCAGAGAAAGAATTTTTTGTTTTCTTTGTCTGAACAATTCAAAATGTAGGTATGTGTATTTCCAAAAAGAAAAAACTGATAAGCGTAAAGGAAAAATCAAAACCAAAACAGCAAAAGAAAAATATGTACAGAACATGCATCTGAAAACCTCATGCAACAAATCCCTTGGGAGACTGAAAGAAAGTAGGAAAAATCTTGTTTGATGGGAAATCAGTCCTACTTGTGGTACCTTGGGTTAGGGTTGATTTATATTTATTTATCTCTTTACTTTCCATTTAAGATTTTCATGACGATACTAAGTTTTTGAAAATAAATGTTCAACTAAAAGTAACGAGAAAAGGATCAAGGGGAATTCCCTGACAACAACCATATTATGGTTCTCGTGGTGCACCCACTTGCATTCATGATTGCATTATTACAAGGAGAAATAGTGAGAAATACAACTAAAAGGAAAACCTATTCCTAAACCTACCCTAACTATTAAACAAATCAGGATACTGCGTGAAATCATGTTTCCAATGTAGCCATTGGAGTAACTCTAATCCTGCAATGGAAACAAGATCAAGCATTATTAATAAGAATGGTAATATATCAAAAAATGACATAAACATATCATACTTACCTTCATAATCATCATCTAGAAACAAAGTAAGCATGATCTTACCATTCCCTGGAATATTCTTGATGTATGAATCCTCAAGACATTGTGAAATCTTGTCGTGATAAGGGCCATAATGGCATGGGCGAGTGTAAGTAAGTTCTAAAAACTTGTCAAGATCACGAGGAAATGGAATAACCATCAGCCAAGTCTAAAATGCCCCATCCTCTTGGTAGTTCTCTAAGTTCTCATTAATTTCTTCACATGGAGGATCAAAAAGAAATATGTGATGCATACTTCCAAGATACTTAGGTAAAAAGAAAGCAAGCTCAACTTTGTCTTTATTATGAATTTTTTATATATATGAATATTCAAGCCACCCTAAGATCCTATCACATAAATGGGGATGCAAACCATGATTTTGATGAAATGAATATATCCATGGGAAACTCATCATAGGAGGATTCGTGCAATATGAAATGTAGAACGTTTGATCTCCATAAAATATAATGCATTGTCTTCTTCAACAATAAACTGTGTAAAATCATCTCGCAACATGTCCTTTTCCCATGTGAGTGATGAAAGTGAGCAAGCGTCAAATCTGGTTTTATCAATGTTATGCTCAGAATTGATTTCACCAAAATTTAGCATATCGAAAGGATATGATTGTGGTGGAAAAGAGTAGTATGTTGTAGGTAAGATGTCAAGTCCACCTGAATCTAGGAATAGATCAAGATATAAAGAATAAAAGGAATAAGAAATAAGCAGATGAAAAGAATCTCTTGAACTATGATACTCAACAATGGTATTCTCAAGACAATTCTCTTCACTTTCTTTAAAACTCTCACTCTGTTTTGGTGACGAATTCCTCAACATAATATGATCATCTAGATTTTCCTTTTGTGTGATAGATAATTCAAAATTTATGTGAAAAACATCTAGTCTTTCCTGTGAACAAAGTGCATTTTGAAGATGAAGGTTTAAAGTTTCTTCTTCTAGTTGCATATCTTCTGTTGGCAAATATTGAACAAGCAACGAATGCGTGTTGATGATTGTTGTCTTTGATGGCAACAACAGAAATGGCAGGATATGCAGAATTTGGGGATTTGGACGTAAAAGCACAGGAGGAACAACATTGAAGAAAACGCGCGCAGTAGAAGTTTACAGAGAAGAAGGAAGATGGTGACCGTTAGATCCCATCCAAATTTCCCGAAAGAACCAGGACCGTGAGATCAGACAGAAGCTATGCGAGGTTTACCATCGGGAAAAGCCAAGGAGAAATCC
>ML776630.1:147679-158663 GCA_009831015.1 Picea engelmannii | reverse complement strand
TTCACCTTGAGCCAGAAACGAATCATCTTCCATACTAGTCTTAGACTGAAAATACAATGATTCAAAGGAAAAACCAATTTGGTTGTCAATAAGAGCCTGATCAATAGATTCTACCTCCCTGGCTTGTTCAACATTATCGGAAGTATTAAATTGCAAAAAACAAACTGACCTGAAGTAGCGCTTCCTATTTGTCCTATGCACAGTACTCGATTTAGCTGTTTGATGGGAGAAACCCGCATCAGATTTTCCACAAGCTTCTCGTAAACAGGAAGCAGCAACGCTCTTTGAATACGAATGAAAAAACAAACAAGACATATAACAACATCAATTTTATAGTTTACAGATCATCACATTTAGATAAATCCCAGTGCGAAGATTTGTACATAACCGTTCATTTAACAAAGAAGATAAACCTTCTATTCATTAAATTCAAACAGAGTAATTTTTATGAGTAAAACGAGATACATCAAATATGGACAGAATTTTAAATCATAACGCATCAACCTGTAACAAATCTTGATATCTAAATTAATCAATAATCTAATTACAAATTGTTATGCACAAAACTTGAACAAAAGTAAGATAAATTGAAGCTAAAGTTGTACAACAAATCCACTTCTATTCGAGTCTATATTATCATAAGTCCATAATCTTTGTTCTCCCAACAGTGATGGGTTCTTTACAAAAAATAATGAGTATATAAAGGCCACAAGGTAAAACATCCCTGTGGGAATTATCAAAAATTGTTTGCAAAAAATATGGGAACAATATCCCAAATCTCTATTTCTAACTAAGACTAACAACCTAAACCAAAACTATGTAATAAGAAGCATGTTCTAAACTGCCACAACAGATCCAATTCCCATTGAAATTTGTGTGTACCTGTAGATGGGCAAGAGTAAACAATTTTAGATAACGTTTTAATTGTAAAATCAACAAAAATCCAAATTTTATGACTAGCTACAGAATCTCACAATTCTATAGCTGGTCATATTTATAAACAAAATCATTTTAAATGAATCCAAATGATAACAAGAATGTATGTGGTCAACCAAACAGAGCCTTTATTACCAATTCAAAACAAGCAAATCATTTTTGGTAAAACAAACCAAATATTTTATGCCAATTCGAAACAAATGAAAACGTATTGAATTAATTGAATGGTAACAGGAATGTATGCGATCTATCAAACAATTCTTTTGTTACTAATTCAAAACAAATACAATTGTTTATTCTATTTAAAAGACAACAAAATCATGTTAAATCGGTTCAATCCAAACAGAACTATATTCGATTTAGGAAACAAATCAACGCAAACACAATCGGCTATGCTAATTCAAAACGAAATCTTTTATGCCAATTCAAAAATAACCGAATCGTTTTGAATCAATTCAAAAAAAATAGAGCTAATTCAGAGCAAACACAATCGGCTATGCTAATTCAAACCAAATCATTCAAAAATCGAAGTTGAAATAACATACCTTGGTTGTAGTGCTACGATTCGGTCAGGATAACTTTGAGTTAACAAAAGCAGTAGCTGCCTCAACATTTATGAACACGATAGAACCCATGGTCTTTTGCTTCTTATTGTAAGCTTGCAGCCTATCATTTTCCTTAGACAACACAGTCACTCGGTCCTCCAAGGAATTAATTTTGGATTGCAACAGAGGGACATCTGTGTAGTATCATTCCAGCCAAGAGTTGCATTGAGTGCACTATTGTTGATCAGGCTGAGTCACTATAGGTGAAGCATCTTTTAAATTACCAGGGGTTCCACTATAAAACTTAATCCTGGGGAAGTTAGGGTAATTCTTAAGGCACGGTGGAAGGTTGGACACATAGTCATAGGGTTCAACAGAACAGAGGCCATGAGAGTACGGGTATTCCTCGGTCAAAAAGCATTCAATCTCATAGTCTGAATCTTCGCTCAAAAAAATAGGCTTCTGGTCTGTGTTTTGTTTGGGCTTGTTCCGAGCGCACCTAGACACCCAGCGTGCATCTTTCTTTCCCCTGTTGTCGACATCTATATTTCCCTTGCCTTTCTTTCTCGCAGGCCTTTTAACAGGCTTAGCAATGTCTTTCGAACATGGGTTGGACAGGGTGTTGGGTAGGTCAATGTTGGGGCAGGTCGAGGGTTCGACAGCAGGTAGGAGGGTAGGAGGTGGCACGGCGAGCCCGACAAAGGTTTCAGTGACCACGGTCTTTTCCACTTGAAAATATTCAGGGGTGGCAAAGTCATTCCTTGATAGGAAATCTTGCCAACAATCACCACTCAGCCTCAAATGATGGACAATAACAATTTTGATCAAACAATGATGGAAAAGGTTGGAATCAACCTTTTCCCTCTTAAATCGTTTAGACATTTTATACAGACTGTATAGGAGGTAGTAAGGCATATTCAAAGGGAAATCCATGAAATTCATAAGCAACTGGAAATGCTAAAGAAACACTAAACCATAACGACCTTCGCAAGTCACGAATTTCTTAACAATGGCCAATAAATCATGCCACCTAGACTTAAGGGCAGTGACTGGCATACCTCTGTCACAACTGACAATTTTCCTCGATGTAAACAGGAGCGGCCACGACAATTCATCCACCTTTGAATTCTTAAACCACTTCTGCCCTTTAGCTGGTAAACCTGTGGCTGAACTGAGGAATTCTTCATTCAATTCAAGTTGAATGTCTCCAACCTTGGCCCTACATCCATCGAATGTGAGGGAAAACTGTTGAGCGACCGCGAAGTTGAAACCCTCGAATTTTTAGATGAACATTAACCAGCCATTACTCTCCAAGTCCTCATGAGCATTGTCAAATAAAAGCAGCGTTTGGATGCCATTAGGTTCTATGCGCACTACAGGGGCCATAGGAGAGAGCACACAATTGGGGTAAATGGTGAGGGGGATGGACAAGGTAGACACAGGACCAAATGCTCACAGGTTTCCCCAAAACAGACAGAGGTAGCCCGAGATACAAGGAAGACATTAATGCTTATACGTGCATGGGTGGTGGAGTGAAATAAAACCATGCAAAACACTCATATCGATATGTACAATCGATGGTAATTCAAATCATTCACATCACAATCCAAATATCAAATAACTATTTGCAAACCATTATGTTCATGATCAACAATTGGTCAACAACAGTATGTGTATGATTTAAAACAAAACAACATTTCGGATATAGAACCAAGGATTTGATCATAAAATGTATGTGTTTGTATGAAACCATTACACTAAGGATTTGATCAAAAACAATAGAATATCATACCACCATTGTATCAAGGATTTAATCAAAGACACCAAAAAATGATTGCACCATGAATTTATAAATTGAAACCATGTCAACAAAAATACAATGTGAATAAAGGTTTGGTGTTTTGACACATGTATGACCATTAGAGGTGAAATGACCACATGAACAAGAGTATTCATAACAATTGAAGGATGATTTTAATTCCATCGACATGACTTCCAACTCAAGGTTTTCACGCTTGCAGTCGTGAAAATGAAAACGAAAGGAAGGTGTGCAAATAGTACAAGATAATAGTGTCGTTTTGTTTTCAAGAATTACGACAAGTATTTAGGGTTCAAAACCCTTGTGTAGGAAGCTTATAAGGAAAAGATAAAAATGCAAAATGGCTGCCAACATGATGGCATTTTGGAGAGAATTTGTGATTGTTGAATTTTGATCATTCCTAAATCCTTATGGACTTTTGTGATCATTCTAGATCCTCCTAAACCTCTGTGAGCATCCCTGGATCCTCCTAGATCAATGGATGTTGACATAAGTCTCCTGGGATGTCGATATACACTCCCTGATTTGATTCATAATCTCCCATTGAATGTCATGCAAAATTTTAACAACCCTTACCCATTAATGGCCAATGGGAGGCTGCCATGTGGCAACCTCTCATTAGGCTATCATTGTCACTTGTCAACCTATGATTTGTGCACATAACCTGTATGATTTTCCACATCTCTTACCCAGACATCATATGGTGTTCCATGTGTAACATTAGGGTGTTTCCATGTGACACCCTTATAGTGGTGACACGTGTCACCCTGACCTCTTTGACATTTTCCTTTTTACTTGGTTTGAATTGAACTTTGCATTTTTGGAAAGTTATCACCGATCTTTATGCATTGATGGAGTTTTGGAGAGAATTTGTGATTGTTGAATTTTGATCATTCCTGAATCCTTATGGACTTCTGTGATCATTCTAGATCCTCCTAAACCTCTGTGAGCATTCATGGATCCTCCTAGATCAATGGATGTTGACATAAGTCTCTTGGACTGTCGATATACACTCCCTGAGTTGATTCATAACCTCCAATTTAGTTTCATACATTAGATATATTGTTCTTATCGAATTCCATGTCATGTCTACTTGCTTTTTCCTTTTTGTATGTTCGCATCCACGGTCGACTTTTCTGCCCATAGAAAAAAAACTTTTTGCATTTGTTTTCCACATCCAATTATTAAAGATGCTTGTCGAGAAGCCAATGGATGTGAATCTCTAATTCCTTCCAAGCAAACTGAACTTGAATATGACTTCCATAACCTACCATAGACTTGTACTCTGGCATGGGTTGGTTTGGGTTTAGGCTAACTGGAAGGACATTTAACGACCTCTTCACATCCTCCACCTTACTAGTGTAGAGTGTTAATAACCAACGTCTTGAATATCCTATATTTAGTTGCAACTATTGGCTAACGAATTAATACAATTGCACCTTAGGGATGATTCTTGAATGCTCCTTTGTCCTTGGGATTGAGCTAAGGGTATATGACAGGGACATTTATTCATTAACATGATGGTAAACAACTTCCCCTGGCATCTCTATCCAAGATGGTTGGTTGGATTCTCCCTTATGTAGGTCTGGATCAGGTGGGTTATCATTTGTGACCTTCGTCATTGACATATCCTGCAGTTTTCTGGGATAACTCTTGCAAGATGGTATTTCTCTATTATTACCAAGTTCTTATAAATGAACTTGAATCTAGTCGATGAAGAAAATTGAAGGTTTGAAAGGATTTTTTGCATGCAGTCGAATCTGCAAATACCTCAAGGTTCATGTGACTGTGTGTTTCTAGGACATAGTTTCTATCCTTTATTAGAAATAAATAATGATGCAAAAGATATTGGGACATGAGGCCAACCATCATATTGTACACTAGATATTTCCCAACTGTTGTTTTGGATTTTCAACATATACATCACCCATATGCAATATATTCCCTTGTACCTTTGTTTGTCCTTGCTTGGTTTTCCCATATGGTATGGGCTTGTGGGAGATGATCCCTGTGCCATCGTTGATATAACAATCCAAGTTATCATATCGGGAAAAGGAAATTTTATAGTCCATACATGAAAACCATAGGTCGAATGTTGAAAGGTGAGAGTAGTAGGAATTAACCTTGACACAATCCCTCGAATGCAACATAATCCATGACGTGATTTGGGTAACTAAATGCATAATGAAAAATTTGGTAACAAAATAGTATATCAGCTCAGAAAATTAATGAGTAGGCAAGCGTTTAACCAGGAAAAGGTGGATAATTGTTAAACTTTAACTGACGATGACAAGAGAGACACAATCACATGTAAAAAGGTACTAGCGGCTTTTAATGACCCACGTGATGACACACGAGCACAATATTTTAATTTTAGTAGCATTATGTATGAGAGGATGTGACTGTGAACTCCCCAACCACAAAGTGAATATCTGGGATGGATGACTTGGACAGGACAATGAATCACTAAGACATGTAAACACATAACACATAACCATGTATTGACATTAAGTAAAATAGATACAAAAATGGAAATCCTACTTACTAACCCACACTCAAAACAAAGAGCGTAATGAAATTGTAATATGAAATAGACAAATGGGATTTAGGCATTCTTCATTCACCCAACAAGGTTGAAGAACTCCATTGATTTGGGATAATTTTACACCTCCAGATTCATGGATTTATGCAACTATAAAAGGACCAAGCCAGTGCATTTGGAGCTTGCCTAAATGTTTCTGATACTTGTTTTCATATAAGATCATGAAATCGCCCTATGCAAATGAATTAGGATATATATATTGAGCATGCCAAGCCTTTTGTTGGTATTTCTCCATAGTCTAATGAAAATATTCTAGGAACCTACCTTCCTCAAGTTCCAACAATTCCTCCATCCACATTGCAATGGATTTGCCCTCGGTCATCTTGGTATCTCATGCAATGAATGGACTTGGGATGAGAAACTCAGCTGACACAATTGCTTCTCAGTGATATACTAGTTGGAATGGGGTGTACCTATTTAATATCTTCGTGGTAGTCTAATATGCCCATAACACAGTTGGAACTCACTCATCCCAATCATCTCGATATACACAACAAACCTTAGTCAGCCCCATCTTCAAGATTTTGTTAAATGATTCCACTATTTTGTTAGCCTACGGATGGTAGGGATCGCTATTATGATGCTAAATAAAAAATTCTATGGTAAGGGTCTCTATAGTTTCACTGAGAAAGTGGGCTCCTTGGTCACTGGTTAAGTTGCGAGGACAACCAAACCTAGTAATAACATTATCAAAAATAAATTGTGTTTTTGTGGCCATAAAACAATCTTGAACAACCTGTAATTCATCCCAATGAGTCAGGTAGTTAATTTTTCTAATTATGTATCTGGCATTAGAATTCTTAGTTTTAGGATTTATAGGGATGATGAAATCAACAAACCATTTTTCAAGAGATTGTAGTGTGTGAAAAGGGTGCAGAGGAAACTCATCACGAAGAGATGGTTTTCCCACTCTCTAGAACATGCATTGCAGACCTGAGCATACTCCTTAGCATATTTAAATATTGTAGGCCACCATAGTCCTTCCTGTAGGATCTTTCTAGCAGTTTTCTTTCTGCCAATGTGTCCTCCCACAACTTCACTATGACATTCCCATAGAATATCAGGTCATTCATGGTCAAGAAAAAAATTCCACAAGATATTATCCAATCCCAATTTGTAGAGTTGCTCAATCAGTTGATAATATACTACCCAAACCATTAGGTGCCTCTTTTGTGTTGCATAATATCATTACAGCATAGTACTAGTAGTAAAAACAAATGTCTGACAAATAATAAGGAATTGCCTCAATACAGAACATATATGTATCTAGGAGTTGGTCATATATAAGTCCATCATGTTCTTTGGACTCTAGGAAATACAAGTAATCCAATCAGACATTTAGATTACCAGGCTTAACAATGACCTCAAAAGAGAACTCCTAAAATAATAACAACCACCTACAAATTCGACCTTCTAACACGAGTTTGTTCACCAAATACTGCAAAGCATAATGGTCAGTAAAAATATTAAAATGACTTCCAAGTAAATAATTCCTAAACTTTTGTAAAACAAACACCATAACCAAACCTTCCTTTTTTGTCGTGGGTGTATTTATGTTCATCTTGGAAAAGTTTGTGACTGGAAAAGTATATAGGATGGTCCAATTTCCCTTCCCCTGGTTTCAAAATAATGGCGCCTAGAGAAAATGCATAGGCATCAATATGGACATGAAATTCAACTTTCCAGTTAGGATAAGTCATAATGGGTGCAGTTTTGAATTTTTTTTAGCAGGTCGAATGCTTTATCACAGTCCTGAGTCCAAAAAAACCCTTAATATTTATTGAGAAGTTGTTCCAAAGGTGCCCTTATGCTCATGTAACCCCTAATAAATTGGTGGTAATAACCAATATGGTCCAGATTCGTGTGCAACTTCTTGACATTCATAAGAGGAGGAATATTGAGAATAACTACAATTTTCACAAGATCGACTAACACTCCTTCCTAAGAAACAATATTCCCTAATAGATTTCCAAATGGTATAGAAAAAATACATTTTCACATATTAAGGGAAATCTATAACTTTCTACAGTGGTCCAACATCAAGTGTAATAGCCCAATGTGATATTTAAGTAAGTTGTATACATTCCAATCATCCAGGTATACCTCAAGGAACATATGAATGATGTTGCTAAATGTTGCAATTATTATCCGAGAAAATATTGTTGGGGCATTCTTAAGCCCAAAAAGCATAACATTGTATAAAAATGATCCCCACTCAATATTAAAAGTATTATTCTTCATATATTCCTTAGCGATTTGAATGTGATGATATCTGAAGAACCCATATGTAAAGGAATATGCCTCATTTCCCGCTACTTGATCCAATACCTCGTTGCTAAAGGGGGTAGGAAAGGGGTCATGTACACAAGCATCATTCATGCTTCTATAAACCACACAAACCAATATATCATCCAATCATCCTTATCGACATGGAAAATCAACCCAAGTGGGAGCATTCTATTAATATCTTTCTTCACTTTCATTTTAACTATGAGATTTAGCCGATATGGACTATGCTTGACTAGTCTTTATTCAATCTTTAAATCTATCCTCATCTCCCCTAAATCTCCCTTAATACCTTTTAGTTATGAGAAATTTGTAGGGAACAAGTCCTCATATTCCTACAATAGATCCTGTATCTCCATCACATTTTGTTCATCCCAATAGTCTCCAATGGAGGATATCTTAGGATGCTCATCAATTCCTATATTGACTTTATGTAACTTGAAGGGTTTATTATAGGAACTAATGACATCATTTGTGGTAGTATCTTTAACCTCCCTAATACATTTGGATTACTGAAATGTCATATGCCTAAGTTCCTGAAGGTCATCAGGATCTTCTACGTTTCTATCAATAGTAAGACAGACCACATGTAATTGAGCAGGGGATGGGTAAAGAGTATGATGAAGGAGGTACTCATGTTTAGGATAGAAAGTAGGAGGATGTATAGGATTAAATTCATCAAAAAAATGTATTTTCTTAATTTGTTACAAAGATAAAATGATTTAAGGGGAATTACTTGAGAATAAGAAGTCTTGACAGAATTGTCATTGAAGGCTTTCGCAACAACCATTTTGACGTCGAGAATCCTCATGGATATACCAAGTGGTTGGAATTTGTCCCAAGGAATGAATAAACTGATGCACCGACAAATGAGAAGGAAGTTGCATAACTTCCCATACCTGAATAAAGTGCACAACATGCTCCCTCGGATCTAAAATCCCATCATATAATTCCAAAGCTAATTGTTCCAAATTCAACAAAGTAAGTTGCAAAGAGGGAATAAAGTGATGTTGTATGGCATGCGTTTATTTTTCCAAGGAACATAAAGTACCCTTATGAGTGGTCCACCATCTAGCTGAAGAGGATCGTAACACAATGTCCAATATAGGAAGTCTTTATTCTAGCACAAATTTATCCTCTACTTCAACAAGAAAACTGGCCAAATCTGAAGTGCCATCGTACACAAGGTTTTCTCTAACCTCAGATCCAATCCACCTAGATGCTCTAATAATCATGCAACATTATGAGAAGTTCTCATATCTTCTCTATTTCTAGTTTCCAAATGGTACCTCTGAATCTTCCCTTGTAGACTGAGTACTACGCCAACTTACTGAGTTTTTTGCAGTTGGATTAATATAATTTGTTCGCTTTGCTATAATTAGAGTGTAGAGATGATCCAAGGTATCCTCTTCCATATTTCCCTCTATTGGATACATAAATCTAGGACCTCGATAAGGATCCAGTGGTTGGGTTAATTTCATACCATCTGCTTCAAATTTCATGAGTTCCTTCTTAATATCTATAACAATGTAATTCTCATAATCCCAGTCGATTCCAAATAAATATAGGTATGGGTCCTTTTCCTCCATTATTTCTATAACCTCAAAGTCAAAAATTGTATTACCTCCATCTAAGTCCACTTCAACATTCTGCAGCCTCCCAATAGGGTAGATACAATATTGATTGACCATCCACAACTGAATGGGCTAATAGACCAGCTTGGGCTTACCCATGGCTTCCCAAGTTTTCTTTGGTAGGATGTTGATGTCATACCCCAAATCTAACATAAAATTATTAATTTTGTAACTAATGATATGAGTATTTAGTCTAAATTCTCATCCAGAGCTCTACTTCCTTCTCTGTATTCTACCTATATGTCTTTTGAAAATATGAGAACCAATCAACTCTTCTGGGTTCATTTCAATATCTAAAATCCCCTTAAGCTTTTTCCAAAAATACCTGGTGATTTTTTCGTCATCTAAAATATTTGAAAGTAAGCGGAACTACAATGAAAGAGTCTGTTGGGGTCTCAATACATGATATTTCTATGCCACACAATGCTCCACAGTTTTAGGTTGAGGCTCATGGCTTGAGTCTACAGGTATCAGTATTGGAGGATTAGAAAGACATCAGAATATCTCAATAGTGTCCTTAAAGAATTGTTTGTGCACAAGGGGGTCATATGTGACATCTTCTAGTACCACCTTGCAGATCTTACTTTGAGTCGAGTTGTCAGCATCAACACCAATCCTTGTTCCTCCTTTAGTAATAATATTAATATTGGGTTCATTTTTTATCCAGGTGGATATCGGTGGCCACCCACCTTCTCCGACTGGCTCAAAACAGTTTTCTGGAAATTTTGGCAATTTACTATTTTTAGCAGTTTTTAACTTTCGGGGCCATTTTGAGGGCCTAAATGAAGGTTTTTAGGGATCGACCCAACTCAATGATATTCAAATGAATCCTTGAGGCCCCAAAATGAATCTCCTTGACGATACCTTTTGCAAGATATCAGATATATAAAATATGCAGAACAGAAATGAAATGCTAGAAATGACAGAATAATAGTAAAATATCCAGCATAATCTTCACAATACACAGAAATGATATACGAAATAGCAACAGAACAACACTTTGATTCAGATAGAAATGTTCACAGGCCTCTTCGAGGGGGCAACCTCCAGTCGAGCAACACTCTGTTACAATAATCTCCAAGATAGGGTTTTCATACCCTCGACCCTTATTTATACTAAATATGTCTATTAAGAGAAGCATCTAGAGGAAGATCCTTCTAGA
>ML776630.1:122076-132709 GCA_009831015.1 Picea engelmannii | reverse complement strand
TCAGAGGGAAGAAGAAGTAAAAGAAGGTCGGATTTCAAGGGAGGATGAAGTCTTTTGGTGATGTGTTCTAAGGTATGTTATTTTCAGGTCATCTTACCATTTTTGCTATAACTTTTTTTCTAGAACAATTCAGATGGTGAAATAACTACGGTATTGAGAAGACATATCAAGGTACCTATGGTAAAAATTTCATCTCTTGATTCGCTATAATTATGGAGATACACTCTGTGGAATATAGGGTTTGTGACCAGTCCTGAAACTAGTCAATAAACAGGTGTTCTGGGTAAAACAGTCATAACGTTTTCATACAAACTCCAAATGTAGTGGGACCACTTCCATTGGAAAGAGTACGGACTGCAGTTTCTTTTATGTGATTTTTAGAATCAGATGTTAAATATTGAGTGCGGGGCATGTTGTACAATTTGGGTCTTCTGAACAGACCATAATTGAATAAAGTCTACCATTCTTTCTATAACCTCTTTTTGGGGAGGATTCAAGGAGTGAAAATTAGAGGAGTTTCAGAGAATACATTGAGTAACATTATCTACAAGATCAGATTACTCCAAGAATTGAATAATTGCAGAAATTGAAGAAGTCTCAGAAAGCATTATCAGGTTCTATGTGATGATTGGTTGATGGTGATGATTTAATGTAAAGTTTTATTATCTCTCATATATTCTTGGGTGGAAGGAAGGGGAAAGGATAGAGAGTTCAAATATATCTTGATATTGGAGGATTGTATCTTCCTCTTGGAGGTTTATCCATCCCTTTACATTTGGAAGCTGTAGCTACCTTTGGAAGTCATTACTTCCCTTGAACAAAAACTATTTTTTATTTCTCATATATTGTGCATGGTGTATTGTGGTGTATTGGTATAACTCTTATACTATTGTTCATTTCTCATTGGATATAATTGAATGGTTTAAGTATAAGTTGAAAAAGGTTTTAAATTGTACTTGATTTTGATTCACCCCCCTCTCAGTATCAACATATGACATCCCATAACCCATTACAAAAACCCTAAATAACCCCTTACAAAGCCCGCAAAATAAGTGAGATCTACAATCTCAGCTCTGCATGGGCGCTCCTTCTTTGAACAATGTGTCAAAGTCCAAAAGTGGTCCAAACTTGACCAAGGTTTCCTCAAAACTTGTTCGAGGGACAACAAGCCCCCAACACTCACTTGTGACTCATCCCGAGTCACTCAAGTCTGGTCAATGTTGATTAAAAAGCCTCGAGCTTAACTCAAGATGCCTCGACTTGTTGCTTCACCTGAGCCTTATACTCATCGAGCTCCTGGATCGTCTACTTTGTAACAATACCTTCCAAGCGTTGTTTTATTGATGCAACCACTTGGTCCAATTGTGAGCCCTGTCCATCAATTTGTTCAAACACCTTGCAGGCTTCGTCCTGCACAGGTTTTCATCTTCTGTGTGACTTCCATTACATTTCCCTAGAGGGTAGTGATATGTTGTTGTGTTGCATGTTTCTCATGGGATCTCTTCATTCTTTCAACTACAGTGAGTATCTTCATCTGCGCCTCCAAAGAAAATCCATGTTGTTGCACCTCCTATAGTTGTTCTTCTAGCTTCCTTAGATCTAGGTCTTCGGTGAGGCATTCATATGTTTGTGTGCTTATATCACTCATTTTTTTTCACCCTGAGGTGAGGGATTTTATCCTTACTACTATGTTCTTATTGGTTTCCTCCCTATTTTCATGCACCTCCTATGGGGTTCTCAGTACTTATTGAGCCTCCAACTCTGTTATCCTGTCTTGAAGTTGTTGGATGGTCTCAGCGAGCTTCACTACTTGAACCTCAACCAACTCTTGCTCCTCATGTGCCAATCATGACATGGAGTGACATGATTTACTCACTACCTCTTTGACTGTGGCCTACTCTGTGAGAAACTGCTCCTTTCTCTCTATAGCTGGGCTTTTTTCTCCTAGAGCATTGCCTAAAAATCTTATCTCTCATTTTCATAGGCATCTACGCTGCACCACACTACTTGTAATTGTTATAAGGCTTCATTTTTCTCCTGTTTCAAGGATTTTGTATCCTTCTCTTTCTCTTCTTGTACTTTCTGAAGTCGATCTTATGTTGCATCTACAAGTCTTCTCAATTGGGTTGGTTCATCCCCCAATTCTGCAATCTGTGATGAGTAAGGTGCAGTAGGTACTGCATGGACCGAATGAATAGCTTGTTGTACTACTTTCAATTCCTTCTCAACCCTTCCACATGTCTCTTCCTTCTTCTCTCCATATCTTTGCAAGATGTCCTCAAAAGCGTCCTCCATAGATTTTTGGACCAAACTGATATCGTCCTCTGTGAGCGTAGCCTCTAACTGGAGATTATTAGCTCACATATTCTTCCTTATTGAGGGTTTGTTTGGAGAAACCTTCCTCTTTTGTGGTGTTACTATTCTAGTAGGGGGATCTGCAGGTGGTGTAGCTTCACCTCCTCCTTTTTCTTTTTCTTTTCCCCCTCCTCCTTGTCCTTCTGCTTCATCTTCTCCTCCTCCTCTGAGCAAACCAGACCCGTTATCTTCAGAAGCGTTGTCTTCCTCATTGGTCTCTATATCCTGGACTTCCTCCTACTTTTTCTTCTTCGTCGTCCCACTGTACTGTTTGACATGCTCAATCCAAGTGACTATGGGGATTTCTATGGTGTCAGTGTCAAAGAGTTCTGCATCAGAAATGGGTACAAGGAATTCCTTCGGCCACTCCTTCGTAATTTTTTCCATGTCTTCATCTATTAGCTTGTAGTAAGACTATAAATCTTCCTTGTTCTCATCTCTGCGCGTAGTGATGTAGATTAAATGAGGATCTGCATGGAACTTGGCTATTGATTTGTACTGGTGTAGGGTTCATGTTGTCATGCATGGAAATGATTCAATGGAAACCTTCAATTGTTGATAGTATGCATGAAGCACAACATTGGACTGCCACTGCTTTGTCATGTCATTGGTGTACCAAAAGGTAGAAAACCTAGTGGCCAATGGCTCCGAGGGTTCAAGCTCTAGGAAGGTGGCTCCTTCAGGCATTTTCCAAGTGAAAAATGCGATCAAAATGATCAGCCAGCTGTAGTGGAATTCATATCCCAAGTCCCAGGCTTTGCAATAATCTTTCTCTAGTTCATTGACGAGGTAGCTCACCCAGTTCATATGTATGCCCTCCACACATTTTCTTGCGAAGTCCACCATGAACCCAGTGACCTGTGTGGGGTGCTTCTTCCTTACGATATTTCTAGCTATGATTTGGCAAGTGAGATGCACTACGCCATCCTGTATAGAGGCTACCTTGTAACCTCGTTTTCCTTTTTCGACTTCTCTATAAGATTCCTTGATGCGTTGTGCCAGGGAGCGGTCTAAGGCCTTTCCTGGATAAAAATGTTGAGGGTCAGGTCCCTTCATTATTAAGCCTATGTTCTGATGGATCAACGTGGTATCCACAATAATCCTCTGGTAGAGCCACAGGTATCTTCCATGATAGCACGACAGGAGAAGTTTAACGCAAGCGTTAACCTCCTGGTGGCAGCCAAAATGGGGAATCTTCATCACTTTTAGCACGGTGGACTGTGCCATTCCCTTAATCCATGGCTAGGAGATGAGGATTCTTCCCAGTTGACTTCATCAAGTAGTGGTGGGTTTCTAGCATAGCATAGTTCTTCCTGTCTCCTAAATTGAATTCTTTGTTCTTTAGTAGCGGGATCTATCCTAACTGACTCTCAACTACGCGTATTCCTTTCGGAATGTACACGGTAAATATGGTGTACTCAAAATCTCATGGGATGTTGATGTGTTTAACTGCGCTAGCCAAAGGTGTGATATACTATGGTATGATGGACATGATATTCTTCACATTAGCTAGATCACCACGGTGCTTACTTCGCTACTCAATCATGGGGTTGACACAGCCAGAACGATGTCCAGTCGAAGGGGAAGCCTGCAGTCCCCTAGTCGACAATTCTTGAACACCTTCAGATAACAGTCTTTCATCCATTATATTCTTGAGGACTTCCTCAAAAGACTTCTCCAATTCACTAGGTTCGCCTGACATTATAACTTTTAAACAGACAGATCGGGGTAGGCGAATGGATAAGAGGGGTAGATAAATAGACAACGATGTCTAGTTTTTGATAACACAACTTGACACACAATCAATTCTCTTCTTGGCTCAGTTAATCATGGGTAGAAAAAAGTGTTCCTGATATAGCATCCAACAAGTTAAATAAGCGGGGCTTCGTAACAGATTCTTCCAATGGCTAAGAATGCTTCCATCAATGTGAATCTATCCGTTATGGTGTGGTATCAATGTCCAAAAGCAATCGATCTACCCATAAATGTGTTTTCTAACCATTCCAGAGCATCATTCTAATGGTCGGGGTGCCTCCAACGGTCATATAGCTTCGCCAGGGTGAATTCCCATTCTGTGTGGTCCCACCATTCCAGTGAGGTTCAAATATTGTGAACCTGCCTCCTGCAAGGTTCCAATTTGCGAAGTCTTCCATCTATTCTCTATATCTCCTTATATCTTTTCCAACTTAGCTTTCTTTTTATTGATCTTCCTTGAATTATTTCCTGTGATCCGAGTCTCTCTAACTATTTCTGGAATCCTCTTTCCATTCTTATTCTTATCTTCCCCTAGCGTAGTGACTTCACACTACTAATGTTCCCTCAAAGGGTCTGAAGTTAATATCCCTTCTCTTAATACTTCCTCGATGGATATACTTCTTTCTTGAATAGATAGGTCCTTCAAATATTTTTTCATTCTTTCAACCTTGATAGCTAATTATTTTTCTTGTTGTTCCTCCTATGTTGTTACTTTGTTTTGTTTCTTTGAATTATCCTCTCATTCTTCTATTAGTTGGTCTACTTTTCTAGCTATGAAATCCCTTAGTTATTTCTTTTTCTTTTATGTAGCTTCTTCATTTTCTTTCCTTTTGATCTGATCCTTGTCAATCCAAGTCTAACCTAAAAAAAGTGGGAAAGGGGAGTTGTTCTCAACAAACTTAATGACTTCAAATTCCTCTTCAGTCGATGTTCCATGAATAATAATAGGTACATTAATAAATCTTCCACATAGGGTTATCATATTTCCCTTAAAAAAGCCTATCCTTCCTAATGAAGGTATCATAGTAGGATTTTCAAAAATTTCCCAAGTGTCTTCTATCATAATATTCACTTGTGTTTATTCATCCAAGACACGGTCTATGTCGAATTCTTCTATTCTTGTACTTATGTGTTGTTTTACTTTCAGGATCTATGGTTAACTGACATCTTTGTGAACATCCATCGTTTATTTCAACTGTAATAATGTAGTCTGAGATTTCTCTAATTATTTCTCTTTATGATTCTCTAACATGTCCTTAGTCTCTTGTCTTCCTTCATAGTTTTCTTGTCTCATGTTCATTCATTCAACTTTAGCAATCATCCTTGGACAATCCTCAACCTCATGACCAACAATCTTACAACAAAGACAAATCGGACTTGTACCAAGGGATTCCTTAGCAATATGTCCCAGTCTTTTGCAATTATAGCACAATGTCAATGCTCTTTTTCTCTTAAATGTTTCCCAATATCTTCTATACTGTGCACTAGGATCACAGTGTTGGACCTGCAATCTGCAAAAATTTCTTATAGGTTCCTGCATCCACTTATTAGTCCAAAAAATATTTCTATGCATAGGAATAACATGTCTTTCTTCATTTCTATTAAATTTACTCAAATTAACTCTTTCTTTCAACTACGCCCTAGCCTTCAGACTAGGACAGAACCTATTAAACGTACTCAAATTCATGCTTTCGAAACAAAAATTTTCACTTATCTTTCTCTTGTCAAAGGACAAAGCTTTACCTATTTTTATATCTTACCTCTTTTCTTCAGATCAGATTTCTTTCTTAGCATAGAGTTTCACAAGTCAAGTAGGGTACTGTGCACTTAAGAAATAGGTATATGCACAGAGCTTACCTTTTCTTTTACATTAGTTCACAGCAATCATAGTTTTAGGTCCCAGCAACGAAACCATTTGTTGGCACAAGGGCAGACCTATGGTTCAACACTTAACAACGCACCAACAAAACCCCGACTACCGACCCTTTTGGTGACACCTTTGAAGAAGGAGAAGTCTCACCTAAGGTAGAAGCAGGGGGGGGTTACAGGATGCAGGTGTTTGTAACCAAGCTGGGACACAGATCTGTGATAACAACACTTTGCAGAGTATTATATTACCACTTACAGAGTGAGATGCATTAGTTCATTAGCTTTATTAACATCACATAACATACCCAAGAATAGATCATCACAGTAACAATAAATGATTATATATCCTGAGCACTTAGCATTGAGTTAGATCTAACATTCATTTATCCTTAAGACAAGTAAAGCACTAAGCAACAACAGATCTAACTATCATACATAATAATCAAAGCACTGAGAAAATTCATAACATAAACAACACAGCACAAAGAAAACCAAAGACACAAGATATACGTGGTTCACCCCAGTGTGGGGATACGTCCGCCAACCGCTTCACCTTCTTTATTATTCATCATAATCTTACATTCATTCACTCTTGTGCACTAAGCCACAGAGCCAAGCTTCGCATAGGACAAGAGATATACAACTTGAGCCCCAGATCCTCCTTCCAAATCTAGGTCAAGGCATAGACCCAATTCTCTACCAAGCACAGAGCCTTACTTACATACATTCCTTGGCACAAAGTTGTTCAAGCTACTTGCACTTAGCTCCACAAAAACTACTCAAAAGCTTCTACATTCTTACTTATTTATACTTTTAAAATCCCTTACAATAACGCCTAATCATGGATAAATCCCATGGGCTGACATCCCATAACCCATTACAAAAACCCTAAATAAATGCTTGCAAATATTGCAAAATAAGTGAGATCCACGATTTCATCTCCTCCCGGGCACTCCTTCTTCGAACTATGTGTTGAAGTCCAAAAGTGGTCCAAACCTGACCAAGGTTTCCTCAAAACTTGGTCAAGGGCCAACATATACCTTTTATAAGTTGTTGATCTATGGGAGGGAAAAGGGACTAGAACTTGAGGGTTAGATCACAGGCTGAGGATCCTAGTGTGATATAGTCAACCTCATAGAGGTCATGGAGTCTGGTTTTTGAATGTATGAACAGAGTTGTAGTGCGCACAACGCCATGCATTACAGAACCATAATAAAAGAGGCTTAGAGCCAAATTTTTGTGGATGTATTCCAGGTGGGGATGAACCACAGTAAATTATGTGTTTTTTGGAATGATTATTGTTTATATCTTTGTTGTTAATGGTTAAATATTAGACGAATGCTTTGATGAAGTAATTATATCTCTTGATTTACATGCATGCATAAGGAATAGCGGAATAAGTAATATCGATGAATGACAAAATATTGCTCTAGTACTAGTTAGAACTCTCAGCGCACAACTAACATACCCCTGTTCAATCCTGGACTGCAAGCAATTGAGTATTGCAGTCACCCATTAAGACTATCTCGGGTGAGACTACGTAATGCACTTCGTGTAGTGCATTGCCTTCTGGTTTTCCTTCGTGTAGTGCGTTGCCTTCTGGTTTACTTCGTGTAGTGAGTTGGCCTTGAGGAAGGTATATTAGATCATTTTACACTTCTATTAATATATTTCTCTATAATAAAGGTGTAATGACAATGGAATCAGACAACTAAACTTCCCTGCGTGCATGGGGAAAGGGAGGGAGCACTAACATAAAAAGGAGAAATGGAAGGAGAAGTGGATAAAGGAAAGAAGGAGGAATCTTTGGACCCAATTATGATGGATGACGACCAGATCAAGTGGATCATAGAGGCATCTGGAAAGATGCGCATTGGAGTAACCTACCAATACAAGGTGAACACCAAGAAGATATTTGTAGTCGTGAGGGAAGGCTTGGAAAGTGATGAAGAGGAGGTAGAGGACCTATGGGATGTGGAGCATATTGAGTAAATACTGCACACAACATATGAGAAGAAGACAAGAGGTCCAAGAGAGAGAAGAGAAGGCATCAATCCTATCCATATTAATGTCAGTGTGGAACCCATAAACCCATGTGAAACTAACACACCAAAAAACACACCACCATTTAGACAACCAAATTTCAGAAGAAGGAAGACAACAGGAAGTACATATACACAAGGAACAATAATTGGGGGAGCCAGTTTAGGGAGCATTATTCAAGTATCTACACCACACGGAGGTAGTAGTTTAGCATTCAGGATGGAAGGACATGATCCCACCATTCAGTTACTAGAATTTCGAGGAGAGGCAACAGAAGACCCTGAGAAACACTTGTTCATTTGTGCAAATATCTGGGAAGAAAAATATATCACGGATGAAGATACTAAACTTGCACAGCTAGCCATCACACTAAGAGACTACACACTAGACTGGTACATGAGTCTAGATGTAAACAGTGCACCTGGGATGACAAGGACACCGACATACATTAGGAAATTACTGATTAATGAGTTCTAGAAGCTAATCTAAGAGGATTAATACATGAATGAGATGATAGAAATGCGATAGAAAACAAAAGAATATGTCTGGGAAATTGACCAGTGATTTAAACGTCTAAAAGGGAAATTGAGGTATGCCATGACTGACATGTAGCATAGGCATCTGTTTGTGAATTATTTCTTACCACACCTGAAATACCCACTCAGACAACAAAAATTCTAATATCAAGAAGAGGCTCTATAGGAAACCTTACAAATGGAGGAGAATCAATACCACAAGAAAGATCCATCTATAGAGGAGTTGAAGGAGGATTTGAAGAAGCTTACCTTCCAACTCAATCAGAATAAGGGAAAGGACAAGCATGAAGTTGTTTGGTGTACCACATGTAGAACAGAAGGGCACCATAAGAACAAATGTCCAACATTCACGCAGTATATGGAAACAGGGATGCCAAATCCATTACCGACAGGAGGACCCTGGTGTGAAATTTGCAAGATGCATGGGCATGATCCATATCATTTTCCTATGATGAAGAAGTACCAGATAGTACCAAAGAATTCATACTACACTTTTTGAAAATTAGTAGGCCATGATGACAAAGAATGCAGGACCATGGATCTGATGAGGGAAAGGACGTCAGACACATATAGGGTGCAAGCTAAAATGATGATAGGTCAACCTGCACCTCAACTTAATCAAGCACCACTGTAGTATAATATTGTGTCACAGCAGTATAACAATGCTCAATAGTATAAAAATGTGAAGCCCTAGTATAACTATGTGCAGTATAATCAAGTACCGCAATACAATACACCACGTGGAGATCACGCTAGGTATAGAGGGGGAGGATGAGGGAGAGGAGGATTTGGATGCACCAGAGATCCAGTAGTGTTCGATAACTACCAATAGGCAGGGCTGTTAAGAACCAAATATCAATATAGCATAGAAAATACTCAAAAAAATTACTCAACGCCTTGAAAAAGAGAGAATTTTAGATAATAAGCCTCTTCGAGGGGGCAACCTCCTTTTACCCCACTTAAATATTCAAGTACAAGATGATTCAAAATGACAATGTCTCCTTGGTATATATAGGATACTAGGAGGTATAATTACAACTAATCGCCTAAAGCCGACATAAATAAAATAACATTACTAATCTAATATGCCCCAAATAAGGGGTAGTGAGCCAATATTAGGGCTTAACATGCCCCTCCCCTTGAGACAAGTGTTGTCTGCAATGCTTGAGTAACTCTGGATGCTTCTGTATAAAAGACTCATCTCCCCAAGTGGAATCTTTAGCAAGTAGTTTCCTCCATTTAATGAGATACTCTGAAATGGATCTATTCCTCAGTTGGTGAATTCTTATGTCAATGATGGCTTTAAGCTCCAATATGATTTTTCCTTCCTCATCAAGTTCTGGCAATATAGTTTGAACTCGGATCTTGTCACCTATAACCTTCTTTAAGCATGAAACATGGAAAACTTGGTGTACTCGTAAAGATGTAGGTAGCTCCAATTTGTATGCCATAGTACCAATGTTTTGCAACACCTTATAAGGGCCATAGTACTTTGGTGATAATTTATTATCCTTCTTAGCTTGCTTGAGCGACATATGTTTGTATGGTTGTAGTCTTAAAAATACCCAATCTCCTACTTCAAAACTTCTTTCACTACGATGTTGATATGCTTGTTGTTTCATACGATTTTGTGCCATGGTCAGGTTGTCCTTTAAGATTTGGAGAACTTGTTGTTGATTCTCGATGTGATCTTCCACTGCTTGAACCTTAGATTTTTCTTTTAGAGACAAAGTGATGGAAGGAGGGTGGTATCCATAAAGTGCCATAAATGGTGTCATTTTTGTTGCAGTGTGAAAGGACGTGTTATACCATCGTTCTGCCAAGGGTAACCATTTGAAACATTGTGTTTGTTTATCAGAGACAAAGCAACGAATGTATCCTTCCAGACATTTGTTCACTATCTCAGTTTGTCCATCAGATTGAGGATGATAAGATGAGATATGAGCCAATTGAGTACCCAAACAAGAAAATAATTCTGTCCAAAAATGTCCAGTGAAGATGGGATCTCTGTCACTTACAATAATCTTTGGGCTGCCATGTAGCTTTTGAACTGTCTCCATGAATGCGGTGGAAAC
>ML776630.1:25032-91954 GCA_009831015.1 Picea engelmannii | reverse complement strand
TTCTAATTTTTAGAATAAAGATTAAATTTAAACTTTACTTTACCTCAAATTAAAGCTAAATTATCTTTATTTTACCCCCACCAGTAAACCCTCGAAGAAACCCCTACGAACTCCTTTAGAAGTTATTATTAGTTCTTAACTCCCTCCCATTTGAGCACCTATGAGCAGATAAAGTGAAAAAGAGGACCACTTTATTTACGGACGGCATGGCGACAGTCTTAATATTTTCTCAGGAGTTGTGGGAAGATATGACTCTCTCCTTATTAGTCGGTCTACCTACAATGAGCCAATTGTGTGTGCCTTCCGGTTCACTCCAATACTGCACCGGCCATATGCTTAATATGGTCCTGCATTGGTAAACTCCAATACTGCGCCAGCCTCTTGAAATCGTCCGTAAGGAAGGAGAAACCCTTTCAAACAAACGGTCCTGAAAGAAAAAACCAACCTTAGTGAGCCTTCAAGGTAACAACCTTGAGTTTAGTGCGGGTCTAAATTGATTAACTTTATTTAAACTTAACAATTAAACCCCCCCCCCCTTTTTTAACTTTATAACTAATCTTTATTAATACTTTAATAATTACATTTTAACTATATTTTTAATTTGATTATATATATATATATATATATATCAATTAATATTTTATATATTATTTTTTTATTTTTTTTAAATGATGTTTAATCACGCTTGAAAAGTAGTTTTCAAGTAATTATTAAATATTTAATATATATATATATATATATATATATATTAGTATCTATGTTTTCAACTTCAGACATATTAAAATATATATAAAAAAGAAAAATAAAAAATAAATAAAAAATAAATATAATAAAATAAATATAAAGCTAAATGTAAAATTAAGCAAAATTTGAATTGGTCACGTGGGGAATATATGAGGCCCACTTGCCCCAAGTCTTATAATTCGGCAGCGTGGGTCTCGCATGTGGCCCACGTGCCCCTCACTTTCATTTATGGGAATAAAATATTGGTCCTCTCCTTTAAACCCTAGACTCTCCATTTTGTCTCCTTCATTCACTGTGGTCACCTGTGAAGGGAGGCATGAGGGAGCATGGCCGCCATGGTGAATACAGTGCGCAGGCACATGAGAGCTCCTCTCCTCCATACTACCTGCGAACTTGGGCTTTTCCAGTCAATGGAAGCAGTCGGAGCTCGTTGTTGTGGCAGTTCGCAGGCTTTTGGGTTGTATAAAGGCCTGGTTAAAGGCTTGCTATGCGTTGGGAACTTAGATCTGTCTCCTGAAGGATCCTGCCTTGTAGTTTGGATTTGGACTTTGGTGTTGACTTATGACACGTAGTGCATGAAATATGAACCCGTGGGATTTTCTCCTTGCGCATTAATGCCTGGTGTTGCTTGTGATGGGGCTGGCCCTTCTGCGTTTTAACTAAATTTTAGCCATTTTTATTTGACCATCTACATTTTGGTCACAGATTTGTCTTTCATAAAATTAACTGTCCATCTGAATGTAGGTGCCTTCTACAGTTTAGCGATATATTTGGCTTTATTCCCATTGTTTGTCTGAATCTTTTGATATTCATTCACTCTCTTATAGCAGGACCGGATATGTGGTTGTCTGCCTTCTGTTAATTTGTATTTTGCCTCTAGTTTAACTATATGTTATCAGTGTGAGGTTTATATCTCCGTCATTGATCTATCCTCCAAGGTGTTTTTCTATTTGTCATTTGATTTTATTGATGTATAAGATCCCGATTTGACCTTTTGGCGTGGAGCTCAATCTACCAACTAATGCAAGTGATCTCAATTTCTAGTCGATATTTGGGTTGCAAGTTTTCTCTTATTCCCAGTACATTTTCAGACTGCAGTTTTAATGCTCTGTGCCGGGTATTTTGTGGATTTTCCTTCAAATTTCTCTGTTCGTGAACTTATTTCTAGTCTTACTGCCTTATGTCGGTGCTAAATTTGTGGATTTTGATTTAAATATCCTCTAGTTCGAAAACCTTTCATTTTTTTTTTTCAATTCGGAAGTTGGTTTTTGATTGATTCACTGATAGAGGAGAGCTTCTTCCCAATGACGTAATACAAACTCCCTTTCACTATGTAATGCACTTTTCGAGTAGGCATAACGATTCTGAATAGAGGAATTGTAATTTTTCTGCAGCCGGAGCTCACTGTTCAAATTTCTCAGATGGTAGGTTTAATGGCGGCGAAGGATATGACTTTATGGGATGACTCTGCTCTACTCAATGCTTTCAATAATGCTATGACCGAATACCGGGTAGACAGTAGCACTTTAAACTCTAAACCCTACTTCTGGGTTTTAGCAGTTGTAAAATATATTATGAGGATGAATATGGGCGCGAAAACCCCAGAGCTCTGTTCAAATTGTATTTTTATTTTATGAATCGTTGGTAGAATTCAAAACGATAGAATTGCAGTGTTCGTATTAAGCTTTATTACCCCCTCTCTCAACAGTCTGAGATTGTGGTTTATAACAAATGATTTAGCAGGTTTTTATTTTACATAATGTATTTGATACAGGATATGCATAAAAACCCAAGTAAGATATTGGGCTGGGAGATGATGCTAAGACAGGGACCGAAACAGTTGACGATGGGCATCACAAAGCAACATGGTATGAAATATTCATTGATAAATCTTTATATTAGATTCCAATCGACAATGGTTTTGGCAGCTTCCCATAGATTGTTATGTCCCAGTGAATTGGATGTAGTGAGTAATACATGTGAACTGTGGCTTTACATTTAACTTAATATAACTCTTTGTGGATTTCGGCCTTTAGTGGGTTTAGACGTAAACCTAAGGATAATCTATGAACTTGTTTTCAGTATTATATGACATTTATTTATTTTTCTTTAAAAATAATGCTTCTACAAAGCTATATTGGAGGAATTACGTGCTCCGGCTCCGCTTGTGCGGGAAAACTGACCCACAAGGGGCGAACCAGATAATAGCCTGCCTGTGTAGGAGAACTGGTCTTTTAGGAAATACGCTCAAGCACGTGCCATTGGAGAGATTGGAAGTTGGAACCCTGGTTGTATGTTTTACTTTGGTAATTTGTTTTTTTTTTTTACATTTTCAATTCTTATTGCATTTTTTTTTTTTATATTTGTTTTAAAATTTATGTGTTTGGTTTTTAGGTTAGGCGTAGCTGGAGTTAGAGCTTGGAGCTTTGGTAACTTGGCCCATAGGCCCAGATTTCGAACTAAGATGCTCTGATACCATGTGTAGGGGCCGAATAGATTTAACATCAAATAATTACATTATTGTAACAATATTGATTTCATAAATTTCACAAATTTATTCTATATTGAGAAAAATAGTAAAATTTATCAAATTCCTTTAATTGAGCATATTCGCATATAGATTTAACAACGAATATTAAAATTTTCTAACATAATAAAAACAATTACAAATTTTAAATACCTGGGTCTAATGCTAATAACCCTCTATTTGTCCGCTTGCCTTCTTGACCACTGTTGCACTATGTAAACACTGCCAAAAACCTAGTTCCACCCTGCCAACTAGGTAACTTCCTAGCTCCAGGATATCATATGGATATCCTGGCCCCCGTGCCCAAAACCTCCAGCAACCCCGGTGCCTGTACTGATACAATCCCACTCCAAAACTCCACTCCTCTCTGCAAATCCAAGAGCCCCCAAAGTCAATCCGCAATCTCCCGTAGAATTATCCTCTCGTAAACCTCCTTCCCCTCCATATCCCTCCTTCACCGACTTCCCCCTCATTTACTTCCCCACCTAACCCATTTATTACCTTATCTTCTCATAATTAATATCTTATCCCTTTGAATTAATTCTTATCCCTTTATGTGTACGTAACTCTCCTTTTTCTTTCTTTTTTTAAAACAATATAACTTATTATCCCTTTTAAATTTAATTCCCAAGTTATTGAATATAATAGGTAGTTAATTAATTAATTAATTAATCAAACTTATAACCTTTAATTAATTAATTAATATTTAATTAGTATCTTTATACCAATCTTGTTTAATTAATACCATGTTAAGACAATTAATCCCCTAATTAATTTTTACTTAATAAACCTTAAACATTTATTCAACTAGGGTTGTTACAACCAAGGCACTCACTTTATCAGAAGCACTATCATAGCTCTCACCGAAGAATTCTAGGTCTACCATTAGAAAAGTAAGCCATACCATCCTCAAGAAAATGGAACAGTGGAAGCCTTCAACAAGATTCTAGAGAATGCCCTAACAAAGATTTGCAATGTCAATAGAGACAACTGGGATTCAAAGATACCAGCAATATCATGGGAATATAGAACTGCCTTTAAGAAGATGACATGGTAGACACCATTTAGATTGGTGTATGGACAAGAATCAGTGATTCCATTAGAATTCTTAGTACCAAGTCTACATTTCGCAGCAGTTACAAACATGACAGAGTGAGACGCAGTACAAGAAAGGCTAAGTCAGTTGATGAACATGGAAGAAGATAGGATTCTAGTAGGATTTCACCAAGAAGTATAGAAAGAAAGGGAAAAATTTTGGGATGAACATCATATCAAGAGAAAAAATTTCAAGGAAGGAGACCAAATCCTATTGTATGACAACAATTTTTTTTAACATCCAGAAAAGTTCAGAATGCATTGGTTGGGACCATATGAGGTCAAGACTGTCACATATGGAGGCGTTGTTGTAAATTTGAAGGACTTGGAAGGGACATAATTGAAAGGCATGATCAATGGGAGTCGATTGAATAAAAGGACAGTCAACCACCAACAACTTGACAGTTATCGTGCAGTAGAAAAAAAAAAAAAAAAACACCACATGGAAATCCACACGCACAGGAGAGAAAATCAGTGTGATGGAAAGAAAAAAGAGTCTGTGCACACAAATAATTGATTTAGTGCAATGAAATAAGTATACTGTGCCATAATCAAGGGGTATAGAATCCAAGGACTCCACACATTGCAAAAAGGACCGATGTTCATACAATGTGACAATTCCAAAAGTGACGGTTGTAGGAGTTAGGTGCCAACTGGTAGCGATGGTTGAAATTGCGTCAACCCGTACACATAGGTAAAAAATGTAGCAGGAAGGAAAGGGAAAAATTTTGAAAACAATATGAAAATTACAATTGTTAACACGTACAATAGTACCACATGCAGGACACGTCGCAAAAATTCAGAAAGGGGACAACTTTCAGTGCAGAACAATTGTCACTCTGTAGTCCCACTATAAAATCAGAAAAAGGGGGGAGAATCCAATCATTGTGAAAAAATTTAAGGAGAGAACACAAAGCCAAATGGAAGATAGCCAGAGTGCGAATTATACCAATCATTCGCCAAGTTCACATATTTCGAGCCTCCACCCCATCGAAATGTCACTGCCACGAGTTTGAGAGTCGGGTAGGGCCGGAAGAAACACACATAGTACTGATCGTGTGACATACGCAAGGGATCAAGAAGCACCCATAGTTGTGGATGTGGATGAATTCCACACACCATAATATGAGACAAACCTGGTCACTGTAGAGGAGGATAAAAACCCTACACAGGAGGTCGGGCAGATGGAGGAGGACCTCAAAAGAACAGATTTTGATACTTAGCAGGGGCAAGGGAAATGACATACCGAGAAGGCCACGGGCTCAGCACCACAAAGCCATGAACCAAAGGTATCATAGACCACAATACACAAGTTTTTACCAGAGGTGGGGGCCTCAACCCCAAAAACCAAACGGAAGGGCCAAGATGAGAGCAGTGTGCACAAAGGGTCACATCCGCAGGCAGAAGGGACCTTGATTTTTCCAAAACTTCCGAGAGGAGTGAGAGTTGATGACGACATGGTCGGCAGACTCACTGTCATCAAATACTCTGACATGATGTGGTCAATGTCACTAAATTCCCAGACTTGGCATCACAGGTCTACCTAGAAAGCAGGGAAGAAGGTTCATCTGACATGCCAGTGCTCGAGTTAACACAGTGGATCCTGGGGATTTACAACATAGGGATCATGAACCTATTGGATGTCCCACACTTTGGGAGGGGAAATCCTATCAATGCCTATGCCAAGAAATTTCTTGCATGCATCTATGGTGGAATTTTATGGATGGATAGGCCAATGCCTATCACTGTGGACCTCATTGTAGGAATCACAGGGATACCCACAGATGAGGAAATATCAGAGACTTGGAGGAAAAAACAAGAGACAAGGACATCTCATATGAGATCAAGGATAAGTATGGTGTAGAACGAGACAACAGGGGAATCAGGATCAATGAAATTAATGATCATGCAACAAGGTTTGCTACCATAATCCCCAGGTGTAAACTAATGCACAAGTGCCAAAAAGAGGAAGTATCGGTTGGTGTGGCCATCACCCCTATGCAGTGTGCAAAGGGGATCTCGAGGAGTTGGGCCCCGTACCTGCTAAAATCATTTTTGGAAGACTGTAAGGATACATAATACTGTGGCTCTGAGTTCCACTACTTGTGGCTACTCATCCCCATTAGCCTCATTGGGTGGAAAGAATCGGTCTACAACAAGTACATGGAGAGACCAGGGAAGTGTGGCACAACAAAACACGTCTCATTACGCAGCAGCAAATACCCCAAGAGAAAGAAAGAGAACACATATATCTTTGAAAGGTACTTCGCAGAGATGCAGGACCTCATTGTGGACACATGGCACATTACACTAGAAACTGTCCAAGATTTTGGATAGGTTTCCAACTTCAAGGAAACATGCCACAATTTATCGATGCAAGCCAAGCACGACAAAGCCAAGGAATGGCTACAAATCAATTACTATGTCACATAGGAAGAAATCCATAGAGACGTCTAAGCATGTCCTGAAGAATGGAAGGTACCCCAGATTCCAACCATGGTACAAAGTGCACGACCTTAGATGTAGGACAGACCAACCCCCAGCACACCAAATAGGCACCAATGGGGCAAGAACAAAGAAGAGAAATGCCCAAGGCCAAGAGGGGGGAAGCACCCCATCCAAGACGAAACTATGCATGCAAAATAGACCACCAAGGGGGTCTACATAGGTTCAACTTTGCACAAAACAACCACCCATACACTCAACGGAAGAAGTGTGCATGGAAGATATAGACGCAGGGACCCAGGAAATCCATGAGGTGGAAGGAATAGACGAAGGGACCCAAGAAATACCTGAGGTGGAATAACAAGGGACAGGAAACTAGGAGTTTCCTGAGGCTGGAGAAATAGGGACAACCACTGCAGGGGATACCCGGATACCCCCTATCCCTGAGCCATCAACGACCCGGGAGAAGCGGCCAAGGGAGCACACCAGTGGTGGCTGAAAGAAGAAAAAGGAACACAAGCCACAGATCCATATCTCACTAGCTGCAGATGATGTGGAGTTAGTGGCGACAACAGTCAAGGAGAGACTAGCTTAAGTATGGGAGAATGTGGAGAAGCACAGGTTCCTTTCCCTTRTTATTCCACCTTAGGATCAACAACAGTGCCAGTGGATCACAGAGATGTATGACTCACTATAGTAGGCAGTATCTGAAGCAGAAGGAAAGAAGTGAGAGTGAAACAAGTCAAGCAATGACTCGGAACGAGTCAAGATGTCAGTGTTGGGGGAATGTTGGGAACATTCCCATTTTGGGGATAAGGCATGAAATGGAGAGATAGTTGGCATAAAATCATGTGAGTCATGCATGTAAGAATAAGGGAAAGAAAGACAATTGGTAGGAAAAGAAGTGGAAGAAAGAACGCATGCAAAGGAGAAAAGCATGCAAGACCAACATGCATGAATACCTAACTAGGTTAGGGTTTTGGTAAGAGAATGTAATGGATGATGAGCCAAGAATAGATATAAATAAACACCTAGGAGGTCTAGGGGGGTTTGGTGTCTTTGATGATTGTTATGAGTTACTCTCATAAGATAGAGTAACAGGTCTGTAACACAAATACGATTTGATACCTTTTGTAAGTTGTTGAGCTATGGGAGGGAAAAGGGACTATACCTTGAGGGTTAGATCACAGGCTGAGGAACTTGGTTCAATCTATTCAACCTCATAGAGGTCATGGAGTCTAGTTCGTGAATGTATGACCGGATTTGTAGTGCACGCAGTGCCATGCATGACAGAACCATAATAAAAGAGCCTTAGAGCCAAATATTTGTGGACGCATCCCAAGAGGGGGTGAACCATGGTAAATTATGTGTTGTGTGGAATGATTATTGTCTATATATTTGTTATTAATGGTTAAATATTAGATGAATTATTTGATGAAGTAGTTAGATCTCTTGGTTTACATGCATACATAAGGAATAGCAGAATAAGTAATATCGATGAATGATAGAATATTTCTCTAATACTATTTAGAAATCTGAGAGCACAACTAACAGACCCCCATTCAATCCTAGAATGTAAGCACTTGAGTATTGGAATCACCCATTAAGACTATCTCAGGTGAGACTGCACAATGCACTCCATGTACTACATTGCCTTCTAGTTTACCAAGAGAGCCGATAGTTTTAGAGGCTTTGTTGGAACCCTATTAGACATGAACCTGGGTCAATCATGTTAAAGGCATAGATCATATAGTTAACCAACAACACTCTTCTCATGAGGACCCCCCATACCTCAAGAAATTTTGTAACCTAACTCATGGATCCTCGCTTGAATCACCTGCCCCTCATGCGCAAAGGGTTTTGCTTGACCATTTCAACCAAAGGACCCAGTAGCATTCCTTCCTCCAATAGAAAGATATTCATGCACAACATAATTTATCTTAGTAATTTACCTCGAGCTCCCTCACAAAATACTTCTTCTGCCTTTGAGAATGATAGGTGATTTTCCATGAAAAATTCAATGATATATCCTTACAGGGTAGTTTGGACCCAAAATTTCACAGCTCAAAAAATATGGTGATCGAACTTATGAATAGAAGAAAGACACTTAATCGTCCACTTAAATATTTTATTGACATGATATTTTAATTCTATCGCTTCGTGTAACCATTTGAACCACTAGTAGACCTCTTCTAGGAATCAGATCTAGAATATCTCGTACTATCACTGGCTGGTTCAAAATAAAATACAGTGTGCTTCATATCCCTCAAACTTTTCTGTCATAACTCAGTTTCTTGGAATATAAATCGTCACACCTTTTTTCCCACCATATTTCAATCTCATACTTAAATATGTGATGTTGCATCCTACGAAAACTAACTCATAAATTAGGTCTCGACAACGAAACCATTTGTTGGAGCAATGTTAGAGACTAGGGTTCTCAGATATTACCAACAAAAGTATCGTTGTAGTCTAGTGAATTGGCATATTCAAACTTCTTCAAGGGAAGGAGGTCTCACCCGTAGCGTACATGAGACTTTTTGTGAAAAAATGAATTACATAGGACACATTATCAAATAATACATCATAGAACAATTCCATACTTATATGTAAATAAATCATTGCATCAGAAACCTTATATCGATAAAGACAATGAACAGTTTGTGTTACGCAATGTTAATGTAAACAAATACATTATAGAAGTTGCTAAAAAAATAATTCCATTAGTAAATACACAACATAGGAGATATTATGGAAGAAATATACCATATATTCATCCTCATAATGAAAATTTTAAAGTGTCCTAATAATCCATCATATATTCAAACCCCAGACTGTCATACACAAAGTTGTTCTTCATATCAAAACTTATACAATAGGATCGATAATGATATATTCGATATGGACTCTCACGTTCTACATAGTTGTAGTTCTTTCTTATTAATGATCAATAAAAACAAATCTCAAAACACAAAAACAACAGAGAAACAAATGTAGAACCAATGGAAAACCTAGAATAGAAAATTAGAATAGAAAATAATATAAAAGAATAAAATCAAACCCAATCCAACCGAATCGAACCACAACCCATTACATAAATCCATGCTTATAACTTTTCCATGGGACTTATTGGCTTCTTGATTCTACCGTTACACTTTCTTGAATCCATGTTGTTATGGCATGCGCTCAAATGTTCCAAATCTTTCAACTTCTCTTCCAGCTGCCGCATCACTCTTTTTCCTTGTTGGTGCACTAGAAGTTAGCTTTCAACCACTTGGATTTCTCACTGCTATGTTCTATTTTTCTGCAAAACGTTTATAAATATACAAAACTAGTTTTTCAAAACATAGGGCCCAACAATGACCTCTCAAGGGTAGAAACTATAATTTCAACCTACCACTTGCAAGGAAATGAAACCATGTGGTGGGACCAGCTTAAGAAAGGAAAGCATCTTGATGAGAAGAGCATCACATGGAGGCAGTTCAAAGCATATTTACAAGAGAAATATTTTTTTTATCATTATTATGAAAGGAATATGAAGGATTTATTTGAACTCAAGTTGGGAATCATGACGATGGGTGAATATTGGAAGATGTTATTTGAATCGTTGAAGTATGTTGACTTCATAAAACATGATAATGTCAAAATCCAAGAGTTTCTAAGTGGATTACCCTCTTTATATAGTGAAAAAATACAATATGATAACCCCAATACTTTGGTGGAAGCCAAAAAGAGAAAAAATGATCTTTATGAGAAGACCAGAGGAAGGCTAGTTTTCCAAAAAGCTTGGAATGGAAAGATGAATGCTAAAAAGGATCAGGGGAAGAAAGGATTTAAGCAACCCTTTTCAACAAAAACTCCCAAGAAAATCAACAAGTTCATTCAACCCAAAATGAGCACAATACTATAGATTCATTTGGGAAAAGGCCAAGGAAACAACCTATACAATGTTGGGGATGTGAGAGAAATCAATTATATAGGAATTTCCCTCACAAAGGAGAAAGAATGAGGACTGTCCACGCCATTTAGGAAGATAAGACAGTTGAAGACATGGTAGGAAACATGGAAAGGATTTATGCAGCCTTGGAAAACAAGCAAATAGAATATCAATCCCCGATGATTGAAGTGGAAGGTAAGATTGATAACTAGCCCATAACAATTTTAATTGATTTTGGAGCTAGCCATAGTTACATAAACTCTAACATTGTTGAAAAATTTCACTTGTAAAGGTATAAGCATAATAAATCTTGGTTAGTTTAATTAGCCACAAGGGCTAAGAGGAAAATAAATGAGTTGGTAAAAGGCTACCCAATAGACATGAATGAACTCAACACAAAGGTAAATTTCAGCGATGTAATGGAAAAAGAGATTCAGGAAGGAATATTGTATTTTTGCATCCCATATGGAAGAGGCATCCAAATATAAAGTGGTGTTGATAGTCCAAAATGACCCATTCAAGCAGGTAAGGGAGAACAACCGATAGAAGGTCCCAATTAGACCCAACCTCATTTGGAATGGTGTTTCTGACCATATTTTGTCCCGATTACCAATAAAACTAATTTATTATCTAAATATGAATCTAAGAACCGAAGGTTATTAGATGAATTAAAAATATAGTGAACTAATTATAAACTAAAATGATTAACTGCGGTCCTAAGATGAAATTATTCTATATATTATTCTATCGTGTCTTGTTCAGGTGCAAATGAAAAGATAAGTGTAGTTAAAAATATATATCACTTGCGCATAAATAATTCATGAGGGAAAGAAGCATGAAAACTTAACATTATAATAAGTTAGAGATAACTAATAGACTCACCAACTGATCATATTGTCGTTGCACTTAGAATGAAAATCATAGTAACAATAAACATATGAAAATTAGTTTAGAAGTAGTTCATGAAACCAACATTTAAATATCACATAAATAAGCATGTATAAGTAGAAAAATCTCATTCATAAACATTATCACCAAGATATTCGAAATGTCTCTGGTTTAAATTCACTTGAAGTAACAGTATTGTTCAGCTACATCCAAAAACCAAAAATCCTCTTCTCCTTTACATTCATATTCTTTATAGAATGCAAAAAGAATATTTTTGCATTCCTCTAACTGCCAAATGGCCAAAAGACTGAAGAGACGCTTCAGTTCCCTTTCCTAATTAAGACGGTAGAATAATTAAAAGACTATTTTTTTTCTACAAAATTTGGTTATAATGAGATAGTCAATTGGGTATTGGTGGTTGCAATTTTGTATCTATGAATCTCTTCCATGTTTTTAATTCTTCAAGTATGGTATCTACTCGACATAGTTTTTTTCTTTTCAAGTTTGTTTCATAGTTGGAAATGGGAGTAATAATTTGTGTTTTCAAATTATTCTCAACACGTCGCACAAAATATTCAATTAATGAAATTAATCATGTGGGTTGTATTTATATTGTCTCTATAACTTCCACACTAATTTTTTTGATCGCTTCAATAGATTTCATATTGAGATTCCTTTTGATTTCCACATCTTCAAACATAGTTTGAGTAGATGATGCCTTTTCCAAATATATCAGGGGGTCTATCCTGAACTGATCAAGTAAGTTGTTCGAAGACTTCCACAATTCCCTGGTTGTTGTACTAACCTATTCCTGGGTATTCCTGATAACTTCAATCATTTTCATCCATGCATTCAACAATCATATATCTCATAGTCTTTTCTTGTATGAATATGCATGCAAGGTCTCAGGAGAGTTTTGATGAGTGTCCTTCAATTATGTGACCCTGCTATAGGATTCCTAGGCTCTTTGATATTTTTCTTGCATATTTTCTACCTACATATTTAAATTTCCTTTATCAAACTTGGCCTTCAATATTTTATTAAGAGCATAGATGAATTTCTTCTACAAGTCCTGAATTTCTTAATTCATTTTACTGGCCTCTTCTATGAATATTTCTATAGATATCAACTTTTTCCTACTTTCTTCCACAGTCTACTTTAAGAGTTGAATATCCTATTGCAGTCTTCTAACCCGATCTTCAATTATTCCATTGTATTTTTTGATCTCTAATTTTTCTCCTTTGAGTCTGGTTACCTCTTGAGCATGTATGAGTTTGAGCTTATCTACCTCATCATGATGCATCTTTTGGTTGAGGGATATCGTTTCATTTAATTCTTCCTTTAACTCTTTTTCTCGGATCTTAAGTTGCCTCTCCATTTCCTCTCTATGGACCTGCTCTATCTGTAGGGGTTCTTTCCTTTATTCACTAGCCATGGTACCTTTTATGGTTTCCTACCTTATTTCCAACTCAGTCATTTTTGGATTCTACTACATCCAATGCCTCTGCCTCTTCATGAACTAACACAATATTCACACAAGAGAAAGAAAAAAGCGTTGAGGCTGATTGTATTTCCTTTTCTTTAAGGTCTTCCCCAACTTTCCACTTGATTTTCCTTTCATTATTTTCATGACTTGCATCAACATTTCCTCTCTTCCTCTTCAACATTCTTTTCTCAATTTTTATTATGTTTTGGTTGTAGTAATAGTCACCAAAAATGACTACTTATCCTTCAAAACCCAGTGCTGTAGAAGTGAATGATAAGCTCCCTGGGATAGAATCCAATGGGGTACATTCCTCTATGGGGGTATTGATTAGGTTAGTGTCAGGACCTGATGTCAGAATAGTATTGTTGAATGTTGAACTATCCTTTTGGGATTTGGAAGCTTTGCTCGTTTCCTCTTCTTATTTCCTCCTTTCCTCTTCCTGGGCAACTAGTGCTACTTGCTCTGCACTTGCGACCTTTTATTTCTCTATCTCTATAATAATTTATTTATTCACATTAATTCCTAAAATGGAAAATTCTTTGGCTTTTTCCTTTTCCAACTTATCTTGTTTCTCATCAACCTCCTTATTCCTCTGTTGGTATCTCTCTTAAGACTCTTTAGCTTTCCTTGCTTGTTCTTCATCCTTTTCCCTCTTTTTTGTGTTCTTCTGACTTTAGTATTTTTTATTATCTTTAAGGAGTATGGATTTGAACTGTTCTAGCCTCAGGTCTCTTTCTTTTTCTTCCTCTTTCCCCAATTTCTCTTGGGTTGCTTCGGTGGTGAGATTTTCCACTACCTCTTCAAAACTTAAAGCTCCCCGAAAGTTATCTTCTGCAAACCCAAATTCATGCATAATTTGTGGTGTTATTTTAATATCCTTCATGTGTTCATATACCACATTATGGGGGTCATGATATTTACATTCCCCGACACAAAGGAACAACTCTTTTATGTTTTCCACTTCATTTTCATCTTGCTTCTTATTCTATAGGGAAAACATGCATATATGGAGGGGAAAATTGGGCTAGTACTTTTGTTCTTTTATGAAAGATAAGAAATGGCTCCCTTCTCCACAGTATGATATGGTATTTCTCTGGCCAATGACTTATCGGGCACATATTTGGGTAGAAATTGTGGCAATCCTGTGGCTCCAAATATCTTGACATAGATATAGTATTTATTCATATACCACTCCCTAATTCCCATTAGGGATTTGATAACACTTGGAGAAATACTATGCAGGAAAAATCCAAAGCTTGTCTTATGTAAGGGGGAAATAAAATATTCATAGATCTCATAAAATGCTCCTTACAGTTGGCTTCTCATAATTGAGAACAATATATATGGATAGGAATTTGATTTGGGGTCCAAGCCCAATTAAATGTAGAAAATGACTTAGATGAACATATAGGATCTATGAGATAGGATGACATGTAGAAATAAAGGTTCTTCATATCTTTGGGGTCCATAATACGATTTGAAATATTGAATGATAGGATTATTTCCCAATTGAAATCTTGGCCAGTTTTAACCACCATGTAAGTCATAGGAAACCATTCCATTCTGAAATGGGTGGTGACTTCCTTTCCATAGATTCTATAGATCATTGTATTTAGAATTATGTACAGACATTTCAAATGCCATGATGGGACATTCCTTTCTCCTTTTTTTGCTAGAAACTCTTCATCAAAGAACCAATATTCCATCAATGTTTCAAAATCCTCATGCTCGACCCCAAACTTGTCCAAGAACGACTCGTTCAAAGAAATAGTAGGTTCAAGGGTCTTATTTGATTTGGAAATATTCTACCTTAAGTGATGAAATTGGGAGGCTCGGAGATTTAACTATCAATCATGTATCCTTTTGCAAATGTGCAAAGAACCACCTTGCAACGTCATCATAAGGGAAGAGTTTTGAGTGTGCAAATACAGTGTGGATTAATGGCAGAAGTGTCCTTAGAAACACACTTTTATTAAATAGGAAAAGAAATTACATATGAGAACTTGCAAGAGTTTACTCCCGAACACCTCAACACTCTTGCAATGAGCTATATATAAGCTAAATGTCCTAACAAACTCTAGTTATGGATCACTTATTAAATAAACAAGTGTCCATTTACAATAAATGCTTTCTTAACAATCTTCTAACTATACTCCTAATTTAGAGCCTAAGATACAACACCTTTCTAGAGTCATATCTTTTACAACAATACTTTATTTCTAAATGTCTCCATTTATTAATCAAAGATTCTAGATTATTAACTTAATATTCTAAATTAATAATTATTTTATTCTAACTTTTTAAACTATGATATTTGTATTTTGTATCATCTAACATTCCCCCCTATGATCCAAAGATACATTACAATATATACCAAGTTCATCCCTGAACTTAGTAAAATTTATTCTGCCAAGAGGTTTCGTGAAAATGTCAAAGATCTAATCTTCTGAAGGACAATAAATTGGCTTGATGACATCCTTTGCAATGAGTGATTTGATATGATGATACTTTGTGTCCACATGCTTTGTCTTTGAATGAAAAACTGGAGTGTGACTTATACACATGGGACACCCCAGTGACTTATACACATATTTGATATATTTGGCGGTCTATTGAAACATAGAATGACAAGTTCATCCCATAAACTATAACCATAAGTTGAATTTAAGCGTGCAAGATCAAATACAAGACATTTCATCATTACAATAAGTAACTGACCAACTGTTCACATGTGAGGTGCTTTCTAGGCCTGAAAATTAGTTTTATAAATTCATATGTGAAATAGGTTAGCAAGAGATTATTGTGGAAGAAAAATAAAGTGATAAAAATAAAATGAAAAACAAGGTTTTATTCTCAAGAAAATCAAGCACCAAAAGGAATCATACTATGTAAAAAACTACACCACCATGGATGATCAAGAGAAGTATCATGTGAGGATTAGACCATTGATAGGGAGCTCCTCCTTATCTCCCTTCAATGTTCTAAGTTTGAATGTTCCAAACCCAATCTTTTGGTGAATCAAATATGGGCCCAACCAAAACTTTTGGAATGTTGTATGTCTACCTTTAATCTCATTTTATTTGTCCCACTTATGAACTATATATCCTTCCTGGAAATATTTGTTACCTAAGGAATAATTATCAAACCATTTTTTTATTACCTCTTGGTGTTTCATTAAATTTGTTTTGTATTTTTCCATATCCTCTTTCAGTTTCAACAACATGTTCAACCTTTCTTGCATTACAGGTAATGCTTCATCTTGGAAAGATTGAAGGAGTTACAATGAGGGCATGAAAGTGTGGGTAGGCAAAGTTTATTCCTATCCATATACTAGAAAGAAAGGAGAATTATCAATAAAGGACTTGGGTGTTACTCTGTCATCCCAAAGGGCATTTTGGAGGGATATATACCAATTCCTTTGATGATCATTCATAGTTTTATTGAGTATTTTGATCAGGTTTTTATTGGTTGAATCAACCTTCCTAGTCCCCTATGGATAACAGTTTGTTGAATATTTAAATTTAATGTTTCATTCAAGATAATATCCAGTTAATTTCAGAGAAGAAAAATACTTGGCATTATAAAAAACTAGGGACACAGGGAATCCAAATATAGTAATAATATGAGATTCAAGCAATGATGTCACCCAGTTCTCGGTCATCATCTTTAAAGGGACTTATTTTGTCCACCTGGTGAAATAATTGGTATTTGTCAAGATATATTTGTGCAGTTGAGAAGATTTGGGATTAATTTCCCCAATCACTTCCAGACCCCATTGTTGAAAAGGGTGTTCTATAATTGCAGGTTGTAGGGGAAATGCAACTTTATTTTCTCTCTCAACTGAATTTTGACACTCTTGGAATTTCCTTGCATAGGTGTTAGAATATTTAAAAAATTAGGCTAGTAAAAGCATGCTCTAAGGATGTTTTGAGTAGTGGTGTTACCTCCAAAATTTACACCATCTAGTCCATCGTGAAGTTCAAATAAGACCTTTTTATCATCTCTTTTCTCCAAGCATCTCAATAAAACACCATATTAGTTATTTCTGCATAATATCCCTTGGATGAGATGATATTGAGCTAATTTAAGTCTAAGAGATCTTGATCCGGGAGGATCTAAAAGGGAAAAAATTCAAAGTCCTCAAATTTCATAAAAAATAGTGTCAAGTTGAAGTGCTCATAGAAATCTTTCCAACAATGAAAATGGAATCTTAAATGGATTCTGAACGAAGAAGTTATGGACGGTGTTGGCACAGGGGCAGACCCAGGGTTCAATGCTTCAACAGTGCACCAACAAAACCCTAACTATCAGCCCTTTCAGCAACACCAGTGAAGAAGATGAATTCTCACCCGAGGTAGAGGCAGGGGTGTTGTAGGACTCAGGTGTCTACAACCAAGATGGGACACAGATATGTGATTATAGCACTTAATAGAGCACTTAGCCAACAATATCCATTATATTGTGATTCTCATTTACATCTCAGATTAACCCTTATTACAGATCAACGCAGTAAAAATCAAGATCTAACACTTCCTATCACTTTAACACATAACATTAGCTCAAATATAGCATTCATTCACATCATTAAGCACTAAGCTACAACATCATATGCATTCATTATACATAACAACAACAACAACACTAAGAAAATAACCGCATAAAGAACATCGCACAAGGCACATCAGGACACAGGATATACATGGTTCACCCCAGTGTGGGGCTATGTCCACCAACTTCTTCTTATTCTTTATTATTATTTCAATCTTCTTACATTCATCCACTCTTGTGCACAAATCCATCGAGCCAAAATCCACATAGGACAGGAGATCTGCGAGCTGCGCACCAGATCCTCCTTCCCAAAACTAGGTCAAGGCACAGAGCCAACTCCTTAGTAGCACATAGCACTTACATATAATGTATGTGCACAAAGAAACTTACAAAACACTTTCACTTAGCTCTGCAAGCCCTCACACATTATTGCACTAAGCTTCTACTAATAACTCCTTTTACATTGCTTAGATACTACTTATTTATACACTTACAATAAGGCCTGACCATGGGTAAACCCATGGACCGAAATCCCAAAACCCTAATGAACCCCTTTTTGGGTCCATAAGATCACAAAACAAGATATATCTCGCAATATTCACTCTGCCTGGGTGCTCCATCTTCGCCCAGCCTGTCAAAGTTCCAAAAGTGGTCAAACAGGACCAATGTTTCCTCAAAACTTGTTCAAGGGCCAACAGGCCCCCAACACTCACCTGTGACTCATCCTGAGTCACTCAGATCTGGAAAACACTGCTTTGAAGGCCTTCAGCTTAGCTCGAGCTACCTCGACCTACTACTTCACCATAGCTTCCTGCTCGGTGAACTCCTAAATTACTTGTTTTGTAACAGGCCCTTCTAGGCATTGTTTTATTGTTGTAACCACTTGTTCCAGTTGTGAGCCTTGTCCTTCAATCTCTTCAAAAAGAGTGCAGGCTTCATCCTACACCGGCTGGAGTCTCTTTGTAACCCCCATGACTCTACTCTAGATGGAAGTAACCTATTGTTGGACTATACTATGTTCCTGTTATATTTTCATCCTCTCAACTACAATGAGCAGCTTCATCTGTGCCTGGATGGTGGATGCCTATTGTTGCGCCTCCTGAAGTTGTGCTTCCAGTTTCCTCATCTTTGGATCTTTTGAAAGATGTTGATAGTTCTACACACTGTGATTACTTAATTGCTTACACTCTGAGTCCATTGGCCTGATTCTTTCTACTGACTTCCTGGAAGATTCTTCCCTCTGATCATGCACTTCTTGCGGAGTGCTAGGTACTGCTTGGATCTCTAACTCCATTATCTATGATTGAAGCCGTTGAATGGCTTAAGCGAGCTTCCCCACTTGCATCTCGATTGACTCTGGTTCCTCCTGTGCCAATCTTGGCATAGAGCGAAGTGCTTTAGTTACTGCCTATTTGACCACAGTCTTCTCTGTGAGCAGCTAGTCTTTTTCTTTCTACATATTCTCTTTGTCCTCCTTGAACATCGCCCTAATTTCATCTTTCTCCTGCTATGCAACTTGAAGTTTCTCTAAGACCTCCTCCTTTTCTTGCTTCCTGTCTTCTGTAGCCTACTCCTTTTCTTCTTGGACTCAATGAAGTTGAGCCTTTGTTGCATCTGCTAATATTTGTAATTTGGTGGGCTCATCCCCCAATTCTACAATTTTTATTGAAGAAGGCGCAGTAGGTACTGTGTGGCTTGAATGGATAGCTTGTTGTATGTCCTTGAGCTCCTTCTCTATTTTGTCATACATTTTTTCTTGATTCGCTTCATGTCTCTGCAAGATATCCTCTGAAGCATCCTCCATGGTTGTGATGATGAGATCGACATCTTCCACTGTGAGCACATTCTTCGACTGAGGCTTATTGTCTTGGGTCTTCTTTCGTGATGAGGGTTTCTGCGAGGAGACCTTCCTTTTCTTTGTTGTTTCAGCCTCTGTAGGGGGATCCTTTGGCGGTGTAACTTCACCTTTGTATTTATTTTCTCCTTCTTCCCCTCCTTCTTCTTGGTTCACTTCGTCTCCTCCTCCTCCTACAAGTGAGTCAAGCCTACTTTCCTTTAAGGTGTTGTCCTCCTCATCAATTTCTGTGTTCTACACTTCCTCCTTTTTCTTCTTTTTCTTCGCACTAGTCTGTCCATCATGTTCGACCAGAGTGACCAAGGGAATTCTAATGATGTCAGGGTCAAATATTTTTGCATCTTCCACCGAGATAAGGAACTATGCTAGCCATTATTTGGTGATCTCCTCCATGTCTTCGTCGGTCAGCTTATATTTGTTAGAAAAACAGGACCGTGGAGCAATAAAATAAAACAAATGCGGAAACAAAACACAAAAGATACACAATACAAGAGAGACACAGATTTACGTGGTTCACCCAGTGTGGGCTACGTCCACCAGAGAAATTGCCAGGTCCTTCCTTTATTATTATCCAACAAATGAAGGGATACAAACTATAGAAAAACCCACTGTAACTTCCTCTTGTTTCTCTCACAGTCTCCTCTCTCAGAATACAATACTCACCATCATACATAACTACAATATGTTTCCCTCATAAAAGAGGGTTGCCTTCTAGGGAAAAAAACCCTAATATAATTTCTATTGTTAGATCTGCGACCTTATAATGGATGATCCAGCTTTACAATGAAATTACAATATACTTTTACAAGGCAATTTTTCCTTCGGGAGCTTCTCCCCCGAACCCCCCAGTCGGGGGGATAGGCCCCCCGAACCTCGCAGAGGGGTACCCCCCCTCTGCACTCCCCCGCGTGGAAGAGTGTACATACTTCTAGGGTGTAAATTCTTCATCGGGTATAAACACAGTTGAAAAACACAAGACCTCTGAGTCAGGAAGATAATCAGGCTCCACAACCAACAATCTCCCACTTAGAGACTGATCTCAACAACTCCATTGTTGTTGTATATGTTGGACTCTGAACCTTCTTGGACCTGGAAAATTTCTCATCTTCATCTTCATTCATGAAGACCAACTGAAACTAAGCAGGAACTCAGTTTCTCTCTAGTTACTCCCTTTGTTAACATATCTACCGGATTTTGGCTAGTGTGTATCTTTTCCAACTTCAAATTTCCATCTTCCAAGGTGGATCGTATGAAGTGGTACCTCAACTATATATGCTTAGTCTTTGAATGGAAGGTTGAGTTCTTTGCAAGATGAGTTGCACTCTCATTGTCACAGTACAACCTGTTATTCTCCTACTTCTTTCCCAATTCCTCCATAAACCTTTGTAACCAAATCATCTCTTTACTAGCCTCTGTAGTAGCAACATACTCTGCCTCTATTGTTGAAAGTGCAACAACCTTTTGCAGTTTCTAAATCCAACTTACTGTTGTTCCACCTATAGTAAAAACATACCCCGTGGTGCTCCTCCTGCTGTCTTTATCACCTGCCATATCTAAATCATTATATCCCTGTAGAAAAGTGTCTGAACCTCCAAAACATAATGCATGAGTAGTAGTACCTCTCAAATACCTGAGAATCCACTTTATTGCCTCCCAATGTTCTTTACCTGGATTTTTCATATACCTGGTCACAACTCCCACTGCATGTGCAATATCTGGTCTTATGCAAACCATTGCATACATCAAGCTACCAACTGCTGATGAATAAAGGACCCTGGACATGTATTTTATCTCCTCCTGTGTCTGGGGACACATTTCCTTAGTTAATTTGAAATGGTTGGCCAAAGGTGTACTAATTGGTTTTTCATTATGCATTCTAAACCTCTCCAACATGACCTTCTCTATGTACTCACCCTGAGACAATGTCATTTTTTTATTTTTCCTGTCTCTTGTTATCCTCATGCCAAGGATTTTCTCTGCATCACCCAAATCCTTCATCAAAAATGAATTGGCTAATTTCTTCTTGAGCATATTTATATCTTTCATATTAGACCCTGCAACAAGCATGTCATCTACATACAATAGCAAGATAATATAGCTTCCATTTTCTAGCCTTTTAAAATAAACACAGTGATAAGAATGATATCTACTATAACCATGTTCCGTCATAAACCTTTCAAACTTCAAATACCACTTCCTTGGAGCTTGCTTTAGGCGATACAATATCTTATTCAACCTGCATACCAAATTCTCCTTCCCTTTGACCTCATACCCCTGTGGCTGCTGCATATAAATCTCTTCCTCCAAATCCCCATGGAGAAAAGTTGTTTTTACATCTAACTGTTCAAGATGAAAATCTTCTAGTGCCACAAGACTTAAAATAGTCCTAATTGAAGTCATTTTAACAATAGGAGAAAATATTTCATCAAAATATATACCTTTCTTTTGTGAAAACCCCTTTACAACAAGTCTATCCTTGTACCACTTTTCTCCTCCATCTTCTTCCTTCAACTTGTAAACCCATTTATTCTGCAATGCTCTTTTTCCTACAGGCAACTGAACCAAGTCCCAAGTCTAGTTATTTTCCAAGGAATCCATTTCCTCTTTCATGCCTTGCTCCCACTTCTTTTTGGTGTCTACCTGCATAGCCTCTTCATAACATTCTGGTTCACCAGAATCAGTCAACAATAAATAATACAATGAAGGAGAGTATCGTTCAGGGGGTATACTTAACCTGGTATATCTTCTAACAACACTTGCAGGTGTTTGAGGTACTTGCTGCTCCTGTTGTTGTACATTTTGATTTTCATCTTCCTTTGGAATTTATTTTTCAGTAATCTCATCAAGCACTGTTTATTCTTGTTTTTCTTCTTCCTGTTTCTTTCCCTGCAATTGATCTTTGTACAGGACTTTCTCATTGAATATGACATCTCTACTCCTAATGATTTTGTTATTTTCATAATCCCATAAGCGATAACCAAAATTATTAACACCGTATCCAATAAAGGTACACTTCTTGGATTTAGACTCAAGCTTTGTTCTATTTTCTTTATCAATATGGACAAATGCTTCACAAGCGAAAGTTTTCAAAAAAGAATAGTTTACCTTTTTTCTTGTCCATTTTTCCTCTGGAATTCTACCATCCAAAGAGCTTGAAGGTCCTCTATTTATTAAGTAAACAGTAGTATCTACAACATCTGCCCATAACTGTAAGGGAAAACTGACATGCAATCTCATACTCCTTGCACGCTCCATGATTGTCCTGCTCATCCTTTCTGACACACCATTTTCTTGTGGTGTTCTTGGAACTGACTTCTCTCTATGAAACCCATGGTATGAATAGTAATCATCAAACTCCTTGCTGCAATATTCACCTCCATTATCTGATATGAGACACTTCAAACTTTTTCTTGTCTCATTCTCAACTAAAGCTTTCCATTTCTTAAAAATATCAAAAACATCATATTTTTGTCGAATGAAATAAACCCAAGTTTGTCTAGTTGCATCATCAATAAAAGTAACATAATAACAAGAGCCACCAAGAGATGATACCTAAGTTGGTCCCCATACATCTGTATGCACAAGCTCTAACCTTTCATTCTTCTTTTCTTTTCCGACTCTGAGAAATTTGACTCTCTTTTGTTTTCCATAAACACAATGCTCACAGAAGTCCAAATCAATTTGTTTAAGATCTGGCAGCAAATTTGTTTTGTGAAGGAGATGCATACCCTTCTCACTCATGTGTCCCAACCTATGATGCCACAATGTTGTATCCACTCCTGTAGAAGATAAATATATAGAAGAGTCAGTATTACCAGTACATAAATACAATGTACCTACCTTCTCTCATTTTTATATCACCAATGATCCTTTGATGACCTTCCACATCTTATCTGTAAATATGGATATACGACCTTCACTTTCCAAATGTCCTGTTGAAATTAGAGTTTTTCTTAAATCTGGAACATGTATTACCTCTTTCAACAACCATTGGTTTCCATTGCGTTGCTTTATTTTTACCTTTCCCATTCCAACAATTTTGCATGGTGCATCATCACCCAAATGAACCTGTCCAAAATTGCCTTGATCATAATCTAGAAAATGTTTCCTATGGGGTGTGGCATGAAATCAAGCCCCTGAATCTACTACCCAAGACTCATAAATATTATCTACAGAAAGAATCAAAGAATCTTGTAACACATCACCTGTTACATTTGATTCCTAATTTCTCTCCTATTGTCCATCTCTTTGTTTCTTTGGAGCTCTGGATTCCTTCTTCAGATGTCATTTCTTCCCATAATTCTAGCACTCTATCTTTCCAAGTCTTGATTTGGATCTGCCCTTCCTAGAATTCCCATGGTTCCCTGAGCCCTTTCCTATATTGTTTTGTCTTCCCTTGTTCTCCATGTTCAACGCATTACCTGATGTCTCACCTGTGCTTTTCCATCGCATTTCCTCACTAAGGATAACACCAACAACATCATCAAATTTTAAAGTGTTTGAAATAGAGACAGAGTTACTTACAGTCATGACCAAGTCGTTCCATCTTTCTGGCAATGAGCACAAGATTAGAAGATCCCTAACCTCATCATCAAAGTCCACTTTTACAGAACTTATTTGATTAGTAACCGTATTAAATTCATTTAAATGATCTGCAACAAACCCACCTTATTACATCTTCATATTAAATAATCTCTTCATTAGAAATACCTTATTGGATGTCAAGGGTTTTTCATACAGTTTATCCAATGCATCCATCAGATCCTTTGTTGTATTTTCTTTCAAAATATTGAAAGACACCGACACTACCAAGCTTAGTTGTATCGTTCCTAGAGCCTTTCTGTCAAGAATCTCCCATTCTTCGTCCTTCATGGCCATTGGATTCTTTGCTACTCCATCCAATGGTAGGAATATATCCTTATGATATAAATAATCTTCCATCTACATCTTCCATAACTGGTAGTTTTGGCCGTTAAATTTATCGACCCTAAACTTTCCATCTTCCAACATTGCTCCCACTCGAACTAGGAACCCTCTTTTCCTGTGAGTTACCTTTCGCTCTGATACCAGTTGTTAGAAAAACAGGACCATGGAGCAATAAAATAAAACAAATGTGGAAACAAAACATAGAAGATACACAATACAAGAGAGACATAGATTTATGTGGCTCACCTAGTGTGGGCTACGTCCACCAGAGAAATTGGCAGGTCCTTCCTTTATTATTATCCAGCAAATGAAGGGATACAACCTACAGCAAAACCTGTTGTAACTTCCTCTTCTTTCTCTCACAGTCTCCTCTCTCAGAATACAATACTTTCCATCATACATAGCCACAATACATTTCCCTCATAAAAGAGGGTTTCCTTCTAGAGCAAAAAACCCTAACATAATTTCTACCGTTAGATCTATGAAATTATAATGAACGTTCCAAATTTACAATGAAATTACAATATACTTTTACAATGCAATTTTTCCTTCGAGGGCCCACTTGCCCCCGATCCCCCCAGCCGGGGGGATATGCCCCCCAGACCCCGCAGAGGGGGTACCCCCCCTCTGCACTCCCCTGAGTGGAAGAGTGTACATACTTCTGGGGTGTAAAGTCTTCATGGGGTATAAACACGGCTGAAAAACACAAGACCTCTGAGTAAGAAAGATAATTAGGCTCCACAACCAATAATATTAGGACTGTAGTTCCTCCTTACTCTCATCCCTACACACAATTATATAAATAAAGTGTTGATCTGCATGGAACTTCACTAGAGGTCTATAATGATGCAGTGTGTTCGGGGTCATTTGTGGAAATGCTTCAATAGCGTGCTTAAGATGTTGGTAGTAAGCATGGAAGACAGCGTTCGACTGCCACTGCTTTGACATGTCATTTGCATACCACAAGGTGGAGAACCTTGCAGCCAATGGCTCTGATGGCTTGACTTCTGGGAATGTCACTCCTTCTAGCATATGCCAAACGACGAAGGCGATCAATACCAGTAACCAACTGAAATGAAATTTGTAACCATGATCATGTGCTTCGTGGCAGTCCTTATCTCTCCCAGTTCATTTGCATTCCTTCTATGCACTTCTCTTTGAGGTCTACTACAAAGCATGTGACCTATGTTGGATGGTTCTTTCTGATGATCTTACCAGCTATATGCTGACAAGCTAGGTGCACTGCACCATATTGGATGGAGGCTACCTTGTAGCCTTGCTTTCCCTTCTCTACATCACCATAGTCTTCCTTTATGCATTGTGCCAGGGAGAGATTTGAAGTCTTCCCTGGGTAGAACTGGTGATGGTTCAGTCCTTGCATACTCAGTCCTGTTATCAAGTGGATCATCATCAGATCCATAGTGATGTGCCTGTCAAGCCACAGATAGCCTCCATGATATCATGAAAGGAGGAGTTTAACGCAAGCGTTAACCTCCTGGTTTTGGCCAAAGTGTGAGATCTTCATCAAGTTCAAGATCATTGATTGCGTGAGCTCCTTTATCCATAGATGGGAGACTATGTGTGGCTTCTTCCCAGTCGTCTTCATCAAATACCTATGCTATGTGAGAATCACATAGTTCTTCCGGTCTCCGAGGTTGAAGTCATTGTTCTTCAGAGATGGAATGCATCCTAACTAGAGTCCAACTATGTGTATCCCCTTCGAGATGTATGCAGTGATCAGCATGTATTCAAAGTCATGTAGGATACTATCACGGCTAACTGTTCCATCCAAAGGTGGTATGTATTCAGGAAATATCGACGGGATCAATTTTGTGTTATCCACATTTTCGCGGTGTTTTCTTCGCTTCTCAGTCAAATTTTGGCTAGAGAGACGTCCAGTCGAGGGGGATGTTTGCAAGCCTCTAGTCAACAACGCATGTAGTCCTACAGACATGACTCTCTCAAACATGAGGTCTATAAGTATCTCCTCCACATATTTCTCTAACACGCTATGTTCGCCTGACATTCACACTTGTAATAAAATAAATTGGGTAGGAAAATGAACAAGCAAGGTAATCAAATGGATGGTGAGGTCTAGAAAGCACAGCATGATACAATGGTTTTTTTGTTATCTCAGATATCATGGTTTGCAAAAAGTGGCCTTGGCACAGCATCCAATGGGTTAAATAAGCAACGTCGTAATGGATTCCTCCAATGGGTAGAAATGCCTCAATCAATATGAATTTGTTTGTTATGGCGCGGTCTCAAAGGTCCAATGATGGTATTTCTAGAAATAATTATGTTTCTAGCTATTTCAGAGCGTCATTCTAATTGTTTGGGATTTTTCGACGGTCATATAGCTTCACCATGGTGAAGTCCCATTCTGCGTGGTTCTGTTATTCTAGCGAAGTTCAAGTTTTGTAGATCTGCCTCTTGCAAAGTATTTTCTAGAACTTCTTGTAGTTTTTCTAACTTGGCTTTCTTCTTACTAAGCTTCCTTGCCTTCTTTCCTGTGATCTGAGTCGTTGGATTCCTCTTTCCATTCTTATTCTTGTATTTTCTTATCATAGTGACTTCATGCTACTGTTGTTGTTTCAAAGGGTTCAGAGATAATACCGGTTTTCTTACTGGGTCCTGGGTGGACATACTTTCTTCTTGCATGGATAGGTCCTTCAACCTTTCTTGCATTCTTTCAAATTTGACAACTACTTCTCTTTCATTCTACTACTTCGAATCAACTTCTTGTTCTTCTATCAGTCGATCTATTCTTCGAGCTATGAAATCCCTTAGTTATTTCTTTTTCTTTTCTATAGCTTCCTCTTCTGCTTGCCTTCTGATCTGATCTTTCTCAATCCAAGTCTTTCCTAATAAAATTGGAAAAGGGGCGTTGTTCTTAACAAACCTAATAACTTCAAATTCCTCTTCTATTGACGTTTCACGAGAAATCATAGGTATATTAGTAACTCTTTCACATAGGGTTATCATATTTCCTTTAAACAAGCCTATCCTTCCCAATGAAGGTATCATAGCAGGCTTTCCCAAAATTTCCATGTTCTTTATGGCATAATATTCACATGTGTTTCTTCATCTAATACACAATCTATGTCGAAGTCTTCTATTCTTGTAACTATGTGTTGTTTTTCTTTCAGGATCTCTGGTAAACTAATGCCTCTGTGATCATCCATTTCTTCTTTTAACTGTACTAACATAGTCTGATATTTCTCTGATTCTTTCTCTTTCCGGTTCTCTAATAGGCCCTTAGTTTATGTACCTTCTTCATAGTTTTCTTGTCTCTTTTTCATCTTTTCAACTTTAGAAATCATTCTTGGACAATCCTCAACCTCATGATCAAAGGCTTTACAACAAAGACAAGTAAGACCTGCACCAGGGAATTCTTTAGCAAGATGTATCGGTCTCCTACAATTGTAACACAGTGTCAATCCTCTCTTTCTTTTAAATGATCCCCAGTCTTTCCTATACTATGCACTAGGATCACATTGTTGTACCTGCAATCTACAAAAATTCTTTCTAGGTTCCTGCATCCACTTATTAGTCCAAAAACTATTTTTATGCATAGGAATAACATATTTTTCTCTATTTCTATCAAATTTATTCAGATCAACTCGTTCTTCTAACTGTGCCCTGGTTTTCAAACTAGGACAAAATCTATCAAACATACCTAGATTTATACTTTCGAAGAAAAAAATTCCATTTATCTTACCTTTTCTAGAGCACAAAGCTTTAATATCTTACCTCTTTTCTTCAAATCAGGTTTCTTTCTTAGCACAGAGCTTCACAAGTCAAGTAGAATATTTTTCACTATAGCAACAGATCTATGCACATAACTTTCTCTTTTATTTAGTTCCCAGCAATCACAGTTTCAAGTCCCAGCAACAAAACCATTTGTTGGCACAAGGGTAGACCCAAGGTTCAACGCTTCAACAACACACCAAAAAAACCCTAGCTACCAGCCCTTTCAAAAACACCTGCGAAGAATATGAAGTCTCACCCGAGGTAGAGGCAGAGGGGGGTTGTAGGAATCAGGTGTCTACAACCAAGTTGGGACACATATCTATGATTACAACACTTAACATAACACTTAGCCAACAATATGCATTAGATTATATTTCTCATTTACATTGCAGATTAACCCTTATTACATATCAGCGCAGTAACAATCAAGATCTAACACTTCTAATCACTTTAGCACATAGCATTAGCTCAGATATAACATTCATTCACATCATTAATCACTAAGCTACAACATTATATGCATTCATTATACATAAAAACAACAACATTAAGAAAATAAACACATAAACAACACCGCACAAGGCACATCAGGACACAGGATATACGTGGTTCACCCCAATGTGGGGATACACCCACCAACTTATTCTTCTTCTTTATTATTCTTTCAAGCTTATTACATTCATCCGCTCATGTGAACAAAGCCACAGAGCCAAATTCCACAGAGGACATGAGATCTATGAGATGCGCACCAGATCCTCCTTCCCAAAACCAGGTCAAGGCACAGAGCCAACTCCTTAGTAGCACATAACATTTACATATAATGTATGTGCACAAAACAACTTACAAAACACTTGCACTTAGCTCTGCAATCCCTCACACATTCTTTCACTAAGCTTCTACTAATAACTCCTTTTACATTGCTTAGCTACTACTTATTTATACACTTACAATAAGGCCTGACCATGGGTAAACCCATGGGCCAACATCCCAAAACCCTAATACAAAATCCCTAATGAGCCCCTTGTTGGGTCCATAAGCTCAAAAAACAAGTGATGTCATGTGATCTTCACTTCGCCTGGGTGCTCCATCTTCACTCGGCCTTTCGAAGTTCCAAAAGTGGTCAAACACAACCAATGTTTCCTCAAAACTTGGTCAAGGGCCAATAGACGGTCAAAAATTTGGTCAAACTGGTCAAATTCAATAGGGTGACATCATCATCTATGTTGTTGACTTCAAAAAATGACTATGTAGAGATGATGTTAGCATGACATCATGCTAACATCGACATGATGTCATGATAACATGAGCATGACACATGGCAACACAACAAGTTTCCACGTGGCAGGATGATTTGGCAATTTAGGTGGCCACTTGGGACTATTAATGGGTGACATGTAGCACCCACAGGTGATTCCATGTGGAACCACTAGGGTCTTCCATGTGGGATCCTAATGAATTGACCGGTGGCGGTGAGTCAACAAGTGACTAGATAGGGGCATCCTATCCTAGGGTGCCATGTGGCCCAATCACGGGGCACCATGTGGCACCCCAAAAGTGCCCAATGAGGGATAAATGCCAACAATTAAAATTTAAATAGGGGGTCATCCTGAACCATTCGACACTATATCCAACGGTCGTATTAGTTAGCATCTACCCCTAAACTATCGCCCACATAATATGTCAGCAATCACAATTAGAGGGCCAACAGGTCGTACATAGTACACTTGTCATATCAACGAATTGGGCACTACGGGATAAACTTGGAGGTGATTTAATATATGTATCTGTCATATATAATGGTTGAACTATATTAAAAACATTGTTTCAGTGGATTTGTATATGTATGTAACTTAACACTAAAATGAGGAGCCCACGGGTTTGACCCCAAGTCTCCCCAACAACCAACTCTAATTTTACCTCTGCTTGCCAATGAAACAAGCCATGGGATTGGTAAATTTTTCCCATTAATTTAATTAAGTTATGAATTTTCCAGAGCATGAGGGGTATGCGCCATTATTTCATACAGAGCACAAAGTTTGATGCAGGTACAAGAGCATTTATTGTAGCTTGAAGGCATTTTTTCGAGGCAGAGAACCCAACAAGGGTCTAGAGGTGACGATGTCAGATTGAAACAAATTGGCACTCAATGTTTCACTAATCCTCACCACGAATTCACTGGTGTATTCAAATATTGCATCAGATCAGCAAATCTTCAGACCATTTTCAGTTTTGGAGTTATACCGATGTAATTGTTGCCAATTTTTGCTGAGAATAATATAAATCCTCTCCACTTCGAAGAGGGCTCTGAGACGTAGTCCATTATTGGGGTGAACTACATTATCATGTATTGTGTTCTTTATATTCTTCTCATCTTTTCTCCATGTGTATGTCCTCTTTAATGATGTTTCACATGAGATTCCATATACTCTCTTTAATGTAATTCTTTTAATAATTCATCACTGAAAAAATCTTGGATCGACTCTCTTCTTCTTTGGTTCCAGATATTATGGAGCTGACCCATGGGTTAAATAATATTTCATTTCATAGTACCATTGGTCAAAATTAATAGTAATGTAACAAACTTCTCTTTCAAAAATTTCTTGGTCTTGATACAAAGCATATTCTTGTACTTCATCTCTTGTTAATTCAACAACTAGTTTACATAATCCCTTCTCTTTCAAAATTTTGGCATGTCTGATATCCAAGTCATATTATTGTAAGGTTGTTATCAATTTAGCTATTTTTTCTCCTAGATACTTTTGTACCAAGAGATTTCTTACAGCGGGATAAGAGACAATGACCTTTGTCTTTGATTTGATCAGGTAAGGCATGAAGTATTTTACAACTTTGAATATGACATAGGCCTGCTTGTCCACTTCTGGATAATTCAATTCCACTCCTTATAAACTCGAACTCATAAAATCCATGGGGAATTCATCTCCTTCCTAGTTATTCTGAGTTAGAAAAAAAATGAATACAATGTCTCAAGCAAAATTATAGAGATTGAACTCTCGACTGAAATATGTACTTAATAATGTAGTAGCTTGCACTATTTCTGATTTGATTTCATCAAAAGACTCATTTTCCTTAGGTCGCTATTTAAATTCTATGTTCCTTTTAATCGTGTCCTGAAGGGATTTTACTATCTCAAAAGATAAAGGAACGAATCCTCTCACAACATTTATCCACCCCGTGTAGGACTACATATTTTTTTTATTATGGGGAGGAGGTATTTTGGCAATGGTTTTAGTCCTTTCAGGTTCAATTTTCATGCCATGCTTAGAAACTATGAATCCTAAAATTCTTCCCTCATCAACTACAAAAAAAAAATGGATTGAGGGAAATACCATACCTCTTGCACCTATTGAATACTCTTCTCAAATGGATTATATGATCCTTTTTATTTCTAGAAAAAATAGTAACATCATCTAGGTACACCACAACATAATCTCCAATCATGCCTCTAAAAGCGATATCCATTGCTCTTTGGAAAGTTTCCTCGGGGTTGATCAGGCCAAATAGAACCTTCATGTATGCATAAGTTCCCTATTTATTCCAAAAGGAAATTTCCAGTTGATCATCATTGGCAACCAATACTTGGTTATAACCAGAAAAAATGTCCAGAAGTGAGATCATTTCCAAACCAAATACACATTGAAATATTTTCTCCATAGGGGGCACCAGATAGTTGTCTTTCTCATAGGATGTATTCAAGTTCATGAAATCAATGCACAAACTTATATCTCCTTTATTTTTCCTTACTGGTACAAGGTTATATATCCAATGAGTTTGTCTGACTAGAAATATAGTATTAGCAACTAACAACTTGTTCAACTCCGCTTTGACTTATGGATCAAGACTGGGATGCATTTTCCTCAAATTTTGTTGAAACGGTTTCATTTGAGGATTCATTGGAATGATGTGATGTATGATCTTTACATCATGTGTATTGAGGTCTTCATAAGTCCAGCAAAATATATCTTTGTATTCCTTGAATAGTTTGATGTAAGATTTTTTCTCCTCTGGAGACAAGTTCTTTCCCAGATTAATATTTTGAGGAATGGTATTTGTTCCTATATTAACCACCTCAAACTACATGGATGAGTTGTTGGGTTTGTAGTTTGTTTCCTTCTTAAACTTTTCTTGGATATCATAAAGTTTCTCCAACCTCACCAAATTTTTGGGGATGTTGTTGGCCAAACCATATTGATTTCTTTGTTGAGTTTGATCAGTGGCATCAGAGTTCACCATTTTGTCATGTTGGCCCTCATCTATAACAAATTCCTTGAATGCATATTTAAGGTGTCAGAAGCTAATAATCCAGTGATCGTCATCAAAGACTCTTCAACTAGTTATTTTTTCAGGGATTGATGGTCTGTACAAAAGTAAACAAAAAATGTATCAGGCATTGATCTTTCCGACAGTATTAATCTCGATGCAATATTAGCTAGTAATTCTTCATCATAGTTTAATGAATGAGTAATAGTAATGATATTAAATGCATCAAAAGACTTGATTAATTCCCATACCTATAATTGATCATGTTTGATATGACTTGAAATACAATGTATGGTATTCCTTACCTGTGTTATGACAACTTCAAAATCACCAAATACCTTAATTTTCTTTTCTTTCAAGTCTACTGACTTTTTTAGTCCTTATAGTATATCTTTGTATTCGACAATATTGTTGGTGCATTGGAATTCTAGTCTGTAAGCAATTAATGTTTTCTTTCCTTATGGATCTTTGAGTATGCATCCAACACCTGCACCTTCTAAATATTTGGTTCCATCAAAAAATAATGTCCACATATTAGGATCCCCTTTTCTTCGTTCAATTGTGGATTTCAAGTTTTCAATTTTTCTTGAGTTATTGGGATTAGTAGAGTTGATGAGAATCTCTAATTTATCCTTGGAAATTATGTTAGGATATACATCAAAAGTAATGTTAGTCTGATCTACTATATTAAAGTTAGGATCAACAATCTGAGTGCAATGAAGGATTTCATATTGTGTATTAGATTCCACAAAAGAAGATGTTTCAGATGCGTAATTCCCAAAAAATGCATCATATGAATAATTACCCAAAATTGAATTGTTAAACATTGTAGGTTCATTTGTGTTGTTCAAATCAGTCACTATATGCTTCATATATCTCTCCCTATCAATTCTGATATGATTAAGTTTTCCATTGAAAGGGAGCCATAATGTGACCAGTTAGTATAAAAATATCCATTCACAATAGCGGACCAATATCTACTTAAAAGCATGTCGTAATTATCAAGTATGTACACCACAATAATGTCAATATTCTAATGAATTTTAGGATTAGTAGACATTCTAATAAAAACAAATTAGTTCCCTAATTTCTTTGACATGAGTTCTATCTAACTGAATAATTTGAATATTCGATGCCTCAGGTTTGACATTAATATTTTCACAAAATTTGAGAGACATGACATTAGAAGAGGCCCTTGAGTCTACCATGCAGTTATGAACATGCCTATTAAATATTTCAAAAGTAATCAGGAAAGGTGGGGTAGTAGATATTGACCTCTATCTAGTTAAGGATGAGTTTGTAGCTACCTAACTCTTAGATGAAGTATCTTTTCTAGATGGGATTTCTTTGGTTGTTTCTTTTTTTGTCCCTGCATTTATATCTTAGTGTCAGTGGAAGCCTTTCCCTATAGATTTTTAATGAAGTTTTCTTGAATTTGTGGGTTTTTCATAAGCTCAAACAAGAAGATGTTGGATTTAGCTTTATTTATATCTTCTAGGAAATCATATTCCAATCTTGTTGGGGGAATATATGAAACATTTTTCTTAAGTGTTTTATAAGTTGTTTTTTGGTTGGAGGGTGTTGTTTTCAGAAGATTGGGAGTAGTGGTATTGATTGGAGACAAGGATTGTTTGGTATTGGAAGTGGTATTTGCAGGAGGATTAAAAGTTTTTGGGGTGTCAAATGAGTTGTTTTTGCTTGCACTTATAGTAATTACAACATTTTGGGACATTTGTACTTCCTTTGTCTCTTCTTCCTCTCCACCATAAGAAACATCCCAAAAAGAATTCAATTGTTGTTCTTCAGTTTCTTGAGACTCCTGAGGTTGTTCTTGTTGTTCTTAGTTCTCATCTCCATCCTTGACCTCTGTCATATTCTTTGTTTCCCAACTTTGTAAGGATTGGACAATATCTTCCATGTTAATAACATCTTCTTGAGAAGGGTTGGTTTTATTGGTTGAGGGAGCATTTTTATCTTTCTTGGGAGGAAAACTAAAAAAAATATGCTTGCTAGAAGATCCTTCTCCACCACTCTTATTCAAATCTATAAGCTCATTGGAGAGTTTATTAACAATCCTTTGGAGAGATTCTATATCCATGGAATCATAATTATTCTTCTCTTATGGTGGTTTGGACATAGTTGATGTATTTTTACCTTTATCTTTGGATGTTTCTGGTCTGAGGTTTCCTTTTAAACTCATCATCTTCTCTTCAAATTTAAGGGATTTCAGGAAGGCTTCTTCAAGGGTGGATTTCCCATCATTCTTAACAAACATCACCATCGACATAGGTAGACTAGAGGTATAGAATTAAATTGAAACGTCTTCAACATGTTTAGAGGCTCGTGGGATGCATCTCAATAGAGTAAGGAAGAGTTGATTGTAATCATTCATCTATTCCTTAGAATCCATTTTGTCTCTTGACAGTTCTAGGACTAGAGTTGTTGGTGTCTTTTTTTCTCTAAATTTCCTAAGAAAGATAGTTTCGAACATTCTTCAGTCAGTAATGGAATCTTATTATAAAGAGAAGAACCACGTCAAGGCTCTATTATCAAACCAAGGGGGAACAACCAACAAACAACATCTTCGTGAAAAATTCTTTGGACTCTTACATCAATTAAGAATTTCTTAATGTGATCTTCAGCTAAATATTTTCTGTCAGGGTCAAATTTTCATAGACATTTCTCCAGATGTATGGGAATGCCATGCAGAATCCTACGTATGAAAACTACATCAGGAACCAACCATGGTTGCTAGGGAGGGGAAATTTGTATTCACATTAGCCCCAACCATGTTTGGAGGTTGGTACAAGATTATCTAAAGTGGGTTGTTTTCGGGTTCACTTTTGTGTTCATATTCTTCCTTAGATTCTTCTTCTGAATCATTTTTTGGTGTGTAAGGTGGGGATTCAGGAGTAGAGGGAGGTATACCACTGACACCACCATCTAGTATGTAACATTCAAGGTCAAAATAGCAGGTCCTTCAAAATATGATGTTCCTTGAGGTACATGATATCCATGGGTTTCGACAGATGGATTTTCTTGATATTTGAAAGGGTTAATCAAGAGTGGATCTTGGTTTTGAGGATTCTCCTAAACTTGAGGCACTGAATATTCAATGGGGAGTTGTCATGTCTATCTAATAAATTCTCTATTTAGGTCATGGTTCACTCACTATTGGGACTTCTTAAGGATGGTATCAATCTGTAGAAGGGTTAATACACGAGGTTGTGGGGAAGATAATGTGGACTCGAGAGGAGTGGAAGTGTGTTGAATACTATCCTAATTTGGTGTGGTCATAGTGTAATATGTGGGAAGGGAAGTATTCTCAGAAAGGATTTGATGGGAATCACTGGGTAAGAATTTGTTTACTTACGAAATAGAACGAGAAGAGTTTGCGATTTTTTTTGTAGCCATTTCGTTCTATGGCCCTCTTTCTAGTGCCATTTTTGTTGATGGTTCAAAATGACCCATTCAAGAAGGTAAGGGATAACATCTGATGGCAGGTCCCAATTATACCCACTCTCATTTTTAATGGTGTTTCCAACCATATTTTGGCCCAGTTACCAATCTAACTAATTTACTATCTAAATATGAATCTAAGAACCAAAGGTTTTCAGATGAATGAAAACTCTAATGAACTAATTCTAGACTAAAATGATTAGCTGCGGTCCTAAGATGCAATTATAATCTATAATATTCTATCCTCTCCTAATCAGGAGTAAATAAAAATATAAGTACAGTTAAAAATATATTTTACTTGCACAAAAAAAATTCATGAGGGATAAAAACATGAAAACTTAACAATATAATAAGTTAGACACAACTAATTGATTCACCAACTGATCATATCATTGCTACACATAGAATGAAAATCATGGTAACTATAAACATATGAAAATTAGTTTAGAAGTAGTTCATGAAACCAACATTCAAATATCACAAAAATGAAAAAGTTTAAGTAGAAAAATCTCATTCATACACATTAACACCAAGATATTCAAAACGTCTATGGTTTAACTTCACTTGAAGTAATAATATTGTTCATCTACATCCAAAATCCAAAATGCCTCATATATTTTACATTCATCTTCTTTATAGAATGTGGAAATAAGATTTTCACATTCCCCTAACTGCCAAACATCTGAAGACTAAAGTGACGCTTCAATTCCCTTTCCCTATTAAGATAGTACAATAATTACAAGACTGTGATTTTTTCTACAAAAATCGGTTACAATGAGATAATCAATTGAGTCTTGGTGGTTGAAATTTTGTATCTATGAATCTCTTCCATGTTTTGAAGTCTTTGAGTATGGTATATACTCGACATAGTTGTGTTCTTTCTAGGTCTATTTCACAGTTGCAAATGGGAGTAATAATTTCCATTTTCAAATTATGCTCAACACATCACATGGAATCTTCAGTTAATGAAATTAATCAGGAAGGATGTATTAATCTTGTCTCTATAACTTTAGCACTAATTTCATTGATCATTTCAATGAATTTAATACTAAGATTCCTTTTTATTTGCAGATCTTCAACCATAGTTTGAGTAGATGACACTTTTTTCAAATCTCTCACGGGTTCCATCCCGGACGAGGTGAGTAAGTTGTTGGAATACTTCCACAATTTCCTAGTCACTATATTGACATGTTCCTAGGTATTCCTAATATCTACTATCATTTCCATATTTTCATTCAACAGTTGGAGATCTCAAATTATCTTCATGTTTGAATATGTAGGCAGGGTCTCGAGAGAGTTTTCATGAGCGTCATATCATTCTATGACCTTGATATAGGATTCCTGGGCTCTTTGATATTTTTCCTGCATATTTAACTTTCCTTGATTATACTTGGCCTTCAGTATTTTATTAAGAGCATAACATAATTTTTTCTATGAGTCCCAAAGTCCATTCATTTCATTGGCCTCTTCTTTGAATATTTATACAACTATCAATTTTGTCCTATTTTCTTCCATAGTCTTCTTCAGGAGTCAATTATCCTATTGTAGTCTCCTAACCCGATCTTCGATTATTTCATTACATTTTCTAATCTCTAACAGATCTCCTTTGATTCTGGTTACCTCTTGAGCGTGTATGATTTTAAGATTCTCTATCTTGTCATGATGCATTTTTGGTTGAGGGAGATTGTTTAGTTGAATTATTCCTTTAAATCCTTTTCTTGGATCTTAATTTTCCTCTCCATTTCCTTTATGTGGACCTACTTTGTCTATAGGGATTATTTACTATATTCACTATATGTTAGCAATATTTCTTGTATAGGGGGGTAGAACACAAAGGAAGGGGGAAAAACCCACTTGTCCAAAGTTTCGGGCGATAACGCGCCCATGGTAAGCAACAAGCAAGACCGGGCGGTCCGGATTTGCATGCCCAGATCGACGGTGCATATTGGATTCCGGACCCCCCTTGCCTTCCAATATTTAAGCAAGGGGGGGGGTTCGGAATCGGGGGTGCACCTCTCCAACGGTCCAGATCAGCGCACCTGGATCAACGGCGATGAAGACCATTCCGGACCCCCCCCCGCCCTTCTACCTTTAAGCAGAGGGGGGGGGTCTGAAATCCCATATGCAGCTTCCGACGGCTCAGATCAAGGTGCCCAGATCAACGGTGCTCGTGCAGCCCCGCCCTTCTCAGCTACCTTGTGATTAACCAGTGTGGGCCCTCCTCCTGTCATTCCATTCTTCCTTCTGCCTTTCCCCTGCTGTCGTGTGTCATCCATTCACCTCTCCTCCTTGGTCCGCGTGGCTCTCCCTTCTTCCCAACATCCGCTCATTTCCTGCTACGCGTCCCGTTCCTTTCCACATCAGTATCTCACCCGAAGGCGAACTCGTCACCTCCCGTCTTCCTCCTCCACCTGATGTCTTCTCCCATGGATCGTCCTCTGTCATCCTCCTCTCATTCCATCGCTCCTCCCGCGCCCTATAACCCGGCACCACCATCCTCGTCATGTGCCTCATCCTCCGCACTGGCCTCCATGCTCATCCCTCAAACTATTCGGTTATTCCAGGTGGCAGCGCAAGAAGTCTTATGTATTCCGAAATCCTGAGTCGTTCGGGCCGTTCTATATCCCAAGAAGCAGTTATTGTAGTGGTTGGTGGTGGTTAGGCATCGCCTCCGCCTTAATGGGAAAGCACGGCCATGAATTTAAGGCACGTCGATTCGCCGTTGGAACTGTCAAACAATTAAGATTGCGTCTGACATAAGTTGCACGATCTTTCAGATGTTGACTGTCAGAMGCCAWGCAGACGCAAAGCTTTYAATRCATTTTCTTGGTTCYGCTGCTRTTGTTGTTTTGAGTATATGTAGGYATTTTTGCCATTTTTGTATCTATCGATGGTAGAGCTAAGCTCCCGACTGTAAAGTTTCAGCAAATACTCTGGTTTCCTGGTTATGCCTCTGTGTTTGAGACTTCTTGGTTTATGACAAACAGTTCTCCTTTTTCATCTTTGTTTCATCTCATGCCGAAGTGTTCACAGTTGAATGATTCACGTGGATTGTTGCAGTTATGCTATGATAAAGGATTTGTCGTGGCATCTTTGTACTCTCTGGTTCTCCGTGTTTGAATGTAAAAGGGTTTTGCATTTGAATACATTCTTCTCTGGTCTGTGATGGACCTTATGTTTATTATAGACCTTTGCACCCTTCTTGCATAAGTCTTCCACCTGCTCACCCTTTTACTACGACTCATTGTTTGGAGTTTATCAAGACCTCACTCGTTCATGCATGCCCGGTCTGGTTTCTGAGTTGACACAATGTTGTTTTGAGTTTTCCTCCATTTGATCACCCTTTAAACAAATCGTGACATTAAACTGATGGGCTTCGGGCTCTGCTCCTGCTAGCAATCTAGGAGTGACTTCCGAACCCCAACACTATCCATGGTACATTTTATGGTTTCCAATGTTGTTTCCAACTCAATGATTCTATCTTTCACTGCGTCTAGCACCTCAACCACTTCATGAACTGACACAATATTCACACCAGAGAAAGTACTAAGTGTTGAGGTTGCTTGTATTACATTTTCTTTTAGGTATGTCCCAAATTTCCACTTGCTTTTCCTTTCAGGATTTTCAGGACTTGTGTCGGCCTTTCCTCTCTTCCTCTTCAATGTTCTTTTCTAGATTTATCTTGTCTTGTGGTTGTAGTAATAATCATCGACGTCAACTACTACTCCTTCAAAACACAGTCCTGCAGAAGTGGTTGATAAGCTCCCTGGGATGGAAAACAATGAGATACATTCCTCTATGAGGCTATTGATTAGGTCGGTGTCAGGACCTAATGTCATGATAGAATTTATGAATTTTGAACTATCCTTTTGGGATTTGGTAGTTTTTCTCCTTTCCTCCTTGCTTCTTCCTAGGTAGTCAATGTTGGTTACTCTGTGATTGTGACTTTTTCTTTCTCTATCTTTGTACTCATTGATTTATTCACATTACTTCCTACAGGGGAAAATTATTTGGATTTGGCCTTTTATAGCTCGGCATGTTTCTCCTCGACCTCATTCTTCTTCCTCTACTAGTATCTCTCTTCAACCTCTTCAAATTTCCTTGCTCATTCTACTTACTTTTACATCTTTTTTATGTTCTTCTGAATTTAGTCTTTATTTATCTTCAAGGAGTATGGATTTGAATTGTTATAGCATCAAGGCTCTATCTTGTTCTTCCTTTTTCCTGAACTTATCTCATGCTTCTTTGATGGTGAGCCATTCTAGCACCTCTTCAAAACTTAAATATCCCTGAAAGATATCTTCTGCAAACCTGGATTCATGCATAATTTGTAGTGTTTTTTTAACAACCTTCATGTGTTCATATACCACATTTTGTCGATCATGAGATTTAGGTTCCTCGATGCAAAAGCACATCTCTTTCAGGGTTTCTTCTTATTTTCATCTTGCTTCTTTATCTACAGGGAAAACATGCCTATATGGAGGGGAAAATTGGGTAAGTACCTTTTGTTCTTTTCTTACAGATAATCAATGGCTCCCTTATCCATAGTCTGATATGTTATTTCTTTGGACAATATCTTATCGGGTATATATTTGGGTAGAAAATGTGGTGGTTCTATGGCTCTAAATATCCTAACATAGGTATATTATTTCTTCATATACCAATCCCCAATTCCCCTTAGGGATTTGATATCACCTGGAGAAATATTATGCGGGAAAATGGAAAAAGATGGTCTTGTGTAAGGGGGCAAGAAAATAGTCACATATCTCATAAAAATGCTCCTTACAATTGTATTCCCATAATTGAGAACAACATATATGGATAGGAATTTGATTTGGGGTCCAAGTCCATTTAAATGTAGGGAAGGAATTGGATGAACAAATAGCATCTATGATATAGGACGACATGTAGAAATCAGGGTTATTCATACCTTTGGGGTCCAGAATATGATTTTCAATACTGAATGATGGGATGATTTCCTAGTTGAAATCTTGGCCAGTTTTAACCACTGTGTAATCCATGAGAAACCATTCCATTATGAAATGGGTGTTGGCTTCCTCTCCATAGAGTCTTCATATCATTGTATTCATAATTTTGTAAGGGATTTTCAAATACCATGCTGGGAAATTCCTTTCCCCTTTTTTCGTTGGCCACTCTTCATTGAAGAACTAATCTTCCATCAGTGTTTCAAAATCCTTGTGCTCGACCCCAAATTTTTCCAAGAATGACTCGTTCAAAGAAATAGTAGGTTCATGGGTCTTATATCTGGTTTAGATGTCTTATACCTTAAGTGATGCAATTGGGAAGACTGAAGCATTGACTATCAATCTTGTATGCTTATGCAAATGTGAAAAGAACCACCTTGCAATGTCATTGTAAGGTAATAGTTTTGGGCATGCAACTACAGTGTGGATACTACTCTTGAGAATGTTGTTGTACTCTTCAATGTCTGGGTCATGAGATTGGAACCTTTCGTTCTCAAACATGTCAAAAATTTCATAATAGGTGAGATATTGTTCCATCCCATATTGTCTATTAGTATAAAAAATGTTGAAATATTCTAGGACTATGGCAGGAAAAGACGCGACAGATGTTTAGATATTTCATTTTTTTATCAACATCCAAACCATTTCCCCACCTACGTAAAAAATACAATTAAGAAAATCAGAGCATTACCATAGTGAAACAAATAACTGCTACCAAATGAGTTACAAAATACTTACTCGTAGACTAGACATGATAATTGACAAAGAAACAAATCATACCTTTGTAATCAGGAGCACCTATATTTCTTAGTGAAAATATAGACAAGTGAAAAAAAATGAAGACTTAGCTATTTCCTTAACGCTCCCCAAATTCCCTCTAATTCTAGGTGAAATTAATGAAGAAATGCATTACATCTTCGAATTGATCAAAGTCATACTTGATGGTATAAATGTCATTGCAATAATTTCATAGGTTATGACCGTTAATTGTATCGTTGAAGGAGCAGGACAAATAGGGGGAAGAGATCACTGAAACGTCATCGTCATTGGAAGTTTGTAATAGTGAAATTTATTGACTAAGATCATGAAATTATCATCCGACAATGAAAATTTTTAAACATATCATTAATCTCGATGAGAGTGTTTAAAGGTATATAATAAGATTATAATTCTCAATAATCCGATTTCTAAAAACAAATATTCTTCTTAATCATTGTGATAAGATGTTAGCATAATTGTGTGGGCCAGATTGAGGGACAACGTGGGTACAACGGTCGTGAATAAATCAATGATTTATAGGATGATCTCAGTTGTGGGATATGCTAAAGCTCGGTCATCGACGATATGTGTGAACAACATCATCGTCAACAATGCACGAGGGTAAGAGAAAATGTGGGCTTAAATTTTTTACTGACAATGTGAATGTTTCACATAAAAGATCTAACGAGTATAATCTTGCCATGTGTGGGTATGGGGGTGGTCTCATGATATGACTGGTAAATGGGTCCACATAAGTGATCGTGGTCGCATGGAATCAGGGTTCAATCCTATCATGCCTCTTGTTCTATGAAATGGCCTTACAAAAGGGGTGTGTTTTCATCGACCTTGTGCAAGAAAACATAAGGAAGATCATCTCAATTGTTCTTCCCCAAAGATGACGTTATAAGGTGTTGTCGTCGGGATTTTTAAGTTGTAGACATTATAGAGAGGAAGAAGGAGTGAATAAAACAAGACTAGGACTAAGGTTATGTGAATAGAAAATGGAGGGAATAAATCTCGAGTAAATATGTACAAAGGATCTAGAATGATGAGCTTGAATTCTAGTGAAGGTTGTATCATCTTGGTTCATGTAGCCAAATGAAAGAGATTAAGCATATAGGCAAATAAATAATCAGGTGAATAAAGAGCAGTGCCTTGTAGAAACTTTGGTAGTATGGGAATCCACCAAAACTAATAGTTTTAGTGGGGCTATTGTGTTCCCACAACAAGTGGAAAGTATTGAATACCATCTGGTATTGAGGGATTTTGAATATGGTTTTGGGGAAATGACATGATTTCCACCAAAGAGAGACATTGATTTCTCTATTTATTTAGTCCCAAGAGTTGCCCCAGTGTCCAAGACACCTTGTTGAGTGGGCACACCAGAGTTGAAGCAGTTGCAGATGCATCTTGAAGAATTGTTAAGGAAGGGGGTGCCCCAGTTATTTTTGTGAAGAATAAAATTGGAACCTTAAGGTTGTGTATGGATTTCAGATAAATGAATAAGGTCACCATAAAGAACAAATATCCTTTTCCAAGGATCGATGATTTATTTTATCAGCTGAAAGTTGTAAGAATTGTTTCTAGTATTGACTTGAGATTGGGTTATCATCAAGTAAGGATAAATGAAGAAGAAATAAAAAAGATAACATTCAAGACAAGATATGGTCATTATGAATTCATGCTAGTGCCATTTGGGATATCAAATGTGTTAGCACCAGAAGTTGCCTTTAGATTGCAGAAACGGAAAGCCCAATACCCATCAGAGCTTGTATGTCACATGTTGGTTTTAAAGAGGTCAAATGGGCATAAAATTAGAATTTGAATGATGTTCAACACAGGACTGGACAAGAAATGCACAAGGAAGTGAGGGTGGCATTAACTTTAGTCAGGAATATTGATTTAAAGCGAGAGCAGAGGGAAGACTTAGTGAGAGAGGTGAACGAGATTGTTATGGGCATCCAGCCTTCCAGCAACTCGGAGATGAAAAAATCAAACTCGATAACAATCTGGATCTCAAGTATCAGACACCCAAATGTGTTGCGAGAAACACAGTTACATTAATAGAATGATCAAACCTCCATCATCCTGCCACTGCGACGGCTCGATTGGATCCTCCATGCCCAAGCCATCCAGTGTGAGAGGGAAAAGACAACACATGGAAATGAATGAAAGTGATCACGATACCACCATGATCAAACCTACATCATAACAACATAACAATCCTCAGTTGGATCCTCCATACCCGAGTGTTTCAAACAATTTTTACAAACAAAATGGAAAGAAACAAGAAACTGACTTCTATTAATATGAAAGTCTCAAATCAATTACATAACCAGAGAACAGCTCTAGCATCACAAGAATTACAAAATTGGGAGCTCTTCTCAACCCAAAGACCTTGAATAATACTCAAAACTACACATATATACTCAAAATAATTTGCCATCCTCAGTAGAGGTGTGCTCAAGCTTCCATAGCATTGTTTCGTCTCAATCAGACTACACCTGCAGTCTCCTTTGCGCGCTCCTTCCTCTGTCAGACGTGATCTTAGAACACTTGAGTTGATAATCTACCTTCATGTTCAAACGGTTCTAATTTTTCATTCATGGGGGAGACGATGCTCCAACCACCTCCCCCACTTCATAACTGCTTCATAGGGATCAGGACGACCCAAGTCAAAATTGGCACCTGGGAGACGTGGTGTCCTCTCCTTGGGTGTTTGCTACTTCATTAGACCTTTGCAGAGGGATCCGGCTGGTGGACGTGGATGGAGCTGGCGAGGATGAGGCGATGGGAATGACTGGTAGGCTACTAGGTGTACGAGGGCCAGGTGGAGGAGACATGGAGGCTGGGAGAAAGTTTTGGGGGTGATGCGATGTGGGGAGAAGACGTCGAGGAAACAAAGAGGTCGTAGTGGTACGTGATTGGTTGAGGTGGGACACAATGACATGACATAGGTGACATGGAGGGGAGGTGGAGGACACATGTCATGAGGTGATAAGGGAGAGAGGGAACAAGAGATGAGCGGGAATGAGAGATGTGAAAGAAAGAGGAGGGAGGCTAAGTAGGAGATAGATGTTGGGAAAGCGGGAGGCGATAAAGGTGAGCGATAAGCAGTCTACTTGAAGGGAGGGGAGTGGTAAGAGGGAAAGGTCAGGGAGGGTCTGAGTTCATGAGAGGGTGCCACGTTAGTGGGGAGCCCACACAGAGAAACCACTTACTCAGACCCTCCCCCCCTCATTAAAGGAAGAATGCTCGAGGGGTTCTGAGTTGGGTTGAGCGTCGTAGATCTAAGCACACCCATATCAATCGTTCAGATCTGCACACCCCATAACACATCATGCCAAACAATCACATCGTCCCCGACAGACTTAGGATAAACACCATTTGTGGGTTCTTAGCCTCTTTTTCTCACATTTTGTCACCTAGAGGTCAAAACCAAGGAAAACATCCCCCCTACAAGGATATGTGCTAACATTGGGATCCATGGGGTATATATTCCTCCATGTGAAGATCTAATATCTCTTTTGCAGTTCCATTCGCCTTCTGCATTGGGCTATGTTGTCAATCTCATAACACCCTGCTGAGGGAATACATGTTGATAAATAAAAATGAGAAATAAACACAGAGGGGCTCCAACAAGAGATTATTTATGTATAGTCCTAAACATGGTTCTAGGTGAAAGAAAATTTCCACTGTAGCCATTCGAGTAACTTCTTGAATGGAATATCTTTTATTCTGTCAGTGATGAATAATAGATGGTGCAATCGTTCCAGCAGAACGATTACATCCTTCATCTTTCCTCTAGAAGGAAACGGTGGGATCAGATATGGAGGATTCAAAACATGAAGGAAATATAATTCCATGTATTCCTCCACAGGCTCATAGGAAAAGAGGAAAACTCCAGAAAATTTATAACAGGTAGTCCTCTCTGCTACGTAGTTTCTTACACAGGGATGACTATCTCTGGTAAGCACTCGTGGATGAGAAACTAATGCAGGTTTAGTGATCCCAGGTGATGGTGTCTCACTGATAGACTCTGGACAGGAGATAAAATACCCCTTTTTCTACTCCTTTTCTTCTTCATGGCTCTCCCAAGGGTCAGAGTCATAATCATCATAAACATGACCCATGGGAAACTTATGCTCTTCATCGTCTTCACTGGGATATTCATCAAATATAGGTTGCTCTGGGTCAGTATCTGCAAAAAATTCTTCCTTGCAAGCAGGGATTCTCAAAACATCAGATCCGGGGACAAATATATCTTCCACATTTGCCTCAATCCCATATCCAGAAGAAATATCTATTGCGGAAAACATTTGCTCATAGACATCAAAATTTTAAAAGGAGACATGTTGGTCTTCATGAACATCTAAAAGAACATATACATCTGAAATGATGCCACATGCTTATGTGCTACAGCCATCATAATGAATATCATCCAACACCTCTAGACCTTCATAGAAAATGCTTTCCTCCACAGTAAAAACTTCATCACAAATATGGTTTTCATGGCTTGTAGAATCTTTATGAAACAAGGAAAACTCATCACAACAGTTTTCATAAAGACACTCAGCTAGAAAATATTCTTTACAAAACAAATTGAAAACTACATGAAAACTGTGCAAAAATTCGATGCTTGCAACAGGAAGAGATCAACACCAATCAAGAGCATATCCTTTCAAGGAATATCTAAAATCTTGATCTGAACATCTTCATGCACAATATGAAGTTAATGAATAAATCATGAAAAAGGAGCAAGTGTTCAGCTGGTACCTCCCCCTCCTTTCCTTGAAACTTGGGAAGGTTGCATTCCCATTCCTCTCTATTAGGTAGTGGGTTAGGGGAACCAGACATGTTTGAAAAATCACAGAAAGCAAACCTATGAGCCAAGATTTTGTCCATTTCGAACCAGTGGAGTCACCAATCGATCCTTCAACCATGGATACATCAGGTAAATGATGTGAAGAGTGAGTATGTATGGTATGTGTTCACCATCAAATATCATATCTGATCATTGTGTTCTCTCGATGGTTACCAGGTGTAGCCAAAAGCAGCCACATTGAAACAGTGGAGTTGAGACAGTGGAGTCGCCTTAGTGGAATCGCTAGGTGCACAGTTTCAATCTCAATGGTTCTGATATCTTATGCACCTTAAGAATCATAAGATCATTTTCGTTCAATCCCAAGGAAAATCTGTAATTCATCCCAGGCAACGGCGTGAGAAATGTTAGCACCAGAAGTTTCCTTCAGTATGCGGAAAAGGAAAGCCAAGTACCCATCAGAGATTTTATGTCACATGTTAGTTTTAAAGAGGTCAAATGGGTGCAAACTCATAATCTGAATGATGTTCAACATAGAATTGGACATGAAATTCATAGGGAAGTGAGGGCCACATTAACTTTAGTCAGGAAATTTGAGTTAAAGAGAGAGCAGAGGGAAGACTTAGTGAGAGAGGTGAACGAGACCGATATGGGCATCCGACCTTCCAGCAACTCAAAGATGAAAAACTTGAACTCAAGAGAAATCTAGAGCTTAGGTTTCAGACACCAAAATGTGTTGTGAGCAACACAGTTACAGCAATAGAATGATCAAAATTCCATCATCCTGCCACTAGGACGAATCGACTGGATCCTCCATGCCTGAGCCATCCAGTGTGAGAGGGAAAACACAACACATGGAAATGAATGAAACTGATCACGATACTGCCATGATCAAACCTACATCATAACATCATAACAATCCTCAGTTGGATCCTCCATACCCAAGTGTTTCAAACAATGTTTACAAACAAAATGGAAAGAAATAGGAAACTGACTTCTATTAATATGAAAGTCTCAAATTGATTACATAACCAGAGAACAACTCTGGCATCACAAGAATTGCAAAATTGGGAGCTCTTCTCAACCCAAAGACCCTGAACAATACTCAAAACTACACATATATACTCAAAATAATTCGCCATCCTCAGTAGAGGCGTGCTCGCAATTCCATGGTGTTGTGTCGTCTCAGTCAGACTGCACCTTCAGTCTCCTCCATGCATGCCTTCCTCTATCAGACGAGATATCAGAACACCTGAGTTGACAATCTTCCTTCATGATCAGATGGTTCTAACTTTTGATTCATGGGGGAGATGATGCTCCAACCACCTCCCCCACTTCATAACTACTTCATTGGTATTAGGATGTCCCAATTCAAACTTGGCACCTGGGAGACGTGGTGGGCTCTCCTTGGCCGTATGCTTCTTAGTTGGACCTTTGCAGAGGGACCCGGAAGGAAGACATGGATGGAGCTGACAAGGATGAAGAAATGGGTGCAACCAGTAGGCTACTGGGTGTACGAGGTCCAGGTGGAGGTGACATGGAGGCTAGGAGAAAGTTGTGGGGGTGATACGATGTAGGGATAAGACATGGAGGCAATGGAGAGGTCGCGGTGGTACGTGATTGGTTGAGGGGGGATACGACAGCATGACATAGGTGACATGGATGGGAGGTGGAGGACACATGTTGTGAGGTGATAAGGGGGAGAGGGAATGAGAGATGTGAAAGATAGAGGAGGGAGGTTAAGTGGGAGACAAGTGTCAGGAAAGCGGGAGGCGGTAAAGATGAGCGGTAAGTTGTCTACTCAAATATGGGGGGGAGTGGTAAGAGAGAAAGGTCAGGGGGGGGCTCTAAGTTCATAAGAGGGCACCATGTTAGTGGGGGGCCCTCCAGGGAAACCTCTTACTCAAAACCCACCCCCCCCTCGTTAAAGGAAGATGCTTGGGGGGGTCCAACTTGGGCTGAGCGTCGTAGATCTAAGCGCACCCAGATCGACTGCTCAGATCTACGTGCCCCATAACACATCGCACCAAACCATCACATCATCCTCGATAGACTTAGGATAAACGCCATTTGTGGGTTTTTATCCCCTTTTTCTCGCATTTTGTCACCTAGAGGCCAAAACCAAGGAAAACATCCCCCCTACAAGGATATGTGCTAACAAAATGCACCAACAATATTTATGTTCCTGATGAATGGAGTGTTTAGGGAATACCTGGACAAGTTTGTAATTTTGTTCCTATATAATATACTCATATACTCTAATTTAGAAGAGGAAAGTGAGAAACATTTAATAGCAGTGTTGTAATTTTTAAGAGAGCATTAAATGTATGATAAGATAAGTATGTACATCTTTTATCAAAAGAATATTCACTACTTGTGATATATAATTTCAGAAGAAAGGATAACAATGGATCTTGAGAATATAGAGGCCATTAGAGGATGGTGAGTGCCAATAAATTTCACATAGGTCAAGTCATTCATGGGTATTTCTGGTTATTACCAAAGATTCATGAAAGGATTCTCAAATATTGCAATCCCAGTCACTTCTTTGCAAAATAAGGGAGTGAAATTTGAATGGAATTCCAAGCGTGAAGAGAGCTTTCAATAGTTGAAATACATATTGACAAGTGCACCAATACTAAATATTGTAGATCGAGATGAATATTTTTTTTTGTGCACCAATGCATGCAAGGAAGGGATTGGTGGGGTCCTCAACAAAGAGATCATGTGGTAAGCTATGAGTCGATAAAATTAAAAGAGAATGAGAGGAATTATGTTACACATGACTTGGAATTAGCAGCCACTGTACATGCACTAAAAATGTGGAGACATTATCTCATGGGAAGGAAATTTGAGCTAAGGATAGATGACTATGGTCTGAAACATTTGTTTGGAAAACCAACATTAAATGCCATACAAACTATATGGTTAGAACTCCTCAATAAATATGATTTTGAAATTAAGCATATAAATGGAAAGGAAAATAAAGTGGTTGATGCACTCAACAAGAGAGCTTATGAAATGCATATTGTAGCCATCAACATGTACATGACTGATCTGAAAGAAAAAAATATTGCAAAAACAAATTTAGATCAACAATATTTGCAAATAAAAGAAACATTGCATCGAGGAAATTTACAGCAGAAATTTAAAGACTTTGAGCTAAATGAAGATGGAATTATCATGTACAAAGGAAAAATATATGTGTCAAATTAAAGTGAGATGAAAAATATAGTGTTGGGGGGAATTCACAATGTTCCATATGTTAGGCACCCAGGATATCATAAGATAATTGTAGATGTAAGAAGTCAGTACTTTTGGCCATGAATGAAGAAATAAGTGGCTAATCACATAGCCATATGCCTAGAATTTCAGAAGGTGGAGACATGATATATACATATATCTGGGTTATTGCATCCATTTTCCATTCCAGAATGGAAGTGGGAACAATGAATAAACATGATTTCATCATGGTGGTGGTGGATAAATTAACTAAAGAAGAACATTTTATTCCAATGAAGAATACAAACAAGGAAACAAATATTACATAAAAATATATGAAAGAAGTTTCCAAGCTACATAGAGTGCCTAAGGAAATAATTTCAAATAGAGATCCAAAATTCACATCCAATTTTCGGAAAGGTTTGTTCAAAAGATTTGGGACAAATCTAAATCTCAGTACAATGTATCACCCAAAGTTGAATGGGAAAAAAAAGAGGACTAACATAATAATTGAGGACAAACTTAGAATGTATTTTATGGACCAACCATCAAAGAAGGAGGATTATATTCACTTAGTTGAATTTTCTTACAATAATGGGTAGCATGTCTCATTAAAAATGAGTTTGTTTGAAGCATTGTATGGCAGAAAGTGTAACACACCAGTGAGTTGGCATAATCCAATAGACAAATAAATTATTGGGAAAAACATTTTCAAGGAAATGGAAGAGTAGATGACAAATATTAAGTAGAATTTAAAGCTTTCCCAGGATAGGTAGAAAATTTATATGGAAAAGAAAAGACTTTTGAGATATTTTAAACTGGGCGAACATGTTTTTTTAAAAGTGAAGGAAAAAATAAGTTCGCTAAGATTAGGAAGTCTCTCAAAGTTGGAAACAAGATATTGTGGACCTTTTGAAATATTAGAAAAGATAGGGTCAGTTGCATACATGTTAACATTTCTTGTATCCATGAGAGTGCATAATCCATTCCATGTGTCATTATTAAAAAAATATATTATTGACTGTAACCACATAATTGATTGGAATATGATCCAGGTGGAACACAAAGGAAATTTTCAGGTGGAACTAGTACACATCCTGGATTGGAAAGTCAAAGTGATGAGGAACAAATACATAGGGATGGTAAAGGTTCAATGGACCTGCTACGGCCTTGAAGATGTTTTTGGGAAATTTAATTTCTTAAATTGTTGATCATCAAATTATCGACCAGGAGCTTGTAAGTTGAAAAGGTTTCAGGAAAATATATGAATATCTAAGTTCGACTGGTTTCTATGCTAAGTTAAACACACTATAAATTTGCTTAATTAACACTTCTAAGGATCAGTTTAATCATGAACTTATATTTTACATGTCAAACAATCACATCTAATTTCATCAAATCATTTTTGGAATAGCAATTGCCAACATCATAAATATGTTTAAACAATCCAACTACCCCTTGTAGTTTGATTAAGAAAGAAAATGAAACACGCAATGAAAAAATAAAACACACAAGAGTCATAGGTTCGAGTCATGTATATTTTCAACTACCTGTTGGATTCCCTAGGTTAAAAAATTCTCACAACAAAGGGACCTAAAATTGACTCAACACATTGCATAAAAATAACTAGAAACTACACCAAAATAAACAATTGAAATGAAAGTAATTGAATTTACTAAGTTTAATTTAAAGCATAAATGAATTTATTAGAATTTATTCCACTGAAAATAAGCCTACCTACTAACTTTGCAAGTGCATCCCAGGATAGGGGGGCCTACTAGCTGGGAGCACTGCGGGAAGATAAAGACTCAAGAAATAATGAGCAACAAATTACTATAATTAATTAATTCAAATTTACATAGTACATGCACATGAGGGTTGAGCCTCTGATCTGATCTTTTACAAATCTCACTACTATGTGTCCTACTACTTAATGCTAACCTCCTCTGAACATAAATGCTCTATTATATAGGAGGTTTCATACATTACAATTCAGACCATTGATTATGGATCTCTAACCACTATAATGATAAATATAGATACATCATTACAAAAAATACAATTGATATACAAAATAGGATACTTGAGTCATAACCATGAGATCTCCATGAGTCATCATGATTTCATGATTGAAAGCATGAAATCATAACTAAGGATTCGATCTATGTAGAGTATGTTTTTATGCTAATATCACAACCTGAGAGCCTTGTGGACATAAAGAAACCCATGTATTATTGTTGTAGAACAAAACTTACATCCTTTTCTATGCTCATTTGGGGTGGAAATATCTTAACCAACAATTATGTCATTAGTGGCCGCCTACAGGAAATCCGGTAACTGAAAATACATACAAGAAATTTGTGCAACTACTAGACTACCTGCAGTGGCTTCTGGTAACTCGACCATTCTACACTTCTAGTAGTTAAACTACTTTTTTATTTTAATAGTTATAGTGGCACCTGATGATCGTATAGAATGCACAAGGACTATGAAACCTAGAGATAATTAGATAAGACAAATCACATCCAAAATGTATGCTTAAACATAATAAATACCTTGTTTGAATTAATAATGCTTAGACCATGAAAATGACAAGTATAATGGAAAAAGGTAAGGAAAGTGATGGTAAAAATGGGGTATGATGGGAAAAAAGAGACTATCTAATATGTGAAAAATGAGTCAAAATTGAGACCTAACACCTCCCCCATACCCATACTTTTGCATGTCCTTGTGCATTATACATTCTGCATCCTGGGCCAACAAATTGAGTCTTATTGGCTATTCTTTATGTTCCCTCTGCATTTGCAGCAAGATTTTCAACTTCAGTCTTCTGTAATGATCTAACAATTGTACCAATTTCACGTACCACTTCTTGCCCCTCATAGTCAAAAATTTGTTCCTGGCCACCACCCAATCCCTAAATTTTTTTTAGCTAGGAATCCCTCTCCTTGAGGACTTGAATGAAGAAGGAGGTAGTGTTTACCTGGAATCTACAGGTACACATGAAGACCATGATGTATGGTTGATCAACTCAGGTGCATCATATCATATGACTCCTCACAGAGAGTGGTTCTGTGAATATGAAAAATATGATGGTGGTGTTGTATTCCTAGGAGATTACTCGACAACGAAAATCATGGGACGTGGAAGGGTTAAGTTGTTGCTAAAATATGGAAGGATTAGAACTCTCCCTGGGGTTCTGCACATTCTAAAACTACCCATGAGCCTAATATATGTAAGCAATTTGGATGATGCAGGAGTGGTGTTGGCCCTCAACCAAGTTTTGAGATATCCTTGGTCAAGTTTGACCATTTTGGAATTCGACAGCCTGTCGAAGGCAGAGTGCAAGATGAAGCAGAGATTGCAGGATCTCGTCCCCTTTTTGGGTCCTTTTTTGGATTTGGGAATATGTGACGAGTATGGGAATGTCAGCCCATGGGTTTACCCATGCTTAGGCCTATTTTGTAATATATAAATAGATGTCTAGATAATGTAAGGAAATATAGAAGAGGAATCTATGGTATGTTGTGATAAGTGCAAGTGTGGCTTGTAAATTCTTTGTGCATACTGTGAGAGACTTCCATAGCTAAGTGAAAGTGGTTGTAACAAACTGTGAAGGGATTTGTGTTGTAATGCAAGGAAGGAGGATCTAGCGAGGTGCACAGATCTCTTGTCCTATGTGGAGTAAGTTTTTTGTGGCTTTGTGCATGTATCTGATTGAAGAAGCTATTAAAGATGAATATTTGGTGGACATAGTCCTAGGGTGGGGGTGAACCACGTATATGATGTTTTTCTATGTGTTGTGCGATGTGTTGGTGTACTTATGTGTTATCTTCTAAGTGCTTGACATAGATAGATAGATAGATTTGTTTATATTTTGTGCTTATGATGAATATGGATGCTAGATCTGACCTCTGTGAACTTGCTTAGTGCTTGAATCTGCTAGATCTGATCTAATTCCTTATGCTAAGTGCTTAGATACATTAGATCTGGGTGAATGTTGTGATGCTATGTTTTATCTGTGGAGTATATATTGGTTAAACATTGATGAAGGTTTAATGTTGAGTGCTCTGTTAATACCTATCAAAGACATGTTCCCCAGCTAAGGTTGTAGGCATCTGATTCCTGCAACCACCCCTTCCTCTTCCTTGGGTGAGACTTCATCTGCTTCGCAAGTGTTTCTGAAAAGGTCGATATTTAGGGTTTTGTTTGTGCGTTTTTGTAGTGTTGAAACTTGGGTCTGCCTCTGTGCCAAAAAATGATTATGTTGTCGGGACCTGAAACTGTGATTGTTGGGAACTAAGGAAGAAGAAGCTTTGTGCAAAGATTCGACCTGAAACTGAGAAAGATCTGTGCATAGATCTGTTTCCCTAGTGTGCATCATTCTTCTTGACTTGTGAAGCTCTGTGCCAAGAAAATAGGTCAGATATGAAGAAAAGAGGTAAGATTTGCAAGATTTGTTCTTTGATAAAGGTAATAATAGTGAAAATTTCTAGATCTGAAAGCTTTGTGCTCTGTAGAAGTAAGACAAGTGGAAAATTTTATTTCTAAAGAATGGATCTAGGTATGTTTGATAGATTATTTCCTAGCTCAAAAACTAGAGTACTGGTAGATGAAATAAGGTTTGACATCAGTAGATCTAATAAGAATAGTGAGAGATATGTTATACCTATGCATAGAAAGAATATTTGTACTAAAAAATGGATGCAGGATCCTAGAAAGAATTTTTTGTAGGTTAGCTCCTACGATCCTAGAGCATAGTACAAAAAGGGTTGGGGATCAGTTAAAAGAAAGAGAGGATTAACCCTCTGTTACAGTTGAAGAAAACCAGGAAATCTTGTCAAGGAATTCCCTGGGAGAATACCTAGTTGTCTCTGTTGTAAAGATATGGACCATGAAGTATTGGATTGCCCTAGAATGATTGCTAAAGTTAAGAGAATGAATCTGAACCAAGAAATCCCTAAGGCATATCCAAAAACTAATATTATGGAAGAATCCCAGAAAGAATCAGATAAAGTAATGATACAGATGAGAGAAACCCTAAATTACCACCGACATGTCAGATTATCAGAGATATTCAAAGAAAAAGAATGCATTGAAGAAAGATTAGGAGACTTCAACATTGACTGTGTTTTGGATGAGGAAAAATAGGTGAATGTTATGACATAAAGAATCTGGGAACTTTTAGGAAAGCCTGCTATGGTTCCTTCACTAGGAGGAATAGGATTATTCAGAGGAAAATTGATAACCCTATGTGGGAATCTTTCTCAAATACATATGAATGTCAATGGAGCTTTGATAGAAGAAGATTTTGAGATCATTAAATTTATTGAGGACAGCACGCCATTTACCATTTTACTAGGAAGACCTTGGATTAAAAGAGATCAAGACAGAAGGAAGGAAGAAGAAGCAAGAGTTAAAAGATTTTATAACTAAAAGGATCACACACCATATTGAAGAACAGGAAAACAAATCACAACTATTTAACAACATTGACGTAGATATCAAAGTTGCAAGAACACTAGAGGACCCACAGAAGACTGAAATACCTATCCCAGATAAAAAAGAAGTATTACCCTTGAATCCTAGGAAAGAATATCAATGGCGTGAAGTCACTATGTCAAAAGAAGATAAGAATCAGAATGGGAAAAGAAATACTGAGATGAAGCTCACTGGAAAGAAGGCTAGAAAACTAGGTAAGAAGAGTGATAAGATCGAAAAGTTGCAGAAAGATTCAGAAGGAATATCGAAGAAGGAAAGTTTATAAAATTGGAGCTTCGTCGGGATATTAGCACAGTGACACATGGCACTTTTCCATGGTGAAGAAATATAGTCATTGGGGACATTATAACAGTTAGACCAATGCTCTGAATGGGTAGAAAGGCATTTATGACCAGAAAGCTCTCCATCAGACCATTGGGACAACACCATAATGGAAATAACAGAGTTCATGAAGGCTTCATACCCATTTCAAGCGACCCATTGCCAAGTTACCTATTTATCCCATCGCGCCATGCACCGAGAACACTTTTGCTAACCAACAATTTGAGCCCGCAGACTAAGTTGATCTTGCACAATGATCATCGCATTGTTTCCATCTATTCCATTGCAGTGTCTAAGTTAATATGAACCTGATATAGTTAATAACGAGTGTGTATTTACGAGGAGCTCAACGCAGTCGAAGAATCTATGACATAAATACTCATCGACCTGATGACTGAAAGAGTCATGTCAGAGAGAGGATTATCTATAGGTGTACAAGATTCATCCACAAGAATAGTGCAAGCATCTCCATCAACTTCTTGCGGAGACAGACCATCCTAACCCTTAGATGAAAAGCGAACCAAGCATAGCGATGATCTAGCAAATTCCAAATTGATCTTGACTATGTTACCCACCTACATACCACCTCTGAGCAGTGCAGTAAATCGAGATAGCGTGCCCAGATATTTTGAGTACACCTTGGTCACTGCAAACCTCCCAAAGGGAATCTGTGCAGTTCGATTAGACCAAGACAAGATTGTAGCATTGAAGTTCAGCGACTTCAACCTCGGCGATCGAAAATTCTATAACATGTGTTACACATCAACATTACTTGCTTTGATAAGTATCACAAGTGTCGCATCTTGCTCACAACTGTCGCAAGTGTCGCATGTTGTTCACAAGTGTCGCAAATGTCAAGAAAATCATATTTCCATGATGACGACACTAAGGAGACACTTATAATACCTCAAACACGTGATTTGGAGGAAGAGGGATGGTTAACTGAAGTCAGGTATCTCTTGCCACCTGAAAGAAGCTTTCAAACTAAGGTTTTAGAGGAGAGTGCTCCCCTATATCACCCTTAGGAGCATTGGCGCTCCCCTATAAGGTGCTAGGGAGCGTTATAACACCAAACTGCCCCTCTGAAGGAGCGCTACATATCTTTAGAGTGGTGGCACCCCCCTAAAGCCTACTAGGGAGATCTATAGCGCTCTGATGGCCTTTTTGAGGGAGCGCTTTCTATTCTGAGCAGTAGTTGATCTATTGAGGAGATTAAGGGGAGGATCTTTCAATCTTAGAAGGCAGTTGCATTCGAATTCTTGGTTCAACCATGATCTTAGGAGAATATCCTTGGTTCAAGGAGGGAAATCCTCAACTTACTCTAAAGATACCTCAAGAGGTTAAGCCTCTCTAAACCTATATAAACAGGCTCTATCATGGTGAAAAGGGGGAAGAATTGCAAGCATGAAACCTATGATCTCATAGGAAACACACAGTGGACTGGAGGAGAGTAATCAGTGAAGTTGTTGTCATCCAGGTCGTGGATCTTTTGAGAAAGGGTTAGACAAAGGGGACTTGACGAAGCTGTCACATTCGCATCTACGGCTATAAGTTACTTATTTCATTGTTCTCATCAATATGACACAGTTGGCCTGTTTCTTTCTAGTTTTTGTTTGATATTACATGAACTTGTCGCTGATAGATAGATCTATTTTCAAGCTAATATCAATAGAGTAGGAAGTGGTTGTACTATTGTTTGTCTACAGGGCTCATCGAGGAGCAAAAGATCGGAGCTCAACTCGGAGCATGCAGGGACAAATGTCGGTAAAAGGTACTTATTTTCTCCTTCCTCCTCATGCATTAGTTTGTATAGATTCAAAAGGAAGTCAGTGTCCACGTTAAGCGTCTTCTGTTTTAAGAGTTAAGAGTCTAGCTCTCAAGAGGATATCTACCTGTCCACAGGGAGATTTTCCTTCAACAATATGCTTGTCCCACATAAGTACCTGACCAGAATGAAGGGGAAGAATTCAAATATAATCCCCCAAACGTGGACCCATAAGCTCAAGCAATCCACCCTGCTTAACGTCATGAAGATCCCACACTTCGAAAGACACCAGGAGGTGAATTCATGTGTCAAGATACTACTTTCCTGCTACCATGGAGGTTATTTGTGGCTAGACCATTGTATCATAGTTGATCCGACGGTGATAAATCAGTTCACAGGGTTGAGTATTCAGGGACTTGATCCACAAGAGTTTTTTCCAGAAAAAGCCATGGATCATGCTCTAGCACAGAGGATCAAGGACACCTACGGCGATGTCAAGAAGGGGACGTGAGGCTACAAGGTAGCTTCTATCTAGAGTGGCACAGTGTGCCTCGCCTATCAGTTGATTGCAAGGAAGTTAGTAAGAAAGAACCAACCTACCCAAGTCACCAGCTTTATAGTCGACCTCGCAGGGAAGTGCGTGGAAGGCCTACAAATGAACTGGGCAAAGTACCTAGTGAATCAATTGGCTTTTGATCCTTATCGCATTCATTTCCTAGGAGATGCTGGAAGGTGCGACCTTCCCCGACATCGAGCCATTTGAGCCGTTGGCCGCGAAGTTCAGTACACTTTGGTATTCCAGTGATATGAAAAACAAGTGGCAGTCAAATGTTTTTTTTCATACCTACTATGATCAACTGAAGAGAGCCATATAGTTCGAGCCTCGCATGAATCTGAGCACTCTACATCGATTCTGGCCTTTGATGAAGTTCATCATAGATCATAATTTCATTTATATTACAGTGCTTGTCGATGAACATAAGAAACAACTTCATTCCTACTACAAGCTGACGGTGGAGGACCTGGAGGAGATTACTAAGGAATGGTATGGTGACCTCCTTATCCTCGCCAACCCCACAAAGATATCTAACATCGACAGCCCAGAAACTATGCAGGATATACCCGGACCTAGCAAGACAAAGAAGACCGAAGAGGTCCAAGGATTAGACAATGCATCCGTGAAGACTGCTTCCATATCACCAGAGCAAGGAGGTGATGGAAAAGAGTTAGATGGCAAAGAAGTCGAACATAAATAAGGAGACGAGGTTGATCCCCTGAAGAAGAGGAAGGGTTTGGCTCCAAAACCTTCTTCCTAGAAGAAATCAAAATCCTCCATGACCAAGATGGAGACTGTCCTCACCTCTGAAAACTTCAACTTCCTCATAGCAGCCTTGAACAATGCTTCGTTGGAAATAGCAGAAAAACAAGAGGCCAAGAAGGAAGAAATGTATGATAGGGTTGAAATCGAAATTTGAGGGGTACAATAGGCACTACAGTCTAGCCGCACAGTCTCCACTGCACCTCTACCATTAGGAACACTAGAGTTGGGAGACAATCCAACCCAACTCCACCAATTAGCTGATACAGTCGAAGCTCGCCTTCGACGATCACAAGAGGAAACAGAACAAGCCACCCAGGCTTTGACGCAAGTATAAGGAGTACTTTTAGAATAGTGTCGAGTTGCAGAACAAGAAAAGATTTCTCTCCAAAGTTCGACAAAGAAAAAGCACAAATACAGCAAGGAAAATAATAGTTGCTCACCGAGCAACTCGAAGTAAAGGAAGCGGTCAACAGAGTGCTTCGCTCTGTGATGTTTGTAGAAATAAAGGTAGAAGATTGAGTTACACAGCAAGTAGAGTAGCTTGAAGAATTGATCCAGTATCTACAGAAATGCATCACAGACTTAGAACTACACACAGTGCCCGAAACCCCACAAGATGTGAAGGACCAAAGAGAAGCAACTGCCAGGAGCACAATTGAGAGACAAAAGGCCCTTGCTATGGAATACAAGTAGCTGAGTGATTACAGTGACCTGACATACAAGCGACTCGCTGAGATTCCAAAATCAAAATCACTGGAATCGTAGCTCCAAGAGGAGAAGTATCAAGCCGAAATGATATAGGCACAGTTGAAGCTCTTTTCATACATGGAAAGAATGAAGAGATCTCAAGAGCAACGCACCACCCAGTAGCATATTCACGCTATTCAGAGAAGGGTTATGGAAGTAACTTAGAGACTCCAACCTTTGCAAGATAAGGCCTACCAATTGTTCATAGAAGTTGAAGGTCGAGGAGCATAACTAGAGAAGGTTGTTAATACAGTTGAACAATGCCTGGAAGGACCTGTGAACGATGTAGTTATCCAAGATTTTGTTGAACAATAGGTCGTAGCACAGCAACAAGTTGAAGCATCTTGATCCAATATCGAGGCTTTCGAAGCAGAACTTCCTACATCAGAGTGACTCTAGATGAGTCACAAGTGAGTGTTGGGGGTTGGTTGGCCCTCGACCAAGTTTTGAGAGATCCTTGGTCAAGTTTGACCATTTTGGACTTTGACAGCCTGGAAAAGGAGGAGCACAAGATGAAGCAGAGATCATGGGATTGCAGCCCCATTTTGGGTCCTTCTTGGGATTTGGGAATATGTAACGGGTATGGGAATGTTGGCCCATGGGTTTACCCATGCTTAGGCCTATTTTGAAATATATAAATAGATGTCTAGGCGATGTAAGGAAATATAGAAGAGGAATCTATGTGATGTTGTGCTAAGTGAAAGTGTGTCTTGTAAATGCTTTGTACATACTGTGAGAGACTTGCAGAGATAAGTGCAAGTGGTCGTAAAAAACTGTGAAGGGATTTGTCCTATAATGCAAGGAAGAAGGATCTATCGAGGTGCACAGATCTCCTGTCCTATGTGAAGTAATATTTTTGTGTCTCTGTGCATGTATCTGATTGAAGAAGATAATAAAGAAGAAGAGTTGGTGGATGTAGCCCTAGGGTGGGGGTGAACCACGTATATGTTATGTTTATCTACTTTTACAATGTGTTGGTGTACTTATGTGTTATCTGCTAATTTATTGACATAGATACATAGATAGATATGTTTATACTTTGTTCTTATGATGAATCTGGATTCTAGATCTGACCTCTGTGAACTTTCTTAGTGCTTGAATCTTCTAGATATGATCTAATTCCTTATGCTAAGTTCTTAGATACATTAGATCTGGGTGAATTTTGTGATGCTTTGTTTTATCTGCGGAGTAGATATTGGTTAAATATTGATGAAGGTTTAATGTTGAGTGCTCTATTAAATACTAGAATCACATACATGTATCCCAGCTAAGGTTGCAGACATTTGAGTCTTGCAACCACCCCTTCCTCTACCTCGGGTGAGACTTCATTTGCTTCGCAGGTGTTGCCGAAAGGGCCGATAGTTAGGGTTTTGTTGGTGCATTTTTGTAGCATTGAACCCTAGGTCTACCCCTGTGCAAACAAGTGGATACTGTATTGGGAAAGGGAACTTGCAAGATGGTACGAGGGTCAATGGTGTTGATGAGGGGAGTTCAGTGTGGAACTATGTACAAGTTGTTGGGAATCACTTATACTAATGGGTGTAGCATTTTTTTTCCCTAGGCAGATAAATGAAGGAGAAAAGACCGATATTGTCCCTGAAAAGAAGACCATGTTATGGCATCAAAGACTAGGGCATGTATGTCTAATTGCACTCTGTATTTTGATTTATGTGAACATTTCATATATGGTAAACAAAATCAAGTAAGATTCCCATCTGGTGCTACAAGAGCAAAGGGGATCTTAGAGTTGATACACAGTGATGTGTTTGGACCTATTCCTATTACATCCCTAGGTAAATCTATGTATTATGTTTCATTCATATATGATTTCTCCAAGAACACATGGATTTATTTTCTTAGAAATAAATTTGAGGTATTTGGTAAATTTAAATAATTTAAGGCTCTGGTAGAAAATCAGATAGAAAAGAAAATAAAGGTATTGAGGACAGATAATGGTGGAGAATTCTGCGAAAATGAATTCAAAGAATTATGTAAGAAGTGTGGTATAGAAAGGTAGAAGGCTACTCCATACACACCTCAACAGAATGGAGTTGCAAAAAGGATGAATAGGACACTGATGGAAAAAGAAAGGAGCATGCTTAGTGGTGTCGAGTTAGGACATGAATTATTAGCAGAGGCGGTGGGTACCGCATGTTACCTAGTCAATCGATCACCCTCATCATCATTGGATGATAAAACTCCACATGAGGTATGGAATGGAAAGAAACCCTCTCTTGAACATTTTAGAGTGTTTGGTTGTGATGCTTATGTACATGTTCCAAAGGAAAATACGAGTAAGTTGGATAATAAAGATGAAAAGTGTATCTTTATTGGTTATAAAGATGGTGTGAAAGGCTATAATATTTGCAACCCATAAACTAAGAAGAATGTTTACAGTCGGGATGTTGTTTTTAGAGAGGTAAAATATGTTTCCAAATAGGAATTCCTACCAAGGAAAGAAGAACCAGATAAAATAGAGCTTGAGTTGGATGATGCAAAATATGAATCATCTGAAGAAGATGAAGCAGAAGAAGAAGAACCTCATACCCCAATATTGAGGAGATCAGTGAGAGAAATAAGGAAACCAAGAAGGTATATTCCACCTGATTTATATTCCAATTTTTCTTTATCTATTACTGATGATGATCCCAGAACTATCAGGGAAGAAGTGAATTCAGAGGATAGTAAACTATGGATGAAGGCCATGGTTGAAGAAATGGATGCCTTGGATAAGAATGAGGCATGGGATATAGTTGAGTTGTCGGCTGGAAGAAAATATGGTGGTAGCAAATGGTTGTTTAAGAAGAGGTTTAATGCATAAGGAAAGGTGAAGAAATACAAATATTGGTTAGTAGAAAAAGGTTATTACCAGGTAGAGGGAATTGACTTTGGTGAGATTTTTTCTCCTGTTTCCAAGTTAACGTCTATTAGATTTATTTTATGTATTGTTTCTTCTTTTGATCTTGAAGTGGAACATATGGATGCGAAGAAAGAATTCCTACATGGGGGTCTGGAATAAGAAATCTACATGAAGCAGCCAGAAGGCTTTGTAGTGAAGGGGAAGAGAGAGTTGGTTTGTAAGCTAAAGAAGTCACTATATGGTCTGAAGAAATCACCTAGGATGTGGTACCAAAAGTTTGACACATACATCCTTGGATTGGGATTTGTGAGAAGCAGGGATGATCACTGCATATATTCCAAGTGGGTTGGTAATCACTTCATTTATGTAGTGTTGTATGTTGATGACATGTTGTTGGTAGGAAATAACATGGATGCTATCAAGGAGGTGAAATCACAACTATCCTCCAAATTTGACATGAAGGATCTCGATGTTTCTAACTTCATTATGGGAATGGAGATTAAAAGAGATCGTGCAAATAAGAAACTCTAGTTGAATTAGAGAAAATATGTTGAGATGATATTGCAGAGGTTTAATAAGCATGGAAGTAAACCGGTCAAGGTTCCTATTCCTATAGGTGTAAAGTTATCTTCATATCAGTGTCCCAAGACACAGAAAGAAGAAGAGGACATGTCCCATGTTTTGTATTCTAATGTAGTTGGCAGTTTGATGTATGCAATGATCTATACTAGACTAGACATTGCACATTCAGTGGGAGTTTTGAGCAGGTATATGTCAAAACTAGGGAAGGAGCATTGGACAATAGTAAATAGGGTCTCCAGGTATCTTCGTGGCACTACCAGTTATGGATTGTGCTACCAAGGAAAACCAGGATTGGACAGAGTGGTGGACATACATGGCTTTGTTGATGAAAACTGGGATGGAGATCTGGATCACAGAATATCTACAAGTGGGTATGTCTTTAACCTATTTGGAGGATCAATCAGCTGGATGAGCCAAAGACAGGTTGTAGTGGCACTCTCAACTACATAACTTGAATACATGGAAGCCACTCATGCAAGCAAGGAAGCAGTATGTTTACAAAGATTGTGTTTGGGTATTGGGTTGTTACAACAAGAAGTGAGATTAGATTGTGATATTAAAAGTTAAATATTACTGGCGAAGAACCCAACTTATCATTTGAAGACAAATCATATTGATGTTTAGTATCACTTTGTGAGATACATGGTTGAAGAAAAGAAGGTGTTGTTGGAAAAGGTTGACACTTTCAAGAATGTTGCAGATTCATTGACAAAGTCTGTGAACACAGAAAATTTATTCTAGTGTAGAGTAAGAATGGGCATTGTTGCCCTGGATTGTTGACTATATAATCCTATGAAACCCTGTATGCAAAGAAAACAACAAGTGGGAGAATTTTGGGTATGTTTTATATTCTTTGCATGTGTGTGTGGGCGCGTCAAATTTGACAACTCCGTCTAACGATCCCAACTTCCTTTGCTCTTTGTGTCGTGTGCGTTAGTAACTTTCCTAGAAGGTCCCTGGGGGGGCAGGTATGCCCCCCCTGGTTACGCCTAGCGTTCGGCTCCGGGGTAACGCCCAGAAATTTTTTTGGGGGGCAACTTTTTCTATTTTAGCGGATTTTTCTATTTTTAGCAGTTTTCTAAATTAATCTTGGATTAACAGATTAGGGTTTTGGTATCTACGGAATACCTAAAAACATTGTATATATTTTATGGTTAATGGTGAAATTAATACAATAAAGAGTTGAAAGGTGCGACACAATGGAAGGCTGGTTTTCTCCCAGTTAAGGGCTTCCAGCGTAAATCTCTGTGTACTATGTGTATGAGCCATTGATTAATTTATGTTTTTCTTAAGAATCTATATGCATTTATTTACTTCACAGGTTTAAAACTTACAAATCCCTTCTCCACCTATCCAAGATGTTGAATGACATCCCTCTTTTATCCAATCCTTTGAGAAAAAATCCTTCTATGCTTTCAAGAATATCAAGTTATATCAAGTGTCTTTTCCTTTCCCCTAGCCTTGCTTTTATAATCTTGAGTTATAATCTAACCCTAATCTCCAAAGTGATTGACGGTTGAGATTACTTCTCACCTCACTTAATATCAATGGCTAAAATTAAATGTTATTTTTTAGCATTTCCTTAAATAACTCAAATAATTCAAATAGTTAATTAACGAAACTGTGGTTTTTCTGAACCTTACTGAAAACCTTCACCAAAGAAATCTTATTGAACAAAAGAAATTTACTTTAACAAGTCCTTTAACTAAATTAAATTCAACTATAGAAGGATTTGGATTATTTACACACGTCTAAACACATAGACTTGTGCAGAAATACCTATTTGATGCTACCATTGACATCAACACCCATATGGAGCACTATATAATAAAATGATGAAAAGTTCCATACTAGATATTTAAAAAACCCCAAGGTGGTGTTTCCTCTAAGCATGTTGGTGATTTTCTAGTCAATAGATGCTCCCAGTTGATACTCTAGTCAATACACTCAATACCACACCTTGTTATTGATGCCATAAATATCTATGGGAAGGGATAATGCTACAGTCACAAGCCAAAAAATAACCCATTTCTAGCATACACCTTTGTTATAAGCCTTATCCAAGAGATAAATAATCAATACAATAGACAAAATATGTCATGGGTATCCTTGATACCCTAATAATAAATATTAATATAATAATTCACATCATTGCAATGCATGATGTTCATCTCAATACATAGTGGTGATTGGTACAATACAATATAAATGGGTATATATCCTCTCATATATATAGGTTTGGATTCTTCACATGAAACCCCAAATATGTTCCCATAAGCCATGAATTTCCACAAGACTTTGTCAATACACCTGTATAAGTCAAGTCATGTATGCCTAAAGTATGGACCCAATTGGCTCTAATGGTACCCAACTAGTTGGTAAATCGACCTTGTTACCACTAAAACTCTCACCTAATGTGAGTCCCAATCCACAGGGTAAAAATATAAGGGAAACTTGGAGAGGTTATCTAATGTCACCTCAACAACCATCTCCCACTCTTTCTAATGGCTCTACTCCAATTCAAGGGGGGAATCCCAAAGGTAATATTAGTCTATCAAGTGATTAGGAATGGAAAGGTTGTTTTGACTTAAGTTAGATCTAGTTTTTATATGTGATAATATTGCATTCAATTCCATATCTATAAAACATAAATACTTCTAATAAAGATCACACACTTAAGTAGTTTTCTTCGACTTATTGCAAATCTGGATTATGGTGCAATATTCTCACATGTAAAAGTTGGATATAACCTAAGTCAAAGAAATTGTTTCATTCTTAATCACTTTCTAGAATTGGATTACCTTAGGGATCCAACCCCTTGAGTTGGATATCAAACCTAAACAGTGGGAGCATTTTGTTAAGGGGACGTTGGATAACCTCTCAAAGTTTCCCTTAGGTTTTCACCTTGTGGATTGGGACTTTAACACCTTGGGTGAGAGTTTGAGTGGTAACATTTTGGCTTAAAGAGTAGGATAAATTTATTGAGGTGACATTGGATAACCTCTCCAAGTTGTCCTTACATTTTTACCTTGTGGATTGAAACTTTTACGACCTTGGGTGAAGGTTTGAGTGATAACAATTCCCTCATTTCAATGGATTCCTAGTATGTCACCTCTCTTATTCAATCAACCATATTGAATCCAACAAGTTGGGTTTACCAACATTACAAGATTCCAACATTTTCATTCCATTAGAGGTCCGATATTTTCTAATAAAGAAGCCATGACATTCAAACAAAAGAGAAGAAAAGTGGTTATTCCACTAGAAAAAAAAATGAAGCCTTATGAGGAAACGAATGCAACAAACAAATCCTGGAAGATCAGATTATAATTCAAGTTTTTATAGATTTAAATAAAGCATCTGATGCCTTTTGACATTTTTATAATTCAATTTATAACTCCATATTCTTGATTGAATATGGTCTTTCCTAGGACTAATTGTTTGAGTTTTCACTTTCAAAAGAAAAAAACAACTAGAAACATACTTTTTATATCGCATTAGTTGTAAATCCTTCTTCCTTGTTAGTGAAACATGATCAAGTCAATATTAAACCCTATCATGCAGGCTCTAATGTGACTATTCTTGCTATTATGTTGCCAAAATTTTGATTCCAAATGATCCAACAACACTCACACTTATACACAATATTTTCATTTTGGGCAAGTGATAATCATGGATTGAATGTGTGCCCTAAAATAATTAGGTGTTCATTGTTCTAAAGCGTTTTGGGAGATGTGTTCTAGCAAATTGGATTCCATAAGAGAAAATAGGAAAAAAGAGGCAGATACATGGTCTGAGATCTATAATGTGTGCAAGTGAAGTGTGTTGTTAGGATATTTAGACACTTAGGAGTTAGTTAAGATCTACTTGGTCTAATATGTCATTAGGTAAAAGTGTGTTTCTTTAGTATGCATTTGTAGTTAGGAAATCTGACGGTCATGATATGTTCCCGACATAGAGTGATTCGACGGTTCATACTCTCCTCGATCTTAACGACCATTGATCTGTGGCTTAACACCCGATTGGTCCATGATCTCTATTTAAAGAGCATGGAGGGTCATTTTCTGATGATCGATTGTGAGAAACTCTCTTGTA
>ML776630.1:7632-19408 GCA_009831015.1 Picea engelmannii | reverse complement strand
TGAAAACATCGGTGTGTTGATCTTTGATCTGGTTATGTGAGTGGTTACTGAAGGTGTTCGTCCTCTGTTGGAATACCTGTGTTGTCGAACATGTGCATGCTATTGAAATTTACCTTTTATTCTACTCTTAATGCTACAAAATCTACATCTTCTAAAATGTATCGTCAATTTGTTTTTTCAATTGCAAAAAAATGCTTCCATCTTTCTATTATTATAAAACAATTTTTACAAAGAGGGATTTGTCTAACAAAAAGAGGCCAAGAATGTGGCCACCACTAGCACAATAACATTGCCTCATTGAACACTACAACAACCAATTAAATAAATTCCTAAATCATGTTGATTCAAAACTTCCATATTGACATTGTACTAAAAAGTATGTACGCGAACAACCACACTGAATAAAAAAATGAGAGAAAATATTTTATAAATAGTGTAGATCATTGCAATGGATATTAAGTCATCCTTTTCATTATTAGGTGGGGAAATCCTGTCTAATAATCACTACTTGTCAAGCCTCCCAAAATGAGAGACTAGGAAAATAATCTCTTCTTAGGTTCAATTAATAGTTTATGCACTTTTCTATGTCAAAAGATTCATGTAGTTCAACATAAGCCTCTAAACCTTATTAATTTGAGTGTCAAGCATAGGCTTGGATAAAAACCAATGATAATTGTTGAGCCTCTAAATTGACATCCCCACTACCCTATTATACTCCTCATCTATACCTTTTTGGCTGACCTAAGCTTGGATAAAAGACAAAGAACACTACCATTAGCCATTGATGAGGTCATAAGGTAAAGTATAATTAATTCATTCATTTTTGTGGTTTATTGAGCTAGGAGACTAAATGTTTCATGTACTAATGTTTCAATTCGCCATGTATGACCTTTGACCTCTAGATGAGTCCATCCTTTCTGTACCATCTCATCCATCTGGTACCAAGCGCACCTTCCATCAGATCCGGCACCGAATCTCACCTATCGTGATCCGGTACCAATGGCCGCAGACTGTTGTGATCCAGTACCAATCATTTGTGCATTGTTCGAATCTAGTACCATTTACTGAATCTCACTTGTCACAATCTGGTACCAATACAAGAAGCAGAGTACACCCCCAGATTGTTCCCAAGATAATTGTTATATGTTTATTGAATCATCAAATCTCTAGCAAGGCTATGTTAAGCTAGTTTGTTTATTTGCTTCATCCTCATACACTTTGTGTCATGAGGATGAAGCTTAAAAGCTGTAACCGAATATATTTTGACTGATTTGCTAAATATTTCACCTCATTTTGTTTCACGACTAAGACTGTTTAAATAGTCATGGCAAGGATGGTGGAGGTAGTAGAGAGTTAGCATAACACAGTAGGTGAAGAAGCGTTACATATTGTGGAACACATTCTGAGTTGAAGTTTTAATAGAAGGATGTTAATCATTTCCAGATCTTGACCATTTATGAATGAATGTGAGTTGAGTTGTTAGCATAGTTTAATTCTATGTTTTGAAATTTAAGTAAGATGTGTGGATTGAAAGAAAGCTTACTGTAGACTCCAGTCACTGACCTGTTGACATGGCAAGGGCCCACCACCCAACAAAGGTCAGCATCCTTATAGATTAGTGTTAGTAGTTGATTTCAATAGAATAAATGTTAGATTAATTGAATCTTAATTCTTTCAGATGATAGCAGTATAAGTTCAGTTTAGGTTTCGATTGCTTAGAGATCCTTTTTCACATGCTATGTTTCTGTTTTTATTTCATGGACATAAATGTTGGCAGTAGTAGTCAAACATATTGAAGGCGAACAAGTGAAGTTTACAACAGCACATTGTGAACCACAACATACTCAGTATATTGACTATTGAACTACCCATGCTATATCTTGATGATTGATGTGTGATTTCCCTTTCAGAAGTGTGATTGCATAGTTAGTTTTCTGGGTCAGATAGCAGAGTTGATCTGTCAAAATAACTCCATCTCATACTTTCATGTGCCATAATGGATTAGATAGCCTCTCTGTGCCAAAGTGTGTTTTGATTTGTTAGTTTGTTCTATTTCCATCATACATAATCTAGAATAGTTCTATACTCATGACATTAGAATTACATTTCTTACTAGTGCCTTGTAACTTTGTTGATTACAAATCTTGGATTGATAATTAATGAGTGCATTATACTAAACATATAAGTAGCACAACATTTTGGCGCCATTGTCAGGGAGTTGCAAACGGTAGGAAGTGATTTTTATATTAGATTGTTTGCATAGTTTTTGAATGATTTTAAAGGCTGCTTGAGGGAGGAGGATAAAACATTTAAGACGTGAGTGAAGAGCCACGCGACCACTAGATTGGGGTTCTCTGACGCCAGGTTTCCTTCTTACCTTCTAGATAGAATTAGGATTTCAATTCAATTAAGAATCAAATTTCCATTTTATGCATAGATATAGAGATAACAAGGGTAGATTTGTAAGCGCTAAAGATTCAAAAACAACCTCCCCCCACTAATCCAACTGACACTGGTGCAGGAAAAATTCTACCAGGAGAAAGTTCAAGGGGAGCGAGCAAGGCTCTAGAAGAAGAACCTAAAAAGGAAGAATCAGCATTGAGGCGGGCAGAATGTGAATCTGTTGAACATTCAGAAGACACACAAAATCCAGTTTTTGAACCATCTATCAGTGGAATGGCAGAAGAAGAAGGAAATGCAGCCACTAAAATTGAGACCTTTGGGTTTCCAATCTTGGATATTTCCATAAACATCAGCATGAAGAACATCCCACTATCATCACTACCCACTTTCAGAGGTATGTCAACTGAAGATCCAGATTTATTTTAATTCGAGTTTGACATATTATGTAGAACCTATAACTACTCAAACGATGCCCAAAAACTTAATCTCTTTCCTGCTACAATGAAATATTTAGCCTTAAGATGGTTCATGAGCTTAGGATAAAATACAATCCTCTCTTGGGATCATATGAAATACACATTTTTATGGAAATGCCAAGACTATTGTAAGGATAATGCTAAAAATGACATTTTTAAAATGCAGCAAATAGAAGATGAAATCCCTAAAGACTACTTAGAAAGGTTCTTATACAACTACCAGAAATCAAAATTATTCACCACAGACCCAGCTGTAGTAAGAACCGTATTTTTGAAAGGTATTAGAGATGACTACATAGAAGTTTTAAATTTTTTAATTTCAGGAGATGTACACCAAAAGCCTTTTGTAGAGATTGCAGATTATTGTAGAAGATACTCAAGAGGACAAGCTAAAACAAGGAAAGCACCAAGATATTCTTTTAGCAGAAATACAAGACAAAGCTCAGGAACGGTCACTAGAATTGAGTCAGTAAACCTATTAGAAAACTTTAAAACAGACATCTTGAGAACAATCAATAACCAGTTAGATACCCTAAAACTAAAAAAGAAACAAGAAGAAGAGATTGTTTTAGCAATTTTCTGTCCTAGATGTTGAAAGAGGCATGGTGAGAAAGAATGTCCATTAAATGTCATAGATATTTGTGGCATGTGTACACTAGAGCACCCCACATCTGAGTGTCCAACTTTTCTTGAACTACAAACCATGTATAGGGGAGGAGGAGTCCCACGGGAACAATCATACCCTTCCAGAAGACCTTGGAGAGAAAAAAACCCCAATGCATTTTATGACCCTAATGCACAGTATCAACATCAACAATGGGGCCCTTTCTCAATGACCTATCCACAATGGACACCTCAGCACACCCAAACTCAACCTTGGAAACAAGGTTGGAGGGGGGTTGTGTATGGAAATCCCTCTTACCCTACATATCCACAGTATCCTGCAAAAATTTCCCAATTACTACCTGGATTTAACCCACCACAGATGCAAGCCTTACTCCCACCTCCTATACAACAACAATTTACAACACCCTTGAACCCTAACCAGTAGCAACAAGCACCTATAAATGTCAATCAACAGCCACAAAACCAAGCTGCCCACAATCCTTCGAGACCAACAACAATCCCTTCCCAGCCAATCCCTAACCCCAATAATCGACCCACCCACCCTGTGCAAAATACATAAGTTCAAACCTTTCCCACATATGAAATTCAAGTACGATTAGGGAAAGTTGTAAATCAATCAAATCTTGCAGTAATAATTCAGGAAGAAAATGATAATCATTCTGAGGAAGAAAAAACTCAAACCACTCCTGCAGAAGAAGATACTTCCCCTCCTATTCCAAGCACTTCTCAGTCTGTACGAGTACCTCAACAAGTTAATCTTCCACCCTACCCCAAAAGACTATTAGTAAAAAAACCTGACCCACCCTTGCACAAAGATATAGAGGATGAATTACGAAATGTATGTATAAAAATACCTTTGTTGCAAACCATTAAGGATATCCCCATATATGCCAAAATCATAAGGGGTCTTTGCCTTAAGAAACCAGGAAGGAAAAAGAATGAACCTCCCCTTGTTCAGGTGGTGGGACAATTATCTAAATTTATTTCTAAAATGCCATACAAATATAATGACCCTGGGAACCCAGTAGTCACTGTTGAAATTAATGGTATTTCTTTACCAAACACACTCATTGATTTGGGTGCAACAATTAATGTAATTGCTTTTGACACTATGTAAAATCTCCAAATCAACCAATTAAGACCAACCCAAACCATGATAGAGTTGGTAGATAAGTTAGTCATTAGCTCTGCATAAAGTTTAGATGATGTCACAGTCACTCTAGCTTGGGAATATCGAGTAGAATTTCTATTCATCTACTCTAAATCATCCTCCAAACCAGGACACCCTGTGGTTCTTGGTCGTCCTTGGCTGGCCACAGAAGATGCCTTTATCAGTTGTCGGTCTGGTGAGATGACTATATCCAATGGCACACATAGCCAAAAGCTTGTCCTCTTTCCTCCTACCCAACTGGCACAGGAGATACCTGTCTAGTTAGAAAAACCTTATGGAGAAGAAAATTGCATCAGACCCATGTTAACACTTGAACAGGTAAGAGGAATACAAGAACAATCGGATGAACAAGTCTTAAGTTTATTTTTGGCTGATACACATTGTATTGAATATTCGAGGTCTTTTGCAGAATTGTCACACATTTTTAGTTCTGAATTTCAACAAACTTGGAACCCTGATATCACTCAATTATATACCTTATCACCAGCTTCCTCAGAGAAGAAATAAAGTATTTAACTTGTTGATATTAGCCCAGGAAAACCTTTGTATATCAACTCTAGTTTGGAACCAAAACAAAAGACACAAGTAATTGAAATGCTCCAAAGACAATTTGATGCATTTGCATGGGATTATGCAGACATGAAAGGCATTCACCCTGACACATGCACACATCATATCTACACTAATGGCCAAATCACACCAGTTAGACAGCCTCAACGAAGGATGAATCCAACCCTTAAAGATTATGTAAAAGAGGAATTGTAAAAACTCCTTCAAAACAATCTCATATACCCCATTTCAGATAGTGAATGGGTGTCTCCACTTGTCATAGTTCCCAAGAAAAATGGTAAGTGGAGAATATGTGTAGACTTCAGGGAGTTGAACAAAGCCACCCATAGGGATTATTTTCCCTTACCATTTATTGATCAGGTGTTGGATACCTTGTCTTTGAAAGAAGTATTCTTCATTCTTGGATGGGTTTAGTGGTTATAACCAAATACAAATAACACCTGAAGATCAGGAGAATACCACTTTCACCTGCCCATGGGGAACCTATGCTTAAAGGGTCCTTCCTTTTGGACTTTGCAATGCCCCGACCACTTTTCAAAGATTTGTCCTAGCCATTTTCTCTGACTTGACCAATGATTGCGTGGAAGAATACATGGATGACTTTACAGTCCATGGAAAAGACTTCCAGGAAGCTTTGACCAGTCTAGAAAAAGTCTTGATTAGGTGTAAGGAAACTAATCTTTCCCTAAGTAATGAAAAGTCAAAAATGTTGTTCACTGAAGGTATTGTTTTGGGACATCACATATCTGGTTGTGGAATGAGAGTTGATCAGGAAAATATTCATATTATCACACAAATCAGAATACCTTCCTCACAAAAGGAAGTTCATAGATTTTTAGGGCATGCTGGCTACTATAGAAGATTCATTCTGAATTTTACAAGCCTAGCTACCCCTTTATTCAAGTTATTATCTAAAGAAGCTGAATTCAAGTTGGATGATGAATGCCAAATATTTTTTGAAATTCTAAAACAGAAATTGTCAACTACCCCTGTATTAAGAGGACCAAATTGGTCCCTTCCTTTTCATATCTATATCGATGCCTCAGACATAGCTCTTGGGGAAGTTCTTGGACAAAGTAAAAATCAAATGCCTTATGCTATTTACTTTGTCGGTAAAAATCTGTCTCCAACTGAAGTTAATTATATGGTCACAGAAAAAGAATTGCTAGCTATGGTCCATGCTATCAATAAATTTAGACACTATATTACAGGATATCAAGATTTTGTACACACTGATCATTCAACCATCAAATTCTTAATGAAAAAACCTGTAACAAATCCTAGAGTCACAAGATGGTTTTTATTATTGGAAGAGTTCAATATCCACATTATTGATAGACCTGGTAATGATAATCGTGTGGTTGATTTCTTATATAGAATGATTCATCTGGGAGATAACGCATCAGTACAAGATAACTTTCCTGGTGAAAATTTGTTTTTTATTTCTACATTCACTCCTTGGTATGCAAGTGTAGCTAACTATCTTGTGACAGGGAAGATGCCTCAGAAATTGTCTCCTAGAGAAAAACATAAAGTAATTCAGCTAAGTGAAAACTATATGTGGCACGATGATTGTCTCTACAAAACAGGACCAGATTTGGTAATTAGGAGATGTGTAAGGGAAGATGAAATTCATGATATATTTCAAGCCTTCCATGATGGTCCTTGTGGAGTACACTTCACAGACAAGAGGGCCACTTATAAAGTTCTACAATCTGGCTATTATTGGCCTCATATTTTCAAAGATGCTAAAACCTATGTATCCAATTGTGATGAATGCCAACGAATGGGTAAGCCTACTGCACGAGACCAAATGCCACTTCAAGCCCAAGTAGACATTAATCCTTTCGAGAAATGGGCATTAGATTTTTTAGGGCCCATTAACCCTCCATTTAAAAAGAAAAAGTACATACTTGTATGTACTGACTATGTGACTAAGTGGGTTGAAACAAAATCTTTACCAGTTGTAAGTGAACAATCAATGGTAGATTTCCTTTTTAATGACATATTTACTAGATTTGGTGTACCTCGAGAAATTGTGACTAATCAGGGAACACAATTTACCTCTAATATCGTCAAAGTTGTTACAGAATAGTACCAAATTAAGCACAGGAAATATACACCCTACCATCCACAGGAAAATGGACAAGTAGAATCTACCAACAAAGTTATTGATTCCATTCTTACCAAAACAGTACATCTACACCACAAGGAATGGGCTGACAGATTACTAGAATCCTTATGGGCATATAGAATCACCTGGAGGAATACAACAGGACATACACCTTACAAGTTGGTGTATGGGAAGCAGGTACTTCTTCCCATAGAATTCCATATCAAAACCTTCAGGACGGCAGTACAAGTTGGCATGAACTTGGATGAAGCCCAGCAACAAAGGCTATTGGAGCTTAATGAGTTGGATGAAAGCAGGTAGGAAGCACTTCAAAGAACCACCCTCATTCAAGAGCAGAGAACAAAATGGCATGACAGGTATCTCAAAAAGAAAAAATTTCAACAAGGAGATTGGGCCCTGTTGTATGACAGCAGATTCAAGAAATTCAAAGGTAAGTTAACTACTCATTGGATGGGACCTTACGAAATTGACACTGTCTATGTCAATGGTTCAATCAGGATGAAAACAATTGATGAACAACTACTTGTGAATGGTCACCGGTTGAGAATTTATAACAAACCCCTATCAAGAGAGAATTTTTTACTCATATACTACAAAATTCAGATATGCAGGTGATCAGTAAGGAAGGAAACCTTCCTATTGATCCGCATTGATTGATTGGTTTATTTTTAAAAGATTTTGTACATAGGTGTGGATTGTGTTTTGTTAATAAGATGAAGGTAACAAGGGATTCTTACCCTCTTTTGTTTTACTTTAGAATTTTATCTTTGTAAGTAGATTTCTATAATTTATTTGATCCTTCAAGAACTTGCTAAGCATCAGTTTGTAGGCATCAACAATACTTTGTTCTGGTCCGGTACCAACAGTCTTGTACTGGTATAGTACCAGAAGTATGTCCTTATATGGTACTATAAGAACACATCACCTAATTGACAAGGAATGCTACACATATTTTAAAAGTATTATGAAGTATGAAGCCATGCAACAACCACTTAACCTGGAACCAAGAAGTTGAATACAACATCAAATGGAAGCTCTTATGAAGCAATAATTTCTTTTGGTTCTGTTGCTGACTAAAGGGAAGTATCTTTAATTTCTTTTGGTTATTTTGCTAGCTAAAAGGAAGACTTTTTAATTTCTTTTGGTTCTATTGCTACCTAAAAGGAAGTGTTTTAATTTCTTTTGGTTGACAAAGAAGACATAATCTTTACTTATGATTGTTAAAAGAACCATGCTTAATCTACTTTAAAGTATAGAGGTTTCCCTTATCCAGTATTTCAGCATGATTAAAGGGATAAAAACTATACTAGCCTACAAGTAACTATCTCACCCTAACTAGACTTCAATAGTATTCATTGGATTATCTTTTCTAAAGAGCAACATATGAGTATATGAACACTCTCTGTCAAGGGCACACTAGAAAAACTTTTATGGAAGAAGATGTATCAGTACCCTAAGGTAAATTTAGGTCATTCTCTTATGGACAAAATCGGACAAAATTATACATCTGGATCCAATGTGCAATACAAAAGTTTATTTTTCCTTTAGACAAATCTTTAAAGACATCCAAATAAGAGAATACACCTTCCAACCCAATACCATCCCAGCCTGTAAAAAGGTTTTCAGACGAGCCTCCCCTGTCACCATGCAAAAGAACTCTTTAATAAAATCAAAATAGGTGACTATGGACAAGAAGCCTCTGATGGAAAAAGGGTTTGAGAGACTAACCTACCGGGATAATAAACAGGTCTATTGGAAGCGGGTATCGGTCTATGGTATGACTAGGAAAACCCATCAGGGTACTAAACAAGCCTGTTGGAAATGGGGCATTCTGCCTGGGGAAGGGATCTCTCACTAATTATCACAACTGCCCCACCGGAGTACTGAACAGGCTTGCTAGCAGTGGGTTCTGGTTGATAAATGTCTCATCTATACTTGTCTGATTGAAAAATCCACTTTTGTCATTTAAAAGATGAACACCACAAGCAAAGATCATTGTTAACATTTATGAGATATAACTCCAGATTACTAAACAAATATACGTATTACAAGAAAATTTCCATTTGAGAATTACCCTAAGTCAACCTTACCGGTCTGACATCTAAAGCCTAAATTACTTAAGAAGGAAACTTCTTAAGAGTGGAGCCCTAACTAGGGAGTCTAATCTACTTATATAGTGAAATTTATCCATAACATCTAATGATAGTAAATCTCTGAAGCAAGTTAGGTTGGATCTGTTCATCTGGAAAAAATATAAAAACCTCCATGTTTTCACTGTTGAATACTACCCTTGTTAATAAGACATCAAATGAAAGGAAATTACAATTTTTTAGGCATGTGATCATATGCTAGGTGATAAATGTACTTTTGGAATTTGATTTGGTTTTCTTTCTCTTATCATTTTTTTTCCATTATGATACAGAGTGTTGGATATTCTTCCATAAGGATATGCAACATCCTTGGCATGGGGGAGGGTCAAAGAGCTCCTTCAGAACTCTTTTTCAGACTCACATCTCATCTTCAGAAATCAACATGATCACCCTACAACCCTACAGAACCAGACACAAAAGAAGATAAGCACAGAATAAAGAAGTTTCATGAAGTATAGGAAATTCCAGTACTAAGCTTCCAGAAAACTCCAGCCTAAAAAGATGAACTTTGACAATATATAAGCTTCAAATACAAAGGCAGTCGCATATGCTATGGGTATTGATCATACAATGGTAAAAGAAAAGGTAACATGGTATTATTTATTTTTATTTGCTTATAAAACTACATTAGGTATGATGTAACGAACCGCCGCGTTATGTCAATCATTCTAGTAACAGGTGCAAGAATTTTTATTTTTTTTTTGTGTGATTAAGGTGTGTGCGTGTGTGTAAAAGTAGTGACATACTGAACTGTACGACGCCACTTGACAACAACAACGACCTATTCGACTCTGCGTCACCACCCGACGACGAGTACGATGCAACCAGGAAGAACATAAGGAGATGACTCAACAACCCTCAACTACTAACTCCGAGTAATTGACTGTACAACAATCCCGAATGTTCCACCAGGTGTGTCCCATCAATATCAAGAGATTGCACAAATGTCCCATGGTGATAACCATAACATTCATCTCTAAAATTTTAATAACACTGAAAATAATTAAAGGTCACATATTCAACTCCAAACTTGCAATCTTGTTAGGTGGTAAAAACAATACATGTTCAGACCTCAACAATACATTACAATGCGAACCTATAAACAATATCTCCCGACATTGGTATGCCATAACATTTCTCCCTCACCTAAGCACTAAAATTATCCTCATAATTGAATATTCCACAACCCATCATAATTGTAAGTGACAAGATATAGCATTTACAATACTTATTGAGCCCATTTAAACAATCGGATAAAAACATAATAACATCTCGTTGATATTGAACAATAACATCACATTGATATTGAATATATTCCAATAATAACATCACATCGATATTTGAATATAGCAATAAATCATCTTATTTAGTAATGACCAGATTTAGCATTTCCATAATTTAATGAGCTTAATTAAATAACAATATCTAAAAACATAATGACATCACATCACCTTGATATTGAATATATTCCAACATCACATGGATATTTGAATATAGCACTAAATCATCTTATTTAGGAATGACCAGATATAGCATTTTCATAATTTAATGAGTTTATTTAATTAACAATATCTAAAAACATAATGACATCACCTCACATTGATATTGAGTATATTCCCATAATAATATCCCATTGCATATGTCTATAAACCATCTTATTAAAAATGACCGAAGATAATAATTACAATAATTAATGAGCCTATTTAAATAACAGTATTAAACACAAAGGGAGCCCTATATGAGGAGAGTAAATGTCAACTAAATTAACAACACCATAACTAATATGATCAGGTATCCGAATAATTGACCATACTTCCTTGTTGACCTCTACTAGGCATAGTAAAATTAGACCCCCCTAGGGTGTTGTTATTGTAACTTAAGGTACATAGAGTTCATGATGGTTAGGGTTAAGGTCCAAGTAGTGGTCAAGCAAGAGGCTTGTTGTTGAGCTTCAGTTAGACAACATGTACACCATTAAAGAATTATATCCAAAATTCCAACTCAACCATTAATCAATAACATGGTAAGTCAATAGCCAAAATTTAGGAAAGCATTTTTGCCAAGACACTTAGCACGCATATTTCCTTTGTAGTCTGTCAGATTTGCAAATAAAATAGAGACTGGAATGACAAGTTCGATGCCTTTTCTACACACCATCATTTTAGCATTCGTTTTAATCTTTTAATAGAATCACTGCCTAAATTAATGGAATGGATTTCGTTCTATTAATAACTATTGTTGGGCG
>ML776629.1:1948178-1962197 GCA_009831015.1 Picea engelmannii | reverse complement strand
CATTAAGCCAAATTCGGTAATACAGTTTAAAGTTTAATAAGGAGTAGATTTAGATATGATACTAGCACACCCACATAATCGTGGTTGAATGAACGCTGAAATACTGTATTTAATTTACAAACCCTAATTTAAGATAATTTTGGTATAAATCATAATCTTAATTTTACATTATTTTATTTATGATTTGAAATGAAACCCATATAATCTTGGTTGAATGACAGCTGAAATACTGTATTTAATTTACAAACTTTAATTTTAAGATAATTTTGGTATAAATCATAATCTTAACATAACTTTAATTTTACATTATTTTATTTATGATTTGAAATGAAATCCACATAATCGTGGTTGAATGAATGCTGAAATACTGTATTTAATTTACAAACCCTAATTTTAAGATAATTTTGGTATAGATCATCATCTTAACATAACCCTAATTTTACATTATTTTATCTATGATTTGAAATAAAACCCACATAATCTTGGTTGAATGAAAGCTGAAATACTGTATTTAATTTACAAACCTTAATTTTAAAATAATTTTAATATAAATCATAATCTTAACATAACCCTAATTTTACATTATTTTATCTATGATTTGAAATGAAATAGAGCATAAAGGATGGGTGGATATCTCTACAAATCAAAGTTTACTTAAGTGGAAAACATAGAAAAAGTCAGTGCAGTTATTCAATTAGAATCATAGACTGAAAAGCTTCACATCCAAGCTGCTCTACCCACCCACTGAAAGTAAAAACGTACATGGTAGCCAAATAAGCAATAATAATCCACAGTAAAAAAAAATATCCTTAATTATGTAATATATCTTAACTGCAATGAATACAGTAGATATTAATCATATTATTATGCTAACTAAGTTAATCATCTTTTTTAATTACTAACTGACAAATTTTATTATGCAAAAAAATTAATGCCTCAAATCAGAGCCTTTAATTTGCTGTGAAAACGAAAAATAATTAGGGATTGCTTTTTAGGCCGACAGCCTTAGAAGTCAGCCTTAGAAGGCTGGGAAAACAGTTTGCCAGCGGTCGTGGGCCCTTTCCACCTGTTTATTGGCATTGCTCGGCGGACCCTTAACTCTTCCATGGTGGGTAGGTCAGTTTTAGAATCAGTCAATCTGAGCAGGAGGGTCAGCTTGTTTATTTATTTCGTTGTATTTGAATAGTGTTGGAATTTCAAAAACACCCATTAGAAAGTTAAAAAAAAAAAAAAATTAATAATTTTAATATTTTGATTTTATCGGCGAAATTATATTGAATTTATAATTTTGTAGTTTAATTGTTTTAAGTTTTAATTCTTTTCTGGTTATATTTTATTCAAAATTCAGTAAAAAATTGTTGAATTTGTAAATTTGAGTAGTTAATTATGTATAATTCTAATATTTTAAGGGTTTTTGAGCTAGCTAAATTCATTTCTGCATTTAAAAATACAATTTAAATAACAAAAAATTGTAATTTTATGTAAATTTATACCACCCGATTCCAACTAAAAACCAAAACTAAAAAAAATAAATATATTGATGTTAAAAATATTACAATTTAATTTTATAATTATAATTGCATCAATTCATCAATTTAAAATAATTTTGTGAAAAACAAAAAACTAACTAATTCGTAATAAAAAAATTTAAATTACATCTGTTTTTACATATTTAACTAATAAAATGCCCACTCCGTGATATAATGTAACAAGAAACGATTTTATTGATATATGTAATTGACACAAATTTGTATTTAATATATTAGAAATTGTTAATTGATTGCATGACGCGTCAATAAGCCAAATTCGGTGGTATAATTTAATACGGAGTAGAGTTAGATTTCATATTAGGAATTCAATTTTTAGGCCGAAAGCGAGAAGCCTATACTAGGAGTCTTGGAAAACCATCTGCCAGCGGTGCTCTTCCATGCCCCTGTGATTTACTTATCCGATTCATCCCAGAAAGGTTGGAATTTGAAAAAAAATTCAACACAGTTTTGGAATTTCAAAAACATTTGAACAAGTAATTATATGTGTAGTTGAAATAGTTTAATATATATATGTGTAGTTGAAATAGTTTAATATATATATGTAGTTGAAATAGTTTAATATATATTTTTTTGTTTGTTAATTTGTTTTTGTCTGAATCATATTAATTTGGTTGGGTTTTTTGTCCCGACAAATTTAGAACCAATAACTTAATATCAGAGAGTGTCTTAACAACACATTTAGTTATCCACTATCCTACATCTCAGAGATCAAAAAACCAAGTTCAAGTATAGTCTGCTATATATTATTATTATTTAAATTTAAAAAAAAAAAAAATTGTACCTCGAGTTTTAACACTAGCACAATAACTAAATACAGCTAAATAGCTGCTAATAAAAGCTGAAAGACTGATAAAACGAATCCTTAAAAGAATATATTAAATTTTATTATTGATTAACTAATAAAGAATATAAAAATAAAAATATAACTATACAAATAAAAAAGAATATATTAAATTTTATTATTGATTAACTAATAAAGAATATAAAAATAAAAATATAACTATACAAATAAAAATATAATTATAAAGTAAAATTCATTAAAACAAGTCCTCGAGGTAACAAGTCCCGGAGGTGACGGAGTGTGTTGTTAAGCCACTCCGTGATGTTAAAGTCATCGGTTCGAAATCTGTGGGAAAAAAAATCCAACCATGTTAAGGGTTGGTGTGGCTCAGGCCGGGTGCGTTAATCGCATAGCCAACAGGTCAAGTCCCGCACAAATTAACAAACAAAAAAAAAAATTCATTAAAACAAACTTAAATTGGGAGTATCAATAATTTTCTTACTTATAGACAATATCCCAGTCTCTGCGAACGCCTCCAGCAATACTCACCAGAAATTTGTAAAGCAGTGTGGTTGGAACGCTAATGCCTGTCTTGGCGTTTACCTTCAAAAACGATAAACGATAGCGAAATCATCCGCTGCACCAATAACAAAAACGATAGAGAAATCATCCATGTTCAGAGATCCGCTGTATCAATGACAAAAAAGATAGCGAAAAAAGATGATCAGATTTGAAAAGCATGCTCAGTGAATAATCAACCAAAACTAAAAACAACATTCAAAAATATTAATATATACATGCAAATACCAACGTCTTCTACAAATACCAGCGCCTTCTGTAACCTGTTTGGAAGGATTTATAATCACACATCAACGTCAAGCAAAAAAAAACTGGCTAAATGGCAACCAGAAGAGATGAAACGCCAGCATAAACGTGGCATCCAGAGTAACCTCCTCGTGTGACATAAATTGCATTTCAGGGTAATTAATTATACCATGTGGTGTTGGAATTACTCAAACCTGTAAATTAATTCGTTTATCTTTCAACATGTAAAATAAAACGCCCACAGTAGAAAGGTGAACCGCCAAGATAATCCCGTAGTTTTCCCACTGTCTTAGCATAAAAGTGTAAATTAAACCGCTGCGCTTCAGTTTCTGCATATGGATTCTGGACTGTAATGGCATTTTTTGGTGTAATGGCATTCTTTGGTGTACTTATACTAGGATTTGTATTCGAGATTGTATCAGTGTTAATATTTTAATTTCTGTTAATTATTTAGTGGTGGTAATTAGTTACTTATCAAAGTAATTTTTAAATATGATTAGGTAAATGTTAAAAAATAAACACATAAATAGATGTCTTTATAATAACTAGGAAGTTAATGATTGAAATCATAGCCATTTATTTTGTGTGACTACTAAGAATATTCTAGCCATATTTAATCATGTTCATAGAAAACTTATTAAGCACTAATCACCTATTAAATGTGCTCATTATCAATAGATGTAGTTCTTTCTGCTTAACTTTCTGCGTAATTACATCTTAGTTTACTCCGTGTTAACAGGCCTACCTTCCATGGCTGTCAAGCTCTTACCTAAGATGCATCACAGTGAACACAATCAGAATCACAGTGTCTCCATGAATAGATTTACAGCACAAAACCATTCAAAATGACCATAATCTCAAACCTCTAAGTTCAAAGCAAACCGCTTTCGAGAGCACTAACAATGTTTGTTGATCTCTGGTTATTCACAGATAGGCACCTTCGAATGCACAAATGTGGCCAATATTCATTCATATCCATAGTCATGCATTGCTTCACTCATGTTTACCACAATAGAGCGTACAACCCAAACCATCATTTAGCTTCACTCTGCACTTCAAGAACATGATAATGTTTGTAGACACACCACCTATCCAGTTGAGGACTTTAAAGTTTGACCTATTTCAGCACCACTGCATCATAAACTATTATAAAAAAAAAAACCAAAAAAATTCTGTGCCCTCGCTCGAACTAAAATAAATTATAAGGTAACAGATCATTACAAAATAATAGTGATTGATATCTACTAATAGCCGGAATAGAAAAGAATAGTGATTGATAATTCGATAACCCCTTCAGTCTGATTAAATGATTGTTCCTACAACTCGGCTAGGCGCGCGGATGTGGTAATTTATGAGTCTTGATGCGTATATATGGACGAAGGTGGAGCGAGAGGTATATATGAGTCTTGGTAATCTAGATTGCAGATTTCGTCCATCGAACGGGTATGAAGCAAAGTCAACAATAGTTTGAGTTGATGGACGAAATCTGCAATAAAGATAAGTTCAAATGGGGCGAGACAAGAGACTCAACACTCGAAGTAAAGGGTGTAGACTACATTTCTCATGGAGAGAAAGAGATGTAAAGAGATGGATGACAAGTAGCCAAGAGTGGGGTGCACAAGGAGATTCGTTAAAGTCTTGACGCAAGAGGTATGCTATGAGGTAGAAGTGAAGATTGTTGTGAGTGGTGCGAATTTGTGTATGAGAGCTTTGTCTTGGTGAGGTGAGGCTAGTCGTGTGACTATACCCATGTTGTAAACTGAGCTAGTAGTGCTCATATTGTAACTTTGTTTTGCATAATAAAGACATGCATGGTGTTAGGCATCGTTGGTGTTGTCCAGTATAAAATTGTGTCTTGTATGTTTGTTTTCTTTGTTTTGCATGTTTTGTGATTGTATACTTAAATGATTAAGTGTTGATAGTGATCGCAAATTGTCTAAGTATACAGAGTCGCATTGAGTAGGAGTGTGACTCACTCATAGCCTAGAACAAAGTATGGGTATGGTCTATGTGAAGAGGCATAGTTTGGACGAAGCATCCTTCATGTTGTCAAATTGCCAAGTGAGAATCAGTCGCGGTGCCATACCACCCTCAAGTGTCAAGCGACATGGGTGGGCGAAGTTGGTAAAGACCACAGGAAGACTGTGGGTGCATCACAGATGCTATCAAAGTAGACTTTGAAGACAATCCAGTGAACTCTTCAACACTGTCAACTTCATGTCAGATGGTATCAAAGCAGACTTTGAAGAAAATTTGGTGAGCTCTTCACCACTATCACCTTCATGAGAGATGGTATCAAAGAAGATTTCGTGAACAGTTCAGTGAGGCGGATTCATTCATCGTAGAGACGACTTTGGTCACAAACTTTGGTGAACAATTGGTATCAAGCTTGTGGCAGAAGTGGGTGTTGATTGATATTCCGAGTTCCAGACGAAGTTGCAACTTGTGGATAGTTCTAGGCACACTCCTTGTGAAGATAGAGAGGAGAGTCTGTGGGAGAACCGAAGCACTTGGACAAGGAGAACGACCACATAACTCATAACAGAACTCATCACGGAGTTGAAGTTCGAATGAAGTTTGGGTTGTTAGCTCAATTCTCATGGATAGGCAGAGTGATGGATGACCATAGACTTGGCATGACGAGTTGGGACGAGTGCAGCCTTGAGACCTTGGTACAACATGTAACCAAGGTGCACTTCGGACGAAGAGAGAGTGGGAAGGTTGCATGGTCGAATTGCAAGAAAGTAGAAAGTCTTGGGATAGATGAGCGACCATGTCAGTGGATCGACCGCAAGACTTAGCCAAAAATTTTCAAGTGTAGAAGGAAAACATATATGTGGGACATGTCGACCTTGGGTGCATGCGAGCAGAGAAGAGTTGCACGAATGTGCCATAAGGAAGCTCAACCTGGGATAGTCTAGAGAAAATTAGGAAGATTAGTTCACAGTGGGAATCATGGAACCACGAGATGAGGGCCTTTTTGGATGGAACCGATCCTAGGAAAATGCCAAGGTTGAGGTCGCTCAACAAGGAGGATGCCCAAGGAAAATGAGACATCACAAAAAGGAAGAAGTTGCTTGATCACAAAGGTAGACTTGGTCAGTGTTTTCTTTGCAACGAAAACCACTTCGCATCAGACTATCCGATGAAGACTAAGTTGGAATGGTTGGAAGAAGACCAATTTCAATAGGTAGATGAGAAGCTTGTCACCACGGTGGAAGTATTCCAAATGTTTTCACCTTCAAAGGATATGTTGGAAACGGTGGACATTTGGCAGCTTGTCTAGATGAGTTCAAATATAGAGGTCATGGACAACGTTCACAAGGTGACAAAGAATGACTTTGCTATGTGGATGTAATGGTGAATGGGGTGAAGGTGGCTTCTTTGGCGGACACCGACATGACCCATAGCTTTGTGAGTGAGTGGATTTTGAAGTCGCTCCATCATAAGCTTGAGAGCAACACTCGCTCCATCATAATCTTGAGAGCAACATGATCATGTACAACGTGGTCAAATTAGAAGTGGAACTGACAATTGGGGTGGTTCGCTCCACACCTTTGAGAGTTTGAAGTTGGTTTGGAAATTGGGACTTGATGGTTGCTCCATTGGATGATCATGCATTTTTCTTGGGGAACGATTTTCTCATATTTTCCAAAGTAGTTCCACTCCCATGCACAGGTTGTTTGGTGTTTTTGGATGAAGCCAAAATTCCAAGTATTCTCATGACGACGAAGAGGAAGCTTGGACAAATACCTAGGATGTCTGTGATCAAGTTGACTGAGGGATTTAGTGGAAGTGTATTCTCAAGCTTGGACAAATACCTAGGATGTCTGTGATCAAGTTGACTGAGGGATTTAGTGGAAGTGCAGATAGGCCTTGTGGCACGCTACAGTAGTAAGGGGCGAGTTTGGCCATGGTGACCTTGGGAGGATTGGGCCAGAGAGAACAAAGGTTGACAACAATGGAGACGTCGATGAAGTCTATGTTGGAGAAGAAAAATCGATTGCAAATCCTGCAATGTTGTAAGCAAGAATGCAAGGATGAGTTGAAGTCGACCCTTGCAACACTTTTTGAGGAAATCACACAAGAGATGTAGCCTGAGTCACTTCGTTGCTAGTAGAGCTACAAAGAGGTTGAGGTATATTGGTTGGACATCTCACTTCCGGGAAAAAATCGTAAGTGTTGAGATGGATTAGTGCGTGGAGGTACTCACTAAGTCAGACTTAGACTCAATGCGTAAGAAGTGGGGATGGAGGATCGTCACTCCAAAACCATTGTGAACTTTGGTAGGAAATCCATGGGGATATATGACTTTCAACTCAATGCAGAATGAGTACTTGAGGAATTGGAATGCATGCTAGAGGAAGTCAGGTTGGTGTTGAGGTACTTGCGCATGGAGCGCAAGCCTGACACTATGTATGCTAATAGTCTTGGTGGCAACTATTGGGTACACTCCATTCACTGAGAAGATAGAGAATTGGAATACTTCCACAAAATAGGTAGTGTGGCCTTGGGCAACTTACAAAGAGGTTCCATCGCAAACTTGGAGATATGCATTGTCATGAAGAGGGTAGTGTGGTGTAGGGATCCTTTGAAGTGGGCATCACAAAAAATCTGTATGAGTGTGACTTAGTGAGTTGAAGTAGGAGGCGACCTCACTTTGGCATGGTGAAGAAAATAATGGGTGTGTTAGGTTGTGGAGAGGTAGCTTGATATAAGATGGCACACTGGGTTGGTGGGGTGACTTGGCAGCCAGAGGCAAGGAGTAGGAATTTTCCTTAGTCTTTGAGGTTGGACGGAGTGACGAAGATGTAGACAAAATGACTATGTTTCGACATGAGGAGGTACATTTTCATGATTTGGGTGCGACGATTAGACTAGCTACCCCCAATTAGTCCAAGGAATGAGGGAAGCCAATGTATGAAAGCATGGTTGAGGTGGTTTTAGTATGATCACAACAATGAGCCATGAGGATTTCAACACTTAGATGAATTTTTGAAGAGAAGAGAGCAATAATGAATTGTAGTAGGCAGTGACACATCAAGGAAAAAACATCACGATGAAATAATGCATCAAAGTTGGGTGAAGCGACTATATTGACTCAGGAAACAGATCATGTGGATTTGGGTGCAGTGCAGTTGGGATGAATTGTGGAAATTTGGGTTTTTCACTTCTTAGGAACTTTGGGGTTTCCAGTGGCAGAACTTGAGGTTTCCATGAGAGTTAGTCGCGATGGAGGCACGATTTTGGAAACAAAATATTTTGAATATGTTTTCGGGATGGAATGACTTTAGCTAGGAGAGGATGTAAAGCGCCAGGCTAAAGAGGCACACACACCCAACCGATAGAACGCCTTAAAATCAGGCAAACTATGGAAGTTGTGGTTGCCGGGAAAAAGACGAGTGCACCCCATTTTTATGGACACAAAGTGGGGAGACTTGGGAGTGAGCTCAACCAAGTGGACCCACGCCCATAATTGTAGATGCAAGTCGTGACAAGGTGGAGTGCCATGAAAAATTAAGGAGAGTTGGAGTGAGTCATGTGTTGGGAAAATTGACATGATATGGGGTAAGCCATGATATGGAGAAAACCATGGAATTAGGCAGAACGACCCTTCATGGGGCATGTACTTGCGTCTTGGGCACGTATGCACATTTATGTTTGTCAATTATGTTGTACAAATTCTTTTTAATATATTGATTTATAATGATTTCCACCATTGCAACCAAAATTTTGTTAGTTTTGACCATGGGACTTATGTTTTCGGTTTGCAACAAGATTCATGGTTACAATATTTCTATAAATATTATAATTAGACTTTGTTAATAAATCATTTCCTTGTTAATTTAATGGACCTGCATTATTTTCATCTAGGTTTTGAATTGAAAAGAGTCTCACATAAGTTTGTAACAAACACTCGAAAGTTTGTGAGTAGGCCCTATATAGATAATGGCTTGCTTTGTCACTTTTCATGAATCTTTATAATGGGAGCTTGACCAAATTCCTATTTTCTTGATTCATAAATGGCAGGTTTATGGTCTGTCCATATTTACGACATAAATCTTTTATAGAAATTAAATTTGTTCTCTTCTTGGACATATAGTATCCAAATCTTCTTGGCCATATAGTATCCAAACAAGAGGTGAAGATAGATCCAGAAAGGGAGGCAATCAAACAAATTTCTTAGCCCAAGAATAAGAAATAAGTACAATATTTCGTAAAATAGGCTTTCTGATAAGGCTTGTCCCCAATTTCGCTGAAATGGTGAAGCATATTACCAACATGTTGAAAAAGGACCATGAAGTCAAGTGAACAACTGAAGCCAAAGAATCTTTCCAGTAAATCAAGGAAGCGTTGGGAGAGTCTCCAGTTCCGATTAGCCTGAATTATGATAATGATTTCCTCATTTTCTCTTTTTCATCAGCACATACAATAGTTGTTGTGTCGCTTCAGAAAAAATGAAAAAGACCAAGAGAAACCCATAGCCTTTTTCCGTTGATGTTTGGACTCTTGGATTATTGAGAGGGGGGGTGAATCAGTAATAGAGAAATTTAATCCTTTTTAACCATATAATGCAAGTGTTATGTTAGTGTAACATTATCATCTAATAATTGCAGAGTAAATAAACAATGAACAAATGAGCAATTATACACATACACAGTACACCAGTGTTTTTACATGGAAATCCAACGCGGGAGAAAACCACATAATGATTTTTCTTATATTTATTGAAGAATTACATTCATTGGAAGCACCAACTTCCTTTGTTTTCTAGCTGCAACTAGAAGGAGGCTCCAACCCTTTAGTTTTTTAGGCTACAACCTAAGGGAAGTTCCAACTCCCCAATTCTCTGGATACAACTAGAAGGAGGCTACAACCCCCTAAGTTCTCCGACTAAAACCGAAATGTGGCTACAACCACCTATCCTTTCCCTGTCCAACTACCCTGAAATATAAATGCCAAATGTAAACAACATGTCACTAACACTGAATCAACCACTGCCACTATCAACCTGACACTGTCAACCTATACTAATAACTTGTAACAACCTGTACCAATCAACCTGCACCAAACAACCTGTACTAATAACCTGAACCAACATGTACCGTGTATCAACCATGCATCAACCTTGACTCATCAATATGTACCAACATCAACAACTATACACCTCATGTATGTTTCAAATCATCAACTATACACCTCATGTATGTGCCAACTCATCAACTACTTGTCTCAACCATGTACTCAACATGTACCTCAACCATATACCAAAGACATACACCAATATAACCATAAAAAATTATCTAACAATTCATGACTCTATCTGTAAACCAAATACCATAAACCCTTACATCAAACCATGTGCCACAACCTCATTGTTATGTAGCCTCAAGCTAAACCAACAACTTCAGCAACACATCACAACTAAAAGACCAATACCCATATGCCAAATACCAACAACAAAATACCAACTATAACCCTCAACAAATCTGATATATGCAGCAATATTGAACATCCAATACCATCTCAAAAGATATACCCTAGCTCACAAAACATACCTCCAACAATATGTGCCATATCTCTCATAAATAGACCCTAACCATGTTGTTGCCGCGATTTTTCTGCCACACTTTTTCTACCGTGATTTTTCTGTCGTGATTTTTCTACCACACTTTTTCTACCACGATTTTTCTGTTGCACTTTTTCTGTCTCGATTTTTTTGCCGCACTTTTCCTGCCACACTTTTCCTACCGCATTTTTTCTGCCACACTTTTCCTGCCACACTTTTCCTGTTGCACTTTTCCTACCGCACTTTTTTCTATCAATAATACCTGTCCAAATAACCTTTCACAAAATAGCCATTCAATGATATTCAATAGGTTTAAGTGTGATTAAATAAGAGAGCCTTGCCTCTTATTTATACTTTCATATAACATTCCACTTTTCTTATTTTAGGGAGTTCTCCATTAACTTTATTATTTAAATAATTTCTTTTGCAAACATTTTGACTACTTTGACCTTTTGGGGCTTCTAGATGACTCATGAGGGTTCTCGAACTTCACATGGCCATAAATTTCTAACCGTGAGTAGTTATGTGATGTTCTACATACCAGCGGAAATGGCATGACATGTACTGTCCATATAGAATAGTCTTACCTACAAATATATCAAAACTCATACCATTATACATCAAACAAACTTGGGTCCATTACCCAAACCTTTGTGCTACCAAAATTCGCTACCAGACTTTCTTCAAGGGTTGAAATCAATGACAAACAACTCAATTAATCAACAATCTCCCCCTTTGGCATTGATGGAAACACTCTGATGCAATACTCAAGTCATGTCATGCAATACTGAAGTCATATCACTCATGCTCCTCCTATGACCATCGCTCCCCCTTGAACCATGTCTCTGTGTTCTGCATATGGTAAATATCTCCCCCTTTGTCATCAATGGAAAATGTATCTTTCCATCCGGGGCTGCTCCCCCTAACTGAACTGTCCTTGGGGATACTCCCCCTGACTGAAATATTCTTGAAACTGATCTCTCGACCTAAACTGTCTTCTTTATGGTGCTTCCTCATGTAAATATAAGACATATAAGATAAGCATTCAAAAGAATCTATTTTGGAGTAGAAATTACTCCAAGTCTCTGGCGAAGATACTCAAAGGATTCCCGTGGAAGTGGTTTTGTAAAGATGTTTTCCACGTGTTCTTTTGTGCCCACATATTCAACTCTGATGTTCTTCTCTGCAACCTGTTCCCATAGAAAGTGATACTTTATTGGAATGTGCTTCGTCTTGGAGTGCATCATCGGGTTCTTTGAGATACTCATGGTGCATTTATTATTACAATAGATTGGAATGGGCTCATCATACTCAACATGTATATATGTCAAAGTTTGTTTCATCCATGGAACCTATGTACACCATGCTACTTCTGCAATATACTCTGCCTCGGCTATAGATAAGGATATTGGTCATTGTTTCTTTCTTAACCATGATACTAAACACTCACCCAAGTAAAATATTGCTCCACTGGTGCTTCGTTGGCCATCAATGCAACCTACCCAATCTGCATCTGTGTAGTAAATAAGTGATAGATCCTTTCTTTTTGGATACCATAATCCAAACTCTTATGTTCCTTTGAGATATTTGAAAATCCTCTTCACTGCTAATACATGTGATTCCTTTGGTGCTGCTTGAAATCATGCCACTTGTCCAACTGCCTGCATTACATCTGGTCTGGATGTTATCACATATAGTAAGCTACCAATCATTGACCTGTATTGCCTTTGGTCTGTAGATTTTGAATAATCATCTTTGCTCAACTTGCAACTAGTTTTCATAGGAGTGGTAACTGGTTTTCAATCTTCCATTCCAAACCTCTTTAGCATTTCTCTGATATACTTAGTTTGATAAATAAAAATTCATTGGTTTCTTTGATGTATCTAAAGACCCAGAAAGAAGGATAGTTCTCAAAGTAATGAAATTTAAAATTCATTCTACATATCCTTTGCGAATTTCTGGCTTAATCTGTCATCATTACTTCCAAAAATAATATCATCAACATAAAATTCAATTAATAAAATACTATCTTGAGTTACCTTGATGTAGAGGTTGATGTCTGCACTTCCTTTTCTGAACCCTGGATGTTGTAGATATTTATCCAGTCTAGAGTATCATGTTCTAGGAGCTTGTTTTAGACCATACAAGGCCTTCTTCAATTTACACACATAATCTGCGTTCTTTGGAAACTGAAATCGTTTTGGTTGTTCAATGTAGACTTCTTCTTCAAGTTCCCCATTCAGAAAAGATGATTCCACATCCATCTGATACACTTGAATATTTTTGGAGCATGCATAAGCTAGGAGCAATCAAATTGCTTCCATTCTAGCAAATGGAGCAAATGTCTCTTCAAAGTCGATTCCTTCAACCTGTGTGTATCCTTTACATACCAATCTAGCTGTGTTCCTTGTAATATGTCCATCTTCATTCAATTTATTTCTCAATACCCACTTTGTGTCATTCACATTCTTATTCTTTGGTCTTAGAACCAATTCCCAAGTGTCATTCTTCTCTATTTGATCCAATTCTTCATCCATGGCCTTATTCCCAAATTCATCCTTGTTGGCCTCTTCAAAGTTTTTTGGTTCAATCGTAGATGAGAGTGTTAGGTGTGTTTTTTATGGTGAGCAAATTCTTCTTATAGTCTCAACTCCTACATCTTTGTTTCAATAATATGATTTGAAGGATGATTCTTCTGTACTTGTTTTCTAGGTGTCTTTAGAGGAACTTGTTGAAATTGCTCTTCTACTTCTGTCTGATCCTCTTAATCTTCCCCTTCTACTTCTTCTTCTTCGTAAAGTTGTTCCATTAATTCATTTTCTTCTTCCTTTAATTCACGTCCACCTGTTTCATCAATTGTTACATTGATGCTTTCCACAAATTTGTTCAACCTCAAATTGTAACACTTGTATGTTTTCCTTGTACTTGAATAACCAACAAATACTCCTTTACCCACATGAGACTCAAACTTTCCCATTCTTCCATCTTCTCTTTTGATGTAGCATTTTCTTCAAAAATACTCTGAAGTGCTTCACATTTGTGGGTCTTCATTTCCATAGCTCGTAGGGAGTTTTGTCAGTGTTGTTTCTGAGCATTACTTTGTTTTGAATGTGAACCGTTGTATGCACTGCATGTGTCCAAAAGATATCTGTCAATTTGGAATCCATTAACATTGTTCGAACCATTTCCTGTACTGTCATGTTCTTTCTTTCAACAACTCCATTTTGTTGAGGTGTTCTAGCAACAAATAATTTCTTTTTTATTCCATGCTTGCTGTAGTAGTCCATAAATTC